>SJYQ01003127.1:153209-166304 GCA_006410935.1 Redunca redunca
CACACATGCTAATAAAAGATATAATGATATAATTTTATTTTTTTTTTATTTTTTTAATGATATAATTTTAAAAGAAACTACAATAATTCATGAATTACACTATGATCAAAAGGTCCATACTCAAATTTAAGAGACTGTTCTGCGACTGAGACCATAAGGAACTTACATTAAGATTTCCAAAATGTCTAATTTATAAATATCCCTTAGTCACCAAACACATACATCAATTAACACTGTTGATCAAATGTGTTGATCGTTAATTAAAATAAAATTAAGACAACATACAAATAAATATACAAGTTCATTAAATTTCTACTTTAACACTCCAAAACAACTCCACTGTATTTTAAAAAATCTTGTTAAAAAAAAAAAAAATCATGTTATATTAATTTCCTTTTTAAGCACGAGAATGTCAGTGATAAATATTGAAACAAGGAGCTTCTAATATGTGAAATGAATCTAAAATAATCAAACTCTTTTAACATTATATAAGAACAAAGTAAATTCTACCTCTGCATTATGCTTAGTTGTTATTTCTAATTTTTCTTTCTTAGCCCGATGGAGTTTCTTTCTGAGATCAGCAGTAATATCCAAATCTGTTTCACTTTTAACTATTTGTTTTATATCAGATGAGGCATTCTTCAACCTATCAAAAGAAAATATAATTCTTATTAAGTAAATTTCAGGCACTTCTGGTATATCTGATAATATACTTCTCAAAAAACAGGGAACATGTTATGGTCCTTGCCTGAAAGAAATGTGCCAGTAAAAGATATTAATTGCAAAAGCTAAGACAGAAATGCAAAGCAGTATATAAACAAATCACTGTCCACTGGGAAACCACCACACTGTTCAAGATAGGTAATTAAAGATTATCTCATCCTACCACAGGCTGACAAGTTTTGGAGACGACTGATTTCTTTCCTTACTACTGTTAAATAACATGTTTAAATTATGCAAATAAAACACATACTACAAAAAGTATAAAAGAATACAGATTTATGCTTTAAAATGAAAGACTAAAGCACTCTCTTTTCCCAAAATTAAAATTTTAACCAAAATAACAGCAAAGAGAATTTAGAGATATAAACTCAAAAGGAGAATGAAGACAGGAGATGAGACAGTAGCTATAAAATATTGGAAGCTGGAATGCAGGTGGATAAGTGGTGACTGATTGACATAAGCAACCTGAATTGAAAGCCAAAGAAAGCAACTGGATTTACACCAGAGTCACCAAAAAGCTCACTTCGTTGGCAACATCTTTTAAGATGGGGGTAAAAGTAGAGCAGAAAACAGAGAATTGGTTGAAAGTCTTCCAAAGAAATAATGAGCTCCTCAGATCCTCTACCCTATACACCACACACTGGGTATTGATTTCTTCCCCACTCTGGCAGAACACTAGGGGTTTAGTCCCTGGAGAGGATAAAACAGAACATCTCGGGATATCAGATACAAAAGTAGTAAGTGTTCCACACCAAAAACAAGACATTCAAGCAAAAAGATATATAATAAATTAACATCCTTGATCTTCTAATATTTATTGTCTACCAGAACGCTGGCAACCAAAACAGTGACTGGAAGGATCTTCCCTGGAGAATTTAACCAGCATGCAAAAAAGACCTAAAGAGGATAATGCTAGAGGTTTTCCAGCCAAACAGCTTAACCAGATTAGCTGACAGAGAATACCTCGCACACAGAGCTTCCTATCATCTTTTTAGGCCTTTGCTTCTAAATATGAACAGACAGCCAAGGATCACCAGAAATTGAGCAGCATTTAACAAGACAGACAGAGACCATAAGGGGCAGGGAAGAAGTCAAAGATTATTCCAGGGAAAAATAATTTTAAACAGAGAGAAAGGGAAAACCCCTAACATTAAAATGCTCAGAAAAATAGGAAGAGATAAAAAAATCCATAAAACAAAAACTAGATGCAATTTTAAATAAAATATTCATAGAACAAAAAAAAGAGAGCTCTTGGAAATCAAAAACACAAGGTAAAAAACAAAAAACTAACTAAATAAAAGAAAAATATCCAAGATGCCTGAAAAAATTCCAAGCAAAAATAATTTCCACTTACCTCCCAGGTCAGAAGGTGTACATTATATTACTGGGAAAGAACAGAGGACAATTACTAACAGCTCCAGAGAAAATGATATAGCTGGGCCAAAGCAGAAATAAGGTTCAGTTGTGTGTCTGGTGGTGAAAGTAAAGTCTGATGCTGTAAAGAACAATATTGCATAGGCACCTGGAGGGTTAGGTCCTTGAATAAAGGTAAGTTAGACACAATCAAACAGGAGACGGCAAGAGTGAACACTGACCTCTTAGGAATCCATGAAGTGAAATGGACAGGAATGAGTGAATTTAATTCAGATGACCATTATATCTACCACTGTGGACAACAAAAGGCAGAAGAACTAGAGATCAAATTGCCAACATCCACCAGATCATAGGAAAAGCAAATGAATTTCAAAAAACATCTACTTTTCTTTCACTGACTACACTAAAGCCTTTGACTGTGTGAATCACAAAAAACTGGAAAATTCTTAAAGAGATGAAAATACCAGACCACTTTACTTGCCTCCTGAGAAACCTGTACGCAGGACAAGAAGCAACAGTCAGAACTGGACATGGAACAACAGACTGGTTCAAACTTGGGAAAGGATTACATCAAGGCTGTATATTGTCACCCTGCTTATTTAACTTACATGCAGAGTACACCACGTGAAATGCCAGGCTGGATGACTCACAAGCTGGAATCAAGACTGCCAGGAGAAATATCAATAACCTCAGATATGCAGGTGACACCACTCTAATGGCAGAGTTAAGAGGAACTAAAGAGCCTCTTGATGAAGGTAAAAGAGTAGAATGAAAAAGCTGGCTTAAAACTCAACATTCAAAAAACGAAGATCATGGCATCCGGTCCCATCACTTCATAGCAAATCATAGCAAATAGATTGGAAAAAAGTAGAATCAGTGACAGATTTCAGTTTGGGGGACTCCAAAATCACTGCAGAAAGTGACTGCAGCCACAAAATTAAAATACCCTTACTCCATGGAAGGAAAGCTTTGACAAACCTAGACATCGGAGACATCACTTGGCCAACAAAAGTATGTATAGTCAAAGCTATGGCTTCCTCAGTAGTCACGGTCGGATGTAAGAGTTGGACCAAAAAGAAGGCTGGGTTCTGAAGAACTGATGCTTTTAAATTGTGGTGCTGGAGAAGACTCTTCAGAGTCCCTCGGACTGCAAGGAGATCATACCAGTCAATCCTAAAGGAAATCAACCCTGAATATTCATCAGAAGGATTGATGCTAAAGCTGAAGCTCCAATACTTTGGCCACCTGATGCAAAGAACCAATTCATTGGAAAAGACCCTGATGCCGGGAAAATTAAAGGCAAATGTAGAAGTGGGGAGCAGAGGATGAGGTGGTTAGATAGCATCACCGACTCAACAGACATGAATTTGACCAAACTCTGGGAGAGAATAGAGGACAGAGGAGCCTGGCATGCTGCAGTCCATGGGGTTACAAAGAGCTGGACACAACTTAGCGATTGAACAAGAAAAATGAAAATGGAATTTTAGTTGTTTAATATAAGACTAAAATAATAAAAAATCAATGAAACTAAAATTTGGTTCTTTAAAAAAGTCAATAAACTAAATTTTAAAAAAAAAGGTCAATAAACTTAATAAACTTTTAGTTAGCTAGACAAAGAAAAAAAGAGAAGAAACTCAAAGTATAAAAACAAAGAATGAAAGAGCAAATGGCACTACCAACCTAGAAGGATTATGATGAGTAACATGAACAACTTTATGCTAACAAATTAGACAATTTAAATCAAATGGACGAATTCCTACAAAGATAGTAATTACTAAAACTAACTCAAAAAGAAATGTAAATCAGAACAGACTTATAGCATTAAATTAATATATTTCAAATCTAACCATAAGCTAAGTCTAGATTACTTCACGAGTAAACCCTACCAAACTTTAAAGAAGAAATAATACCAATCCTCACATTAGAAGTGGGCAAAATGTTTCTCAAAATCATTCTCTGAGTCTGAGACAGACATCACTAGAGAGAAAGGGTAATAGACCAATATCTTTCACGAAGAGAAATACAAAAAATCCTCAACAAAACATTAGCAAACCAAATCCAGCAACACTGTATAAGAATTAAATTACAACATGACTATCTGGCATTTATCTCAAAAGTAGAAAATTCATATAATGTCTGAAACTCAACTGATGTAAAATACCATTTTACTAAAACAAAGGACAAAAACTACATATCTCAATAGATGTACAAAATCCAGCACCCATTTATGATAGGGAAAAAAAAAAAAAAAACTGTCAACAAATTGGGAATGCCAGGAAATTTTATCAATCTGTGAAAGGGCCTGAATGAAAAACCGCCAAAAAGTAACATCAAACTTAATGGTGAAAGTTTAAAAACGAATGAAAGTTTCTCCTAAGTCTGGGAACAAAACTAAGATGTCTAGTATTTTTATTCAAGACTGTGTTGGAGCTTATAGACAGTGCAACCAGGAAAGGAAAAGAAAAAGAAAAGCACAAATACTGGAAGGGAAGAGGTAAAACTGTATGTAATTACAAAGGACATGATCCTTCAAGATTATTCTAAGAAATTCATTAAGAAGCAAAAAGACTAGAACAAAAAACAATTTCAGCAAGGTCACAGAATATAATATTAGTAGACAAAAACCAATCACATTTCTAAACACTAGCAATAAATAACCCCCCAAAAAATTTAAAACATAATTCCACTTATACTAGCATCAAAAAGTAGACTTAGGATTAAATTTAACAAAAGATTATAAGACTTCTACAGTGAAAAGTACAAATTATTGCTGAAATAAATTGAAGACCTAAATAAATGAAATCTTTCCACATTACATACATATATTTGAAGACAAGTACTTTAAGGTGGTCACTTTCTCCAAACTGAATATGGATTAAACATATTCCCTACCAAAATCCCAGCAGCTTCTATTTTTTGTAGAAATTGACAAGCTGCAAGCAACTACACTCTTGAGTGCGTGTCAAGTCGCTTTAGTCGTGTCCGACTCTTTTCAACGCTATGGACCGTAGCCCACCAGGCTCCTCTGTCCATGGGATTCTCCAGGCAAGAATACTGGAGTGGGCAGCCATTTCCTTCTCCAGAGGATCTTCCCAACCCAGGGACTGAACCTGTGTCTCTTTCACGTCTCCTGCATTGGCAGGCATGCTCTTTACCACTAGTGCCACGTGGGAAGCCCCAAAACTACACTCCAGTAAAAATTAATTCAAAAAATAAAAATATATAAAAATGGTTTTCTGTGCAAAAAGTCCGTATTTTTTATGAAACCTTTTATCTATACATTTTAAAACCTGTGTTATCATTCTAATCCATGGATAATTTGTCTTTAAAAATATAGCACCACAGCTTTCAGAACAAGGCCCATACAGAGTAAACCTGATGATGTGAAGCACAATGTGTACACAAGCCGATGAGATGATCTCTGTGAGAGCCACTCACAATTGCTTTCTTAAATGTGACAAAATTTTAACTATTGTGATTATTCTTTAAGCATTAGGTTTTCAGACTTACTAAACCAAAACCAAATGAACATGGAATCTTCTTTACACTTAAAAAAGAAAGAAAGAAATTGACAAGTGGACCCAAAAATTTATATGGAAAAGCAAAGAACTCAGAAAATCAAAATAGTCTTTAGGAAAAACAAATGGGAGGACTTGCACCTTCTAAATCGAAAATCCATAAAACTACAGTAATCAAAAGTGTAGAATTGATTGAAAGACAGGTAGATCAGTGTACCAGAATTGAGACTATAAAATAAATTCATACATTTACATATAGTCAATTAATTTTCAACAAAGCTGCCAAGGCAATTCAATGGGGAAAAGAGAATCTTATCAACAGATGGTACTTCAGTTCACTTCAGTTCAGCCGCTCAGTCATGTCTGACTCTTTGTGACCCCATGGACTGCAGCACACCAGGCTTCCCTGTCCATCACCAAGTCCCGGAATTTACTCAAACTCATGTCCATTGAGTAGGCGATGCCATCCAACCATCTCATTCTCTGTCATCCCCTTCTCCTCCCGCCTTCAATCTTTCCCAGCATCAGGGTCTTTTCAAATGAGTCAGCTCTTCACATCAGTTGGCCAAAGTATTGGAGGTTCAGCTTCAGCATCAGTTCTTCCAATGAATATTCAGGACTGATTTTCTTTAGGATAAATTGATTGGATCTACTTTCTGTCCAAAGTACTCTCAAGAGTGTTTTCCAACACCACAATTCAAAAGCATCAATTCTTTGGCACTCAGCTTTCTTTACAGTCCAACTCTCACATCCATACATGACTTCTGGAAAAATCATAGCCTTGACTATAGACAGACCTTTGTTGGCAAAGTAGCATCTCTGTTTTTTAATATGCTGTCTAGGTTGATCATAACTTTTCTTTCAAGGAGTAAGCACCCTTTAATTTCATGGCTGCAGTCACGATCTGCAGTGATTTTGGAACCCAAAAAAATAGTCTCTCATTGTTTCCACTGTTTCCCCATCTATTTGCCATTAAGTGATGGGACCGGATGCCATGATCTTCGTTTTCTGAATGTTGAGCTTTAAGCCAACTTTTTCACTCTCCTCTTTCACTTTCATCAAGAGGCTTTTTAGTTCTTCTTCACTTTCTGCCATAAGGGTGGTATCATCTGCATATCTGAGGTTATTGATACTTCTCCTGGAAATCTTGATTCCAGCTTGTGCTTCATCCAGTCCAGCGTTTCTCATGATGTACTCTGCATATAAGTTAAATAAGCAGGGTGACAATATACAGCCTTGACGTACTCCTTTTCCTATTTGGAACCAGTCTGTTGTTACACGTCCAGTTCTAACTGTTACTTCCTGACCTGCATACATATTTCTCAAGAGGCAGGTCAGGTGGTCTGGTATTCCCATCTCTTTCAGAATTTTCCACTGTTTATTGTGATCCACACAAAGACTTTGGCATAGTCAATAAAGCAGAAATAGATGCTTTTCTGGAACTCTCTCGCCTTTTCCATGATCCAGCAGATGTTGGCAATTTGATCTTTGGTTGCTCTTTTCTAAAACCAGCTTGAACATCTGAAGTTCATAGTTCATGTATTGTTGAAGCCTGGCTTGGAGAATTTTGAGCATTACTTTACTAGCGTGTGAAATGAGTGCAATTGTGTGATAGTTTGAGCATTCTTTGGAACCATTCTTTGGCATTGCCTTTCTTTGGGATTGGAATGAAACTGACCTTTTCCAGTCCTGTGGCCACTGCTGAGTTTTCCAAATTTGCTGACATATTGAGTGCAGCACTTTCACAGCATCAGCTTTCAGGATTTGAAATAGCTAAACTGGAATTCCGTCAACTCTACAGCTTTGTTCACAGTGATGCTTCCTTAGGCCCACTTGACTTCACATTCTAAGATGTCTGGCTCTAGGTGAGTCATCACACCATCGTGGTTATCTGGGCTGTGAAGATCTTTTTTGTATAGTTCTTCTGTGTATTCTTGCCACCTCTTTTAATATCTTCTGTTTCTGTTAGGTCCATATCACTTCTGTCCTTTATTGAGCCCATCTTTGCATGAAATGTTCCCTTGGTATCTCTAATTTTCTTGAAGAAATCTCTTGTCTTTCCCATTCTGTTGTTTTCCTCTATTTCTTTGCACTGATCACTGAAGAAGGCTTTCTTATCTCTCCTTGCTATTCTTTGGAACTCTGCATTCACATGGGTATATCTTCCCTTTTCTCCTTTGCTTTCACTTCTATATTCACAGCTATTTGTAAGGCCTCCTCAGACAGCCATTTTGCTTTTTTGCATTTCTTCTTTGGGGAAAAGAAAAGAAGGGTTTGCCATCCCTTCTCCAGTGGGCCACATTTTATCAGAACTCTCCACCATGACCCATCCATCTTGGGTGGCTCTACACAGCATGGCTCAGAGTTTCATTGAGTTAGACACGGCTGTGGTCCATGTGATTAGGTTAGTTAGTTTTCTGTGACTGTGGTTTTCAGTCTATCTGCCCTCTGATGGAGAAGGACAAGAGGCTTATAGAAGCTTCCTGATGGAAGAGACAAATGGTACTGAAACAACTGATATCCACAGGCAAAATGATAAATTTAGACCCTTACCTCACACCATACATTAAAAAGTAACTTCAAGGACTTCCCTGGTAGTCCAGCGGTTAAGAATCCACCTGGCAATGCAGGGGATAAAGGTTCCATCCCTTGTCAGGGAACTAAAGATACCATCTGCCACTGAGCAATTAAGCCTGTGCACAACTAATGAGCCTGCAGGCCACAACCAGAGTCCATCCACCGCAGGGAAAAAAATTCCACGTGACTCAGTGAAGATCCCACGTGCCTCAACTAAAACCTGACGCAGCCAAATAAATAAATAAATATATATATATATATTTTTTTAAGTAACTTAAAATGAAGCCCAGACTTAAGTGTAAGAACTAAAATTATAAAAATTCTAGAAAACGTAGGAGAAAAATCATCATGACCTTAAGTTGGGCAAAGATTTCTTAGATATGAAGCCAAAAGCACAATCTATAAAGAAAAAGAATTGAACTTTATAAAAATTAGTAACTCTTACACTTCAAAATACATTATTAAGAAAATGAATTCAAGCCAACAAATGGGAAAAAAAATATTAGCAAAGTATATACCTGATAAAAGACTTGTATCCAGAATATGCAAAGAAGTATTAAAGCTCGGTAACAAAAAGACAAATAAAAATTTTACATTGGGCAAACAATCTCAATAGGATTTTTACCAATGAAGATACACAAATGGCCAAAAAATGCACATGCAAAGATCATTGCTGTTTAGGAAAATAAAAATAAAATCACTATGACATACCACTTTCACCAGATTGGCTATAATCAAAAAGTCAGAAAATAACAAGTGCTGGTGAGGATGTGGAGAAACTAAAACCCTTATACATTGCTGGTAGAAATGTAGTATGGTTCAGTCACTTCAGAATGCAATTTGGCAGTTTCTTAAAAATGTTAACATAAATTTACTATATGATGGAAGTAATAGTGTTCCTAAGAATCTACCCAAGAGAAATGAAATAGTAATTCCATGCAAAGACTTGTACACAAGTGCTCACAGCAGCATTATTTATAATAGGCAAAATGTGGAAACAATCCGAATGTCCGTCAACTGATGGATGGTTAAACAAAATGTACATGTCCATAAAATGGAATATTCAGCAATAAGAAGAAACAAAGTGCTGACACATGTTATGGCATGATAAACCCAGAGAACATGCCTAATGAAAGAAGACAGACACAAACGATCTCATAGTGTGTGATCCCATTTACCTGAATTATTCAAAAAATGCAAATCTACAGAAACAGAAAGTAGATCAGTGGTAAACAGCAGAGTTTTAAATAACTTCATTGGTCCAAATTCTAGAACTCTGAAGAGTGATGTACTTATTAAAAATTATGATACATGTATATTAATTTGGCAAGCTGCTGCTGCGTTGCTTCAGTCATGTTCGACTCTGTGTGACCCCATAGGTGGCAGCCCACCAGGCTCCCCCTTCCCTGGGATTCTCCAGGCAAGAACACTGGAGTGGGTTGCCATTTCCTTTTCCAGTGCATGAAAGTGAAAAGTCAAAGTAAAGTCGCTCAGTCGTGTCCGACTCTTTGTGACCCCATGGACTGCAGCCCACCAGGCTCCTCCATCCATGGGATTTTCCAGGCAAGAGTACTGGAGTGGGGTGCCATCGCCTGGTCCCCCCAAATATCAAAAAAGCAAGATACTAAATATTGTAAATATTATTCTAATTTTTTAAATATGTATTTATAAATATATGTGTATGTTCAAAAGAAAACTTCTGTGCAGATATAAACCAAAATACTATCAGTGTTAACTCTTAAGTGGTAAGATTATAAGCAGTTTCATTGTTTCATTCACTTGTTTTTTTAAATAATTCTAAAAACATGTATTATCAGCATTAAAATATGTATTAAAATATACATATCTATGTGCATATATAAAATCAGCTATTAAAGCAAGAAGGAAACCTCGAAGACACCCTGTTTAGCAGTATCTGAACCATCTTCACTAAAGTGGTGGAGAACTTAACCCTTGAAACATTTGGTAAAAGAAAGAATTCTTGAGATAAAATTTGAACAAAGAAAAATGTTAATATTTTACTTATTTATTCACTATCTTGTTCCATAAAGAATTTAAGGTAGTTCCTGGAGACAGGTGGAAAACATTTATATAGCAAATCCTATTTATAAAGCAAAGTACATGTTAGCCACCATACTTGCCCAACCCACACATTCCTGCTTCTCTAAAATGTGCGCAAAATGACTTCTCTAAATGTGAGCAATTACTATCCCTACCCCACTCTCGTTGCTTCTATAAAATATATTTAAAAGGAAAACTAAAAAAGAAAATTTAAAAACAGATAAAATTCAACCTTAAGGCATTTATTATCAGATTCAACAAACAGAAAATTACTCTGTAAAGTGCTTATAAAAGTTTCTAAACACTTATTTTCAATTTCTGTACTTATTTCTTTGTAAACCAGGTTTTGAGTTGCACTCTCCAGAATGGTTCCATTTTATATTACAGACTTAAGAGTTTTTATATTATACACGAGAAATGAATAAACCAAAAGCAGGCACCTCACTCAAAGGCAAATATGAATGGTACAAAAAAAGGTGAGCAACAGCAATTCTTAGAATATAAAGTCCGAGTAAAGGAGCAGTTAGCAACAGGAGCTAAAACTAAGAAAGTGCTTAACTAGAGGGATGAATCAGTCGGGACGATGAGGAAGTAAGAGAAAAACAGAGCAACACATACTATGGCAAGCCAAGTAATAATGAATAAGCAGAAGAAAAGATTTGGAGAAGTGGAAAAGAATAAGCAAGTCTCTAGGGACCAGAGAAAGTAGAGACACCGACTTATGTGCACTGAGTTAGCAAAGTAGCACAAGGAGACACATGAAAAAGTCTTCAGACCCAGGCCTGACTTTCACCAGGCATCACCCCTGCTCCTCCAGTCCCACGAAATCTCCACTCCCCTTACCATCTCATGAGGATTCTTACCATCAGCCACTCTAACCACTTACTTCTCCATGGTCCCTGCAAACCAAAAGCATTCCTCAACTAGTCGAAGATACTCCAGGCTTACCTCTGGATATCACCAGGTGCATTACTTGAAGTGTCCGAATTCATGACAAGTCTTCCAACTCTTTCAAAATACCCCACTGTTGCTTAATGATATACTTCGTTACTGATGATTTAAACTGTCCAAGATGTCTGTGGTTTACAGGTTACATGGACTGGTCTGTTGAAGTAAACCATATAATAGTAGTTACTTATGTGAGTCCTGAGACGACGAGTGATTTTTCTTTTATGTATGCGTGTATATATATATATATATATATATATATATATATATATAATGTTTTCTTTATCCATTCATCTATTGATGGACACTTAAAAGATATNAATGTTTTCTTTATCCATTCATCTATTGATGGACACTTAAAAGATATTTTGTACCAATAACCCAGTGTGTTAGCATTAGGAGTACCTGATAAGGCAAAAATCTGGCCTTAGTTTTCAAATAGTTTCATTCCTCTCTGCTTTGCTTTATAATAAACGTATTTTAAAATTATATGGCTAAAAAATTAATACAAGAGGCCAGGGCATACAATGATAATTACTTGAATGATAAATGATCCACCAAGGCATACACACCATCATGAAGGAAAAATAGAAGAATTGCTTAGTAAAATTATAGGTGTCCAATGCATTTCTGTAATTGAAATGAGGATAATAAACCTCAGGTAAGATAATTATAGTTTACCTGTATCAACAGTGACCTTGTAGAATGAGCTTGGGCTTCGAGTTACATAGTTAGATAGTAATGAGTTGGAATTTTGGTCCTGTAACTATGTGACTTTTGACCGATTACTTCTAATATCTGTCTTAGAACTGTCTTTTAAAAAATGGGATATTCTTTATATTGTGGTGGTGTAAGGATCAGAGTTCTATAGCTCTGTGTATAAAGTACCAGGGACAGTGCTTACTGCACTAGGTGTTCAATAAATTAGTGATCGTGGTGTGTGTTTGTCTACCACTGTTCCCAACTGTAGTATTTAGGAGGAATAAAATAAAATGGGATTTTACCTCTCATCGTAGTCAACATTCCATCTTCTTTGTCCTAGGTGAAGCTATTCTGCATCAGCCGTGTGAATCAGTGTTTTGAAGATCCCCTAGTGTTTGGTTCTAGGAACCATTAGTCCTGCTCTTAGTACTGTGTTTGGATCCACATCTCAGTTGGCTTATTTGAGGCCTTCTTTCAGTGATCTCTCTCAGGGCTGTTTATTATGAGCAGGGACAGATCAGGTTAGATTTTGGTCAGGGGATGTCTTCTAGCTATCTTTGCTACTGGTGCTGAGTCACTTCAGTCGTGTCCGACTCTGTGCGACCCCACAGATGGCAGCCCACCAGACTCCACCGTCCCTGGGATTCTCCAGGCAGCTTGTAATTTATAACATCAATAACATAAAATGGGAATGAGAAGTTAAAGAGTAGAGATGTATTTAGAAGTCAAGTTTAATTGATGTTCAATTAAGTTATCAGCTTAAAATGCTTTGTTATATATGATGTTTTATGTAAGCCTTAGAAGGCAATGGCAACCCACTCTAGTACTCTTGCCTGGAAAATCCCATGGACGGAAGAGCCTGGTGGGCTGCAGTCCATGGGGTCTCAAAGAGTCGGACATGACTGAGCGACTTCACTTTCACTTTTCACATTCATGCACTGGAGAAGGAAATGGCAACCCACTCCAGTGTTCTTGCCTGGAGAAGCCCAGGGACGGCGGAGCCTGGTGGGCTGCCATCTATGGGGTCGCACAGAGTCGGACACGATTGAAGTGACTCAGCACCAGTAGCAAAGATAGCTAGAAGACATCCCCTGACCAAAATCTAACCTGATCTGTCCCTGCTCATAATAAACAACCCTGAGAGAGATCACTGAAAGAAGGCCTCAAATAAGCCAACTGAGATGTGGATCCA
>SJYQ01003128.1:0-46750 GCA_006410935.1 Redunca redunca
ATTTGTTGTAGATAGTAACTTGCTATATCGATTTATTTGTAGCCAACTATATAATAACGATATATTAATATTAATCTACAGGAGGCACCTGCCAGCTGCTTTGCCCCAACACCCAACATTGTCCTCTGGCACATAAAAATGTACAGGATATACAGCCTTTGTTGTATTCCAGCATCACTTTCAGTCGGGTCTGTATGATTATTTTTAGAGAAAAAACAGATCTAGAGAGTAATTTACACAGATATCTATAGTGAGTCAGCTGTAGCTTGAGGATTGGGAGGCAAAGCTCACAGTCTGCTAAGCCTCTCTGGCCCACAAGTCTTATGATTAATAAAACAGATATAATGAAGTGACTGCACAGTGAAAATGTTAGTTGCTTAGTCGTGTCCGAATCTTTGCAACCCCAGGGACTGTAGTCCACCAGACTCCTCTGTCTGTGGGATTCTCCAGGCAAGAATACTGGAGTAGGTAGCCATTCTCTTCTCCAGGGGATCTTCCCAGCCCAGGGATCGAACCCAGGTCTCTATCGTTGCAAGGTGACTCTTTGCTATCTGAGCCACCAGGGAAGCTCAAGTGACTGCATAGTATTCTGTATATATTACCCGGTCATTTTAACAATCCCCAAGATTATAAACCTTTGATGGTAGAAAGCTTGTTTTTAATCTTTATGTCCCCAGCACCAACTACAGTGCATTCAGAGTAGGCACTAATTAACTCTTCCTCAGAGTAAACTGCGCGTTGACTGTAAGATGTAATTTTAGATGTGGAAGAAACCCTGCAGATGATCAAATCCAGCTTCCTCATTTAAGAATATGAGGCTTGAGGTCCAAAAGAATTAAACGTAAAGTCATTCAGCTAGTTAATAGCATTAAACTCAAGTATCCCAACTCCTAAACCAGGTCTTTTCCTAAACCACACTAATAACAAATCTTCAAATTCCAAAGATGGATAAACCAGTCTCCTTTTCCATTAGAAAGTTATCAGTCTACTTCAAATTCTGTACTTCAGAGTTAGAATATTGCCTTCTTTTTTATGAAGTTCCATAAGGAATTTTTAAAATATATAATACATTTCCACTTTTTCTCATCTGTAGTGTTCCCAAATCACTCAATTGCTGTGGGGATGTTTACTGAGATAATGTTATTCTGTGCATTTATATTCATGTCCTTGGAGAGTGGTGGGTAGAGATATTTGGGAATGTAGTCTCTGCCATTTTGCTTCACCCAATTACTGCTTTAAGGTAATATTAAAGCAAGTTACTTTGTTTCAAATGATAATTTAATTGGAATTTTTCTATTTGTTGTACAACATTAATTTTAATCAGCTTCTTTACTGTCTGAGCCACCAGGGAAGCCTCCTTAATTTAAATCACTTTTTTTTAATACCTTAAGCCTAGATTGAAATTTAGTATGGAAAAGTCAAGTGAGAAAGAACAACAATGCTCTTTAATAAAATTTTAAAACTTCCACTATAGCATGCTTTTCTTACATTTAGGGTTGGGGTTACAGAATGGAAAATAGCATAGTCCTCAAGACTGAAATAAAGTTGGGCCTGCTCAGACAAATAAGAGCCATAGTAACTTGCCACTGATGAGTAGGGTGCCCCTGAAAGTCAAACTCCCTGTGTTGTCGTGTTCCTATACTGGGGGCAGGTATATGCCCTCATACCTGAGAGGTTTATTTACAAGGATATAATAATATGGATATGAATGTGATTTTCAAAAATAGTGTATGAAACCTGGCCTCTTTCTAGAGTATCTAGCCACTCCAGCTGCCTTTGTAGACAGATATTATGAAAAATATTAGTCAGAAAGAATATTTCCAGGTTACTACAGCTTTCTTATCTATTTGATTCTTTTGATCTTATTTCAAAAGCATCTATCTACTTCATGCTATGTCATTAATGAGGTTATTTATCCAGAGTAGCTAATGAGGTTCTGCTGAATGTAATAAATACTCTCTGACTGAGCACACATTCACGCTGTATCAGTAAGAGAGGAAAACCTCTTCAGCCTACTGGAATTAACCTTCTAACCACTGAGGCCTGTGTTATTGGGAACCAGTTTCAGCTCTTAATTTAATTACGTATTTCAGAGTAAGATACATTGCTTTTCACATACATACATAGAACAGTTTTGCAAGTAGCAATTTTCCAGATGCTACTAGGATAATAAAAATGTTGGTTTCATTTTTCAAACCTGCATCATAGTCAGGTCCCAATGATTAGGTTGTTAAAGGAAAAAGCATAGAAGTAGACATTTTCCTCATTGGCACCAGAAAGGACGGCCTCTTCTCAAAACTGGGAGTAATCGACAAGCCAAAAATATAGCATCATTTGCCTTCTGTCTTACTTTACTACACTTCTCCCTTCATCAGCTTCCTTTTCCCCTGCCTCTCTTACACTAGAGGTCAGAACACTGGATATTAAACACAAGCAAGTAACAATGACTACAGATTACTTCATAAAATTGATATGCTCTGGTCATGCGGGCTTATAGTGCACATTCAAGAGCCTTCCATTTTTTCATCAGCCTCCACTGGGGCTATATCATGTCTCCCAATATACAAAAACACTTAGCAGATGGAACTTTCTGGAACCACCTCTACACTGGACATTATTTAGCCTCCAGAGCACTTATGCCATCTTTTTTTGAAGCAGAATTTCGGCTTTCTGCAGCCAGATTGCCTGGACTAAAATTCTGTTGGTTGCTTACCTGCAAAACAGTGAAAATAGTAGAACCTACCTCATAGCAATGTTGTAAGGATTACATGAATGAATAAATACAAGTAAGCACTTAAATGTACCTGGCATAGAGTAATGTTCAATAAACATTAGCTGCTGTGATCAGTGTGACACTCTCCAGGACTCAACACATTCTAGAATAAACTTCTTCCCCCTTCATGTCCAGCTTTTCATCCCAAACTTGTTTTTCATCTAATCTAGTCCCTAACTCCATAGTCACTATTTTCTATTAGCTGGGCTTCCTTCTTTCCTTCTAGAGTTCACGGTGAAACATATAGTTAGTATTCAGGAACATCCTTCACTAGGACCTAGGACATGCCACCAGTGTGAAATTAGTTTAGTTTGAACTGACATGTGAGACTTCATACAGTAGAGATAAAAAGTGAGTCCCCAACATCAGTGTCCATTGTTCAAATTCTTTAAAACTTGTGTAATGAAAATTGGTTGATACTGGAAGTTCAAATGGATATAGGAAATTCCTGTGGCTATAGAAAGATGGTATACCCCAAAGGAGTAAACAGATCGTCATCAGTTACAGGGGATTCTGCCTGAATAGAGACACGTTATGTTCCATAATGAATAATTTCTCTTACTTGTACTTTGATGTACTACTACTGCCTTTTCCTGAGAGCCACAGGAACTGGTATAAAACAGTTTAAATCTTCTGTACTAGAGGCAGGGCTTCCCTGGTGGCTCAGATGCAAAAGAATCTGCCTGCAATGCAGGAGACCCAGGTTCAATCCCTAGGTCAGGAAGATCCCCTGGAGAAGGGAATGGCAACCCACTCCAGTATTCTTGCCTGGAGAATTCCATGGGCAGAGGAGCGTGGCAGACTACTGTCCAGGGGGTCGAAAAGAGTCAGTCAGACACGACTGAGCGGGCGTGTTAGAGGCAAAGGCAAAATGTCTTTTAAGTATTGCCCTTGGGCCAGCCTGAATTAAGACTTAAACCCTACCTACCACTTAAACTCTTGAACAGGCATTAAACAGGCCTCAGTTCCTTCAACTATAAAAATGCGACTAATACCTTCAAGGGAGAAGCAAGGACTAATATATAAAAGCGTTTTATAAAAGTCAGAGGGAAACATGAATGAATGAATGCTTGAGCACCAATTATGTGATGGGATCACATATTTCCGTGTGAACCTGATGCAGTCTTATGAGATGCAGTTGGCTAATTGTTATGCTTGGGAGTATTTCAAGTAAAAATGAGTCTGTATTTTTGAATTCTAGAAAAGCCTGGTTTCTTTATGAAGCAGCCATCTTAGGCTTCTCTCAGAAAAGCTAAGAATTTTTCAATTACACTGAGATTTGACATCAGTGTTTCAGTTTTTAGTTTCATTTAGCACTAAATTTTTTGCCTGTCCTCAATGTAGAGAAAATTTCATTTATTTTTAAAAACTATTTCTAACCTGCAAGATTTCTTGACATGTGACAATTAGGGTAGCATTAATAAGCCTTTTTTTTAAAACTAATCTTTTCTCCAGCCCAACTGTAAGGTGCTTAAAACGACTCCTTTCTATCTTATCCAGAGCCTTTTATTTTATGGAAATCATACCTGTCTGGGGATTTAACAGAATATTTGAATAAAAATGTGTTCATTCATTACCACAAGTTCTCTGAATTGGGTGTTTTCACCTTAATCGCATTGAGCTAATCAAGTCCTAATGAGGTCACATTAAATTCAATCGCAGAAGGTATAATTTTCCAATAGACTCTAAACAATGGGTGACCTTTAGAATGACTTTCAGAAATATAGCTTTAGTTACTCCAGTAAGCAGGGGATAAGACAGAAGGAAAAACCATTTTACTTGGACAACGGCTGCTGTGTGTTGTTGAAATGAGGCTCTTCATTTCTCCTTGCCTTTTCTAGCCCGCTTCCATGAATACAATGTCTTTTTAACATCCCTCTCAGGGCAGTACAGGAGGCCCCATCCATCTCGAGACGTCGTGGCTGCACAGCAGCCGAGCATCTCATTATGGCAAAGTGAAGCATGCTGGGAGAGTGGATGGAGCTGCAGACAGCAGTAGGAAATGGGGGAGGGAAGAGGAGGAGGGATGCTGTGGAAAAGACATGCCCACCTCCTTGGTTCCACGTTACAGAAGTATGAACTTGCTGTTTTAGAAAGAAAAGACTATGTAGGATGTCAAAAACCTATGACTAAGCAGATTCCAGCCCCTACAACCTGGGTACACCTGTCTCAAGATACCCCACACCTCCCGACAGTCACACCTGAACCCCAGTCGGAGCTACCCCAGGAGCCATATCGGTAGGAAGAAAGCATGAATCCAAGCATTTAAGGAAAAAAAAACACCTATGGTTCCAAAAAAGAAACAGGAAAGAATTTTGACACACAGACAAACCACTAACGGAATTGAAAACTATGTTCTTCCAACTAATCTGAATGCTTCCATTTTAGTTTTTTCCACTGCCTTAACCAAAATAGGTTAAAGCAAATGCCCTTAACATTTTGGGAATCTCAGACTCCCTTTAAGAATCGCTGAGAATGATGAGTCTCTGTCAAAGGCCTGAAACCTATCTACGTCCACCCCATCACCCCCTAAATTAAGGATTCCTAGATGAGAAATTCATTTTAGTTTACAGGTTTTTCCTTTTTAAAATCCAGGCACCTTAGGGACAGTCCGTGGCTAGCAGTAAATTAGTTACTGAGAGATGAGTTCCTCTCTGTTAGCTTTCCTTCAGGCAGGCTGACTTCTGAGCCTGCATTCAGATAAGGGGAGTGGAGGGTGAGGGGAGCAATTTCAGGCAGGGAGGGGCAGCATTTTCAGGGCGGTGTGCATGTAGCAAACACAGAATAACAGGAGCGGGGCTCTCTGGAGAGGAGGTGCCAAAAATAAATTTTATCTCCACAAATTTTGCTCACCTCCAGTTCCAAACTGGGTTGCAGTCAAAACTGCTCTTTCTGTATCACCCACATTCAGCCTGTGGGCCCTACCCTACCCACCGTCGCCTCAAGCCTTCTCTGTCCTTTAACTTTCTTCCCTGCATCCCCAACCCCAGGTCCTCATCAGCTCCAGCTGGGCTCTAGGCCTCCTAGCAGCCCCGCACCTCCTCCACCCGCCACCCCACGATCTGGTGGGTTTATCCTGCAAATCTTGCCTTGCACCTCTATAACCGCTTCCATTTTATTCTCCATTCTTCCATCCTCACGATCACTTTTTCTGGCTGCCAAGCTCTATCACCACAACTTCAGCCTGTTCTAAACCTCTATTCAAATCCCATAACTTCAACTTTGGGAAACATTTCAAGTTTCAGGAGGTAGATTGAAAGATATAAATACTGGCAAACACTTAAGCTTTGCAATACCACTCACTGGGCACCGGGTACTATTCTAGTGCTTGTGTGCATTCCTTTAACCTTCCCAGCAATCCCACTTGCTCAGTCATGTCTGACTGTTTGCGACCCCATGGACTGTAGTTAACCAGGCTCCTCTGTCCATGGGATTTTCCAGGCATGAATACTGGAGTGGGTTGCCATGCCCTCCAGGGGAACCTTCCCAACCCAGGGATGGAACACGTGGCTCCTGCAGCTCTTAGGTTGACAGCCAGATTCTTTATCACTAGCTCCACCTGGAAAGCCCAGCAATCTCACCAGGCAGAAACTTGTGTTCAACTCGTTTTACAGGTGAGGAGACTGAGGCATAAGTAGGCAAAGTAACTTGCCCAGAGTCATACAGCTAGTGAGTGACAGAACCAAGAGAATGACACCGACACAGACTGGCTTCAGATCTATACTTTAGTCACTACGCTATATTGCGTCTTTGTAAAGCATTTTACAGGGGGTCGCTTACCCACCCAGTTCCCCTTCCGCCAACACACACTTCAGGACCTCTAATGTGGAAGCGGTAAGCAGTCACACTGTATAGTTCTAGGGGTCCAGGCAATGTCCTGTGTTCTCACCGTTCATCATTAATGGTAACATGGGACACAGTTTCCCCAGTTCTAGGGTATGGAATTTTATTCTCTTGTTAAACAGAGCCCTGAGTGCAGCAGTAGGACTGTGTGTTGGGGTGTGTGAGAGGGCCCAGAGTAGCAGTGCTGTTACAGGATTGCCACCGAACCCAGCTCCAGACTGTGCCACTCATTCCCCTCTTGCCACGTCCCCTTGAAAGCCTTCTCTCCCTCTTCCAGCCTCTCTCCCGGGTGCCAGGAGCTTGTATCATGGTGACTGGTAGATGGCCCTCCTGGAAAGACTAAACCCACTCTCAGAACAAGACCTATCCTTAGGGAGTGAAGGCATACCTCACTGTTCCCCAACAGGAACCAGATTGACAAAGACCGAGCTTAGCTTAAACAACATCCTTAAGGAGTTGCTTGAAAAATTGGAAGGGGAACAGACAGACACCAACAGGTTATTGTACTTAATGGACATGGGAAGGATTTAGGGCCAACTGTGTATATAAGAGCCTCAAGCATTTTAGCATCGTGAAAGGGAGACATTTCTTTGCTCCCTGCCTCCCTGAGTCACTCTCTCATCCCTGGAGCAAAGCTATCCCCGACCCCCAACCAGCACACATACAAAGTACAAGTTCAAGTTGTCCCTTGAACTATTGTTGGGCAGTGGGGCGGGTTGGGAGCACCAAAAGTTTGCATACAACTTTTGACTCCCCCAAAACTTAATTACTAATAGGCTGCTGCTGCTACTGCTAAGTTGCTTCAGTCGTGTCCGACTCTGTGCGACCCCATAGATGGCAGCCCACCAGGCTCCCCCGTCCCTGGGATTCTCCAGGCAAGAACACTGGAGTGGGTTGCCATTTCCTTCTCCAATGCATGAAAGTGAAAAGTGAAAGTGAAGTCGCTCAATTGGGTCCAACTCTTAGCGACCCCATGGACTGCAGCCCACCAGGCTCCCCTGTCCATGGGATTTTCCAGGCAAGAGTACTGCCTTCTCCAACTAATAGGCTACTGTTGACCAAAAGCCTTATTGATAAACCATTGACTAACATATCTGTACATTATATGTAATATATACTGTATTCTTACAATAAAGTAAATTTGAGAAAAGAAATCTTATTAAGGAAATCATAAAGATGAGAAAATATATTTACAATACTGTATCAGTACTGTAACCTTATGCTTTATGAGTCATCTGTTAGTATCGGCATCAATATTGTCTAATATGACACAAAGTGCTATAAATGTTATGTGTTACACTAGTCATCAAAAAAGGAAGAGATAATGTGAAAAATAAGTTCATATTACTGGTAATGAAGAAGCAACAGTATGATTGCTTTAACGTAGCTTGTTGCTGTTGTTCAGTCACTAAGTCATGTCCAACTTTGCGACCCCATGGGCTGCAACACACCAGGCATCAATGTCGCTCACTGCCTCCCAGAGTTTGCCCAAGTTCATGTCCATGTAGCTTGTGTAATCCATTTGATTGCTTCCCAGTAGCCTTACATATACACTGTGAATGAATCATTATAACATTTTGATGGCATATAGTGTCATATTCATAATACAGTGTTAGAAACATTGCAAGATATTTTTTAAAAACCACTTACCTGTGATGATAGACTGATATGCAGTGTCTCCAATTAGGAGAGAGAAGCATACTTTACAGTAATGTAATTCTTTGAAAGCAAAGTTATAAAACAGGAAGACAACTAACTTTATTAATTTTATATTAACTATCACTCACCTTATGCCTAGCTACATAAAGAAAGTCTGTCCACTTCAATACAAGTCTTGTAAATGGTGTTCTACAAGTATATTTTTTTTATATTTATTGAAAACCACATAAAAATGACCCGTGTAGTTCAAACCATCCTGTTCCAGGGTCAGCTGTATACATCGACCCCACGATGATCAGCCTAATTCATACATGCAAGAGATGCTTGTACTCAGGATCTATTTTGATTATCAAAACTTACCTGTCCAGTGTCTCATTCCCTCAGATCCTTGTGGATGAGTGGCTTGCTCTTCTTGGATAAGCTAATTCAGGAGAAAATACAGGTAAGTTAACATGGTATCCCTTACAAAGGTATTTACTCTTTAAAAAAAAAAAAGACTTCTGGCAAACAAATGGCTCAACACCAATCCCTAACATACTGCCCCAGCCAGCCCCTCGCCCTGAGATGCCATCCCTCCTTCCCCTGCCTGTCCCCCTAAGTGTAAAGCTCACCTCCATTAAGCCTTCCTTGACTGAGACTGCCCACAGTCATGTCTTTTTCCACTTAACACCTGTAGCACTGGAACAGAATTTGGCAGGAGGAAACAGAACCAGAACAAAAGGGAATGGAACATTGGGCTGGATGATCTCAGAGGTGAGCTCAGCTCATTCCCTCATTTCACAGGTAAGGAAACAAAGACGAAAGTGACCGGCCCAGGGCAAGTCAACAGCGGTGCGGGGGCCATCAGAGTTATTTCTGTCCAGTCTTCCCCTCTTTCGCTAGCAAGGGCCTCCTCTTCTTTTGGGGAACTGCTCACCCCACCATTCACCAAACAGCTTGGAGACGAATTGCCTGTCAGGGTGCTCCCACTCCCAGTGGACATGTGATCTCAAGTGGGCCAGCTAGCATCCTTCCCTTGAATTCTAAAAATCAGAAGAAAGAAGAAACAGCCTTCTCTGTCTGTGGGCTTATAAGCTGCCAGCAAGCATAGGCCCCTGCTCATTAAAAAAAAGCCAATCCCAGAGAAATAAAGAAACACACACTCATTTGTTTGTTTATCCATTTATTCATGAAACAAACATTATTTATTAAGGACTTTCCATGTGCCAGACACTGCTGGGCCCTTGGAATCACATGTTGGGCAAAAGCAGACCCAATTGCTATCCTTGTGGAGCTTATAAGTTTGCAGGGGAGACATTCCTTAACTAATCATGCAAGCAAAGTAAAACTGCTATTTTGACAAGTAGGTAAGGAGAAAAGGAACCGTCTTCTGAGAACACACAGTAGAATACAGGGTTTTGGTTTTGGTTTTGTATTTTGTGTATGTGAGCACCACATCACTTTACTTCTTTGGTTTTCCAACTTCCCTCTCAGACAGTGCCAATTCAGTCTCTCCCTTGACTGGTCAATGGCGTCATCCCTCACTGAAGATGGCTGCAGTCTCTGAGGAGAGGCTCAACAGAAAGACTGGGGTCTCCAGGTGCCAGCCAAACTAGCTGAGGACTGCAGGGTCCACAGCAGATGGGCTAGCTTGTACACAGCATGAAGCTGCACTGCCAAGGAGGGAGGGAGGCTGAAACCCCACCTGGAGTCTCCTAACCAAGCCATGGGGCCTGGTGTGAAGCTGTATGTGCCAAGAGGCAGGAGACCCTATTCTTCACACACTGGCATTGTCCCCTCAAAAGGGTCACCTTTTTCTAGTTGACCCCCAAAGACTTGAATAACTCCAGCTGGCTTTCTGGGTGTGATTCAGTCAGGCTGCTGAGCAGGGGGAATGGAGGCTTTCCTGAGGAAGTGACTGGACACATGAATAATGAAGGCGAAGGTGAAAATGAAAAGTCATTCAGTCATGTCAACTCTTTGGGACCCCATGGGCTGTAGCCCGCCGGCCATGTGCATGGAATTCTCCAGGCAAGAATACTAGAGTCGGTTGCCATTCGCTTCTCTAGGGGATCTTCCCAACCCAGGGATTGAACCTGGATCTCCAGTGAGCAGTCAATAAACTAAATTGGGGGGAAGAATTTTTTCAGACACGAGCCTGTGCACTGACCTTGTCTTGATGGCTATCTAGTCCCTGACTCCAATTGCTTCTGAATCTTGAGAGATCCCCTACCCTTCCAAGGGATTGCTGTCCTGACCATACACTCCCTCTTTGCAATTCAAGTTAGGTTTCTGTCGCTTGCAATCAGGAGAGTTCTGACTCAGAGCCAAGCTGGACCATCTCTCCTTCCTCCCAAGTCCAGCAGGCATCCTCACTCTGCCATGCCCCATCCTCCCACCTGGGTAATCTCTACTCTGTGGCCACCTCACCTCCAGAACAAGAGCTCTGTCTTTGATATTCTAGCGCTGTCTCTAGCATGTATTTAGAAACTCAATAAATACTTCATCCATCAAGGGTTGTTTAATCTGCTGGCAATCTTTGTTTCCACTAGGACTGGAAGATGTGGTGAAGAATTAGAGGACACAGTGGCCTTTGTAATCACCCACCAAGTTCATCCATGGTTTCTACTGCCTCTGAGCATACAGCCTCCAGTTTATACTTATAGCGATAGAGAGCTCTAATTTGTCTATTAGAGTTTGGCTGTGGGGAGCCAGTGGGATTCATTTCATAAGAAAGAATCAGCGATTTTTATTCTGTCTCTGCATGCTTCATGTCAGTGGGCCACCTTTAAGATGAAGCACATTCCAGATATGAGAGTCTACACATGTGTGCATGCTAAGTTGCTTCAGTCATGTCCAAATCTTTGCAGCCCTGTGGACTGAAGCCCACCAGGCCCCTCTGTCCGTGGGATTTCCCAGACAAGAATACTGGAGTGAGTCACCATGCCCTCCTCCAGAGGATCTTCCCAGCCCAGGGATCGAACCCACATGTCTTATATCTCCTGCATTGGCAAGTGGATTCTTTACCACTGAGTCACCAGGGAGGCCCCTGAAAGTCTATAGTTGAATATTAAAGATGGTTTTTACTCTGTGCTTAATATCTGCTAGCCCTGGAGAAGAAAATGGCAACCCACTCCAGTACTTTTGCCTGGAAAATCCCATGGACGGAGGATCCTGGGAGGCTGCAGTTCATGTGGTCGTGAAGAGTCGGATACGACTGAGTGACTTGACTTTCCTTTCACTTTCCTTAATATCTGCTAGAGCCCTGTCTCGAAGTGTCAGGAAACTTGAATTCCTCTGTGGTTTTATGAGCCAGGAAGCTGCTTTCCCGTTGGTCTTCGTTTTATTCTCAAATTAAGGGCAGTCATTCTTCCTTCCCTTCCAACTCCAGGGCCTGAGCCATTTCGGCTTCATGGTATAGCTCATGCTGCCACTGCTGCTATTAGTTTTGTTGTTTTGGTTTCTTTTTAACCTGGTATTTGAGGCTTTTTGAGATTCGTGTCTCCTTTTAATAAGCCAAACTCTAATGCTTGAATGCACTCTGTTGTACAGAGACTGCTGAACGAGCCAACATTGGGAATAAGAATCAGAGAATTAGATTGCTTTTCTTTACTGTCTCAAGACTCAAGGGTTGAGGAACAGCGAGCTTAGCATGGCTGAGGAGACTTCCTACATATCATGTTAGTTGGTCTCCATCCTGCTGCTATTTCATACCTCGGAACCAGTTTTTGGTACACAGGAATCAGTATACATCATCCTATTCTTGAATCTGGATCTTTGGTCTAGAAAAGCAATTTTCAGTCTTTTTTTTTTTGCCATGATACACCTGAAAAATATGTTCCCACCAGCAACTTGTTCCCACAAACTTGGAGTAAGGCAATATTATACCATAGATTTGTATATATGTAGGTGGCCCTGTTTTCCACTCAAGAAAGCACATCAGAACACAAGGGAGTAAAATTTATGTTAGTATAAACTTAGTCAAATTAATTAATTTAAAAAAACATATGGCCTACAGATTGGAGAGATATTTTTGATTCACATATCTCATAAGAGTTGGTATACAGAATATATTTTTTTAAATGTTTAAAATTCAAAAACAGTAACCCAAATTTTAAAATGGACAAAGAATTTAAATAGACATTTTTCCAAATAAGATACATAAATGACCAACAAATGAATGAAAAGATGCTCCACATCATTAGTCATTCAGTTCAGTTCAGTCGCTCAGTCGTGTCCAACTCTGCTACCCCATGAATTGCAGCACGAGAGGCCTCCCTGTCCATCACCAACTCCCGGAGTTCACTCAAACTCATGTCCATCGAGTCGGTGATGCCATCCAGCCATCTCATCCTCTGTCGTCCCCTTCTCCCCCTGCCCCCAATCCCTCCCAGCATCAGAGTCTTTTCCGGTGAGTCAACTTTTCGCATGAGGTGGCCAAAGTATTGGAGTTTCAGCTTCAGCATCAGTCCTTCCAATGAACACCCAGGACTGATCTCCTTTAGAAATTAGGGAAATGCAAATCAAAGCCACAATGAGATACCACTTTGTATCCACTAGGATAGCTATAATTAAAAAAAAAAAAAGTAAAAGGTATGGAAGAGGATGTGGAGAAACTGGAGTTCTCATCTTTTTCTGGTGGGGATATAAAATGGTTCAGCCATTGCAGGAAATAGTTTGGAAGTTCCTCAAAAATCTAAACATAGAATTATCATAAAAAAATAATACAGTTAGTTGTTCAGTTGTGTCCGACTCCTTGTGACCCCATGGACTGTAGCCCACCAGGCTCTTCTGTCCATGGGGATTCTCCAGGCAAGAATACTGGAGTAGGTAGCCATTCCCTTCTCCAGGGTATCTTCCCAACCCTGTGCTCAAACCCCGGTCTCCTGCATTGCAGGCAGATACTTTACCAGGGAAGCCCCAAGAATTGTCATGTGACCCAGCAATTCTGCTCCTAGGTATATACCTAAAACAAACAAGGGTTGGGGAGTAACTGCTTAATGGATACAGGATTTTACTGTTGAGTAATAAAACTATTTTAGAACTAGATAGAGGTGATAGTTGTACAACATTGTGAATGAACTAAATGCCACTGAATTGTTCACTCTAAAATGCTTAATTTGATCTTATGATAATTTCACCTCAATAGAAAACATAATGAAGCATTCAAATTTAGGCATTTTATTATCACTGATAAGAACCTAGTGACACAGCTAAAGCTATGAAGACACTGTAATCTGAAGTGCTCTACCATGACAATATCATTTCTGTTTCTCTTTCCTTTAATTCTCAGCTGAGTGCTCACCACTGTGTACATAAAGATGCATGGATTTTTTAGTGGGTGTGTTGTATTTGTAGGCGTACAAGTCATTGTGCTTCCTTTTCTATCACTCGGCTTATTTTGAAGGGAACATAACTCTTGATTTCTTAAGTTCAATTATGTGTGTGTGTGTGCATGCTCAATCATACTAAATATGACCCAGGAATCGAACCCAGGTCTCCTGCTTGGCAGGCAGATTTTTTTTTTACCACTGAGCCATCCGGGAAGCCCTTAGTTCAATTATCAATCCTGTTTAACCAAGTCTTAAAGATACCGATAAGGTTGTGTTTCCCTTCCCCTGTTAACATCTTAAGCCCACTTTATCACCATGCCACTATGCTAGTGTTTCTCAGAAGTGAAAACTGTGGACCACTAGCATTAGAATCACCTGGCCCCAAATCCAGACCTCCTTAATCACACTACCTAGGGGGTGACCTCAGGAATGTGCATTTTTAAGTACCACTGCCATATGCTTTTGTGTGTAGCTATGGGGATCATTGAGCTTCTCAGGTGGCTCAGTGGGTAAAGAAGTTGGCTGCCTACGCAGGAACCACAGGAGATATGGGTTTGATTCCTGGGTTGCAAATATCCCCTAGAGGAGGAAATGGCAGCCCACTCCAGTATTCTTGCTGGGATAATCCCCATGGACAGAGGGACCTGAGGCGGGAGGGGGCTACAGTCCACAGAGTCAAAAAGAGCTGGACACAACTGAGTGACTAAGGATGCGTGTACTTGGACTATTAGTTTAGTCTTGATTTACTTTTAATAATTAATTTACTAATTCATTCAACCGAACATATTGAGTACCTATTAGGGCACTATGTGAGATACTGTAGTGAGAAATGGAAATCACAATTTGCAAAAAACAAAACCCCACAAATAAACAAAAACCCTGTATTGTGATTCACAAAACAGATTAACTGCCAGATTGTAATATGCAACATAAAGTATCTAAACTCAAATTATTTTAACACCTGCTCATTCAGAACCTTGTTTCCCAAGATTGACCTATGATGGGATTAGTGTCCTTATAGCCATATGAGGATACAGTGAGAAGTCAGCTGTCTGCAAGCCCAGCAGAGGGCCCTCACCAAGAACCAAATCTACTAGCATCTTGATCTTGGATATCCCAGCCTCCAGAAGGGTGAGAAATAAGTGTCTGCTGCTTAAGCCAGACATTTTGCTGTGGCAGCCTGAGCAGACTAAAGACAGGAAGTGGAGACCTCACTGCATTCCTTCCTGAATCCACCTCAACACCTCATTGCAGCCACAGTCATTTTTACCTACACCTGGACTCTCCCTCAACATCATGCTCTAAGGTCACTCTCAAGGCTAGTGCCTGGATTTCTTAGCACTGCAGATCTCCAGCTCCTTCTCACTTTTTTCCTCTGCGACCCTCCACACATACTTTCCCCATCATAGTCCAAAGTGGCTCTTTAGAGCTCACCTCCCATTCCTGGCCACAGAAAGGAGAAGAGGCCTTCCCTTTAAGGACGCTGCCTGGAAGTCTCACACACTCTCTCCTTGTAGATCCTGTTGTCAAGAACTCAGACTCATGGTCGTTCCTCACTGCAAGAGAAGTTGGCTATTACAGCCATTTTTTCCTCACTGTCCATGTGCCCAGCTAAAATTTGGAGGTTCTTACAGAGGATAGAGAAGAAATAGCAGAAGACAGCTAGCAGGCTCTGCCATAGAGCTGTGTCTCAATTGTGATTTATATCACCAGGAAATCTGTTACTAATGAAGTACTCAAGATTATGAATGAATTATTAGTATTTCTAAAACAGGAGTAGATGCAGGGTCACCTCTTTGTTAATACTTTCTCTCTCTCCCTCATATTTTGATAAGTTTTCTTGAGAGGTAGTGCTAAATTCCACAGTAGGGAACTGAGTAAAACACAATCTTATCGATGCCTCAGTCTGCTGTGAATCACTGCTGCTGATAGTTATGGCATGTTTTAGTTGTTCCAAACCTTTGTGGTTTTGTCAGATGTGAATATATTAATGAGAAAGTGTCATGCATTTATCTTAATGGCAATCGTCTTGGCTCTCATGAAAGGAAAAAGGTTAAGAAATCTTACACCAAATGAGCTCTGAAGTGCTAATCAGTTCTAAAACATCTGCGATTCAGGGCATATAAATTCTCTTGTGCGTGGACCACTTGAAACAGAGTCACATAGGAAGCTTGTTAACAATACAGATTCTTAGACTCACCGAATACTGATAGAATAAAAGTCAAGGGGAGTGAGGCCCAGAAATGTGCCAATTGCACAAGTTCTCCAGGTGATTCTTAGGAGCACAAAAGTTTCAGTGCATTTCCTGGGTCTCTTTGAGAAAAACTCTGGCTAATACTTTTTATCATCTCTCATGAATTAACTCGGCTGCATCTAGCTGCCAGGCTGAAACATGCACAACTTGAGTCAGAGGCTACTTGCTTCTAGAGCAGGGGTTCCCAACCTCCAGGATCTAATGCTTGATGATCTGAGGTGGAGCTGATGTGACAATAATAAAGGGCACAGTAAATGAAATGCACTGAAATCATCCCCAAACCATCCCCAGAATGGTCTGTGGAGAAACTTGTCTTCCACAAAACTGGTCCCCAGTGCCAAAATGGTTGGGGATATCTGCTCCAGAGGATGATCAGTAATGGATTTTACTAGCTGTTCCTCACAACAGCATGATGCTGAACTGCTACGGTCTACAGCATCACTGATACTGCTGTTCTTTGCAGCTTGGAGTTTCAGTGGAAAATTACACACACCTCTTGAAATCACTGCAGATGGTGATTGCAGCCATGAAATTAAAAGACGCTTACTCCTTGGAAGGAAAGTTATGACCAACCTAGACAGCATATTCAAAAGCAGAGACATTACTTTGCCAACAAAGGTCCATCTAGTCAAGGCTATGGTTTTTCCAGTGGTCATGTATGGATGTGAGAGTTGGGCTGTGAAGAAAGCTGAGCACCAAAGAACTGATGCTTTTGAACTGTGGTGTTGGAGAAGACTTGTGAGTCCCTTGGACTGCACGGAGATCCAACCAGTCCATCCTAAAAGAAATCAGTCCTGGGTGTTCATTGGAAGGACTAATGCTAAAGCTGAAACTGCAGTCCTTTGGCCACCTCATGCGAAGAGTTGACTCATTGGAAAAGACTTTGATGCTGGGAGGGATTTTGCTGGAGGAGAAGGGGACAACAGAGGATGAGATGGCTGGATGTTATCACCAACTCGATGGACGTGAGTTTGAGTAAACTCCGGGAGTTGGTGATGGACAGGGAGGCCTGGTGTGCTGCAATTCATGGGGTCGCAAAGAGTTGGACACAACTGAGTGACTGAACTGAACTTGAAAAGGGTAAACATGTTCAGTACACTCACTTGCTACCCTCCCCACCTGTCTGTATTGGCATGGTATCACAAAATGTAATATATAAAGTTATAGTCTGTAGACTGTAGATTTTTTCTTTTTTTAGCTTTTGTACATATACTGATGGATTTGGGGGCTAATAGATCTATTTAGCAAACAGAAGAACTTACACTACTGATGCTGTGGCATCCACAGCTATATAGGAAAAGAGGAACCGAGGGTCTGTTTTGTGCTCAAGGTTCATTACATGCTTCTGATACACACAAGCTTATTTAACTCTCCTTAACAGTCCTGTGAGATAAAGCATCTCACTCTATTTTCATTTTCTAGAGTGACTATGTAACTTGTTTAAGTTCATCCAGAAAGTGAAAGAGGCTAAATTTTTAATACCCTTCCCAACCCAAGTTTAATTAGCGAAATAGGGAGAAAAAAGGGTGGGGAGGAGGGTATATGGCTCTTGAGTCAGCAGGTTTCCATCACAGAGTTGCCTCCAAACATTTTTGTTTGAGCATCCCATGAGTAAATATGTCTGAGTGCCTCTCCCATCTCTGTGTATTTTTTAAATAAATATCCACATTAGAAACCAGTTTGCTTTTCGAACTCTCATGGGTATCAGAATCACCTAGAGAACTTGTTGAAGCACAGTGCATGGGATCCCACCTCCAGAGGGGCAGAGATTCAGTAGGTTTGAGATGAGACCCCAGGATCTGAATTTCTAGCAGGTTCCCAGGGGACTGGAAAATACCCTGATGCTGGGAAAGATTGAGGACAGGAGGAGAAGGGGGCGACACAAGATGAGATGGTTGGATGGCATCACCGACTCAATGGACATGAGTTTGAGCAAACTCTGGAAGATAGTAAAGGACAGGGAAGCGAGCCATGGTGTCCATGGGGTCGCAAAGAGTCAGACACAACTGAGCAACTGAACAGCAACAACCCAGGGGACAGCGATGCTGCCTGTGATGAACCTTGTTTTCAATAGCATTGCTATAAACATAACCTCCAAATCAAGATTCTAAAACACTAAAACACAGTGGAATAAAATAGTAATTCTAGGGACTTCCCTGGTGATCCAGTGATTCAGAATCTGCCTTGCAATGCAAGGGACTCGGTTTGGATCCCTGGTCAGAGAACTAAAATCCCGCATGTAACTAAGAGCAGCTAAGGCTGAGCGCCACAAGGACAGTCCACATGCCACAACTGGAGTCCGTGCATCTCAGCGAGAGATTCTGCATGACGCAAATAAGATCCTGCATGCTTCAACTAAGACCCAACACACTCAGACACACAAATATCTTTTAAAATACTAATTCTAATGTTTTCCCTGCACCCCAGGAGTGAAAGAACTCATTTTGGAAACCACTACACCAAACTGAGCCACAGTAGCTTTCCCTGGCAGAGAGGTAAGCTTGGAGGCACTTTCATAAATCACAGAAATTTCCCAAGCCTCAGACACTGTGGATAAAGGAGATGATAAAGGGACACATCAGATGGGCACAGCTCAGGGTCTCACTAATACTCCCCAGTAGCACTCAAGCTCTCTGCCTTTCATTTCCAGCTAACTACTCCTATCATCTTTCCTCTGCTTTAATTTGTTTCCCTTTGTGATAACAGCCACCATTGCTTTTAGGTGATGCAATCTAGCACTCCTGTTGTTCCTTTTATGGAAATTCTAGCCACTGCAAGTACATGTGGTACTTGATATCCACAAAGCAAAAATGTTCCGAGTGAAGGATGCTTTGATTGAACTTTAATTTTGCTGTTACTTTGAAGTCCCGAGCTACTGGTATGCAATATGCTGTTCAGCATGGTTACATTCAGAAGCCCTTGGAAGGGAATTTTCCCCTGCTTACATCTGATGTACATTTCCAAAGTGCTTTTGTAGATTTCATTAGTGATTTTGCTGCTTGGTAAAAAATAGGACAGGTTTCTATTCAGTAAAGAAAACAATCTTCAGTACTTTGGAAGAGGGGCGATGAGGTATTTGCAAAGACTTGGTGCATAAATTTAAATCTAAAGGCTACTACAGCAATAAGCTATAGAAGCCATAGCAATAGGCTACTATAGCAATATAACTATACTATAAATTAGATGATATGTTACATAATTAATAATATAAAGTCATACTAGATAATATAGCAATAGGCTCTGCTATAGTAAGAAAAAAGAGGTATAGCCATTGCTTCACTGGAAATGGCAAAGACACATCTTTTGACATTTTGAAATAAAGAAAAGTGAAAGCATAGCTTATTAGTAAAGACAAAATGCCTTCAACCAGAGAAAACCCCAGAATTTCCCGTGACCAAATCTGAGCAATAGAGCAAATGTCATGTACTGGGCAGTGCTTTTCAAGAAAATCATTTGTACTGTACAGGAAAAGTACTGTGATGTGTGCTCTGACTTTTGTTAACTAATGTCTCAATTTAAAGCCAGATTCCAAAGGACTGCTTTTTATTGGTCAGTGAAATGACTCCTACAGCTGTTTATTTCCTGACTAGTTTCTCACCCCCATTCATTTCAACTAAATGGCACTTCTTTCATGGGTGGAGCCCCTTGCTTGCTCAGAACTCAACATAATCGGACTGGCAGCCTAGGCTGATAGCAGCATCTGACACCACAATTATTCTGACCCCCAATTCTTACAGAAAGTACTCCCCCTTTGCCCTCAGCCCTCATCTCATTCCTGCCTCAGGAAGAAAATAGGTCACGTGGGAAAAGAGAGTACATGTACCATCAGAAATGCCTGGGTCCTAAAAGTCCTGAATTCCCCCAATATGCTTGAAAAGCTCAGAAGCCAAAAAGAGGAAGAAGAAGAGTTGCATATTATGTTCATCAGAAAATATGTATTTGAGCCCAGAAAGATCTCCAGCAGTACAGGTATACTGGCCTTGGAATTATTCATGAGCAGTGTTGCACCTTCCCCATCTCCTAGACATGCCCTTCTGGTCAAATCAACTCAATTAGCTTGAAGGTTAGTTTCCTCATCTAGAAAATGCAAAGAAAAGCTCCTGAAATCTAGCTGTGGCAGATTTAAGATACTCACATAACTTGTCCATACCTTTCCTATTGAAAGTGGGGTCCTGGTCCCCTACCCTTGAATTTAGCAACTGCTTTGCTGAATAGGATATGGCAGAAGTGACTGTTCTATCCGAGCCTACATTTTAGTCTTCTGGAAACTTCCATTTTCTATCCCCTGGAATATTCGCTTAGGAGCCCTGTGCCACCATGTATAAAGTCCACCTACTCAACATAGAGAGGACAGCTAAGAGACTCACATGAGTCCTCCTTTCCAGCTTTCCTCATCAAGATACAGTCGCATGGGTAAAGCTGGCCAGAAACCTCTGGTCCAGCCCCATCACCATCCATATGCCAGCAAGTGACTCAGACAGTGCGACAGGGGACAGAAGGATTGTCCAGCCAAGTCCTGGCTAAGTTTCTAACCCACTATAAAAAATTAATAAACCTCAGTTAAAGTGGGGCTGCCCTGCTGGCTCAGACCATAAAGAATCTGCCTGCAATGCAGGAGACTCAAGTTTGATCCCTGGAATGGGAAGATCCCCTAGACAAGGGAATGGCAAGCCACTCCAGTATTCTTGCCTGGGAAATCCCACGGACAGAGAAGCTTTGGAGGCTACAGTCCATGGTGTGGCAAAGAGTCAGACAGAACTGAGCAACTAAGGCACTCACACAATTAAAGTGAGGAGACCAGAAGGGGGATGCTCTCATGCCCTGTGATAATAGCAGAGACCCACAGGAAGAAGAAAGACTCCTCTTTCCTGGCAAGACTCAGCCTTGGAGTGTTTACTATAGCACTCCCAACTTCCTTTTCTCCTCTATATAAGTGGTCTCCTTCCCTTGCCATGTGGGGACTTCCATGTGGCTTGTCGTGGCCACAGACCCCAAATTGCAATTGTCTGCTGATCCAGAATAAACCTATCTTTGCCAGAGAAATATCTGGCAGTCTATTTGTTTTAGGTCAATACCACAAAATCATGAGACATAGTTTATTATACAATAATATATTATTAGGACATCAGCTAAAAAGGTGACTGCTATAATCAAAAAGAAATTGCAGGTGCAAAAGGATTTGCAGACTACAAAGCAACATGTTTTGTCAATATTATATAAAAGAACACAGTCTCTGAACACAGGTGTTTACAATGATTAATTTTGTGACATTTGCCATTCCTGTTGAGGGATGCAAAGTCAATTGCCATCAAGTATCTATGGTAGAAATGAAGAGAAATACATTCAGCTTCTAGTTCTTTATTTTGATGGGAGCCAGGGCTGTGGTGTTGGAGAAGACTCTTGAGAGTCCCTTGGACTGCAAGGAGATCCAACCAATCCATTCTGAAGGAGATCAGCCCTGGGATTTCTTTGGAAGGAATGATGCTAAAGCTGAAACTCCAGTACTTTGGCCACCTGATGCAAAGAGCTGACTCATTGGAAAAGACTCTGATGCTGGGAGGGAGTGGCGGTAGGAGGAGAAGGGGACGACAGAGGATGAGATGGCTGGATGGCATCACTGACTCGATGGACGCGAGTCTGAGTGAACTCCAGGAGTTGGTGATGGACAGGGAGGCCTGGCGTGCTGCGATTCATGGGGTCACAAACAGTCAGACATGACTGAGCGACTGAACTGAACTGAGGACTTTGTGAGTAAGGGATATTAATGTTATTTCCAGCTGGTAAAAGAATATGCCATCAGGCTTTTATTTATTTCATTTCCTTAATTCATAAGGAATTTTGGGGAGTGATTTCTTTTCCTATGACTATATTCACCTTAGAGTATTTTGAAGCAATGATCTTAATTAACCAGAGTATTCAAAGATGGTATTCTAATTATCTGAAAATTTCATCAATGCTTCTCATTGATCTTTCTTAAATGCTATGATAACTTTGTCTTAGTTTGTTCTTTGGAAAGTCTAAACTCGAAAAAATCATGAAGTTAATTTATTAAAAAGCTTATAAATTGAGTGTTTCAATAGAGTCCATTTTCCCATTGAAATAAAGCTATAAATGATAAGATTCCAAGACTCAGCGGCAACAGAGTTTCAAATATGCTATAATACTGCATAATTGTACATTTTAAAGTTTTTTAAAATTTCTACAAACAATTCTACACTGTGAACTTTTTTTTAAGCCTCATAACATACACTCAGCCTGATCATACCCTTTTCAGTAAGATCTAGGGAGCCCCCAGGATGTCAGACTCCAAGTAGGATGGCAGTTTCACGAGGGCAGAGGCTGTGTCCAGGCTCCCTGTGATCAGCACAGAGCACAGACCTCAAAAGCTTGCTGTCATCCCTGAAGCAGCACAGCACAGTGCCTAAGGTGTTCCTCAAGTCAGAGAGACCTGGCTTTCATTCTGCCCTGCCTCTTGCTAGTGTCAACGCTGGGCAGAGCTCAGCATCTCTAAGCCTCAGTTCTTCAACATTAACCTGAGAATCGAGTGTGCCTACCACATGGAGCTCCTGCAAAATTTCAGTGGGGGACTTCCATGGCAGTCCAATGGCTTAGACTCTGCCCTTCCGCTGCAGGGGGCTTGGGTTCGATCCCTGGTCAGGGAACTAAGATCCCACATACTGCATGGTGTGGAGAAAACAAAAAAATTCAGGGACATTTTATGTAAAGACTTGTCATGTCTGGTACATAGTCAGGGCTCAAAATGTGGCAGTGATCATTATTACTATTACTGAACACAGACTCATCCCAGGTGTGGCTCCCAGAGCATCCACTGCCCATTTCAGCAGTTCTGGGGAGTGGTGGAGGGAAGAAGGATCTGCAAAGAGTATTTGTGAAAATTTATATTTCTTTTTCCCCCAAATGTTGAAGATCAATTTTTATTTATATTTAACATATGGGTTAATAGTAGTACATGTATAGAAGTTATAAGTAAATATATTGAGAATGTATGCTCTTTTTTTTTTTTTTACTTATAGGGCTGCATACATCAAAATATTTGTAAAGTGTTGGCCTAATTCTTCAAAAAAGTCACTGTATCTGAAGCCGGGCAGAGGTGGACACTTGCCTCAAAGAAGGAGCTCAGCTGTGAGCAGAAGGAGCTAAATGTTCTTGGCCACAAGAGAGATCTTGAGTCTCAATCCTCCAGCCTCCAACAAAGACAAGGTCCTGCCTTCTTAAGGGAATGACCTTGGAGGAGTAGATGAGTAAAGGATAATAAGAGAGGAAGGGAAGAATTCTAACAGACAACCAGCCAGGCAGGCAAAGCATCGGGGATGAAGTTAGCCAGCAAATGGGTTTGGACTACCTTTGCTCAGAGTGTCTCAACAAGATGGTGTGGTAGGGTGTGTGGGGGGCGGTGTGTCAAGCAGAGTTTCCATGGTGTTGCTGAGAGCAGGATGAATAGAGTGAAAGGAAGAAATGAGGTCCAAAAAATGGTTGGGAAAGGAATCTCCTCCACCAGTGATACAGGCCCTATTCTGGTGCCTGGGGGGAGGGGGAAAGGAAGGAGAAACAGAGATGCAGGTGGAAGGTCAGGAATGTCCCTGTAGGGTGGTGAGTCTAGGATTGGGTCACCATCTGTGATTAGAGATGTGTGGCAGACAGACATAACTCAATTTGGTACATAAGTTTTTATGGTGTAGAAGCATGGACTGTCCATCAGATACTCACGATATACCCTGGCAATATTTCCCCTCTCAATCCCAAATTTTATGGGAGGCGATATTGTATGGAACACACAGTGCTGAACCAAGGAGTTAAGAAAACTGTGTTCTTGTTTCAGCTTTTCTGTTACTTAGCTATGTCCTTGTGTAGGCACCTAGCTTTTGAATTCATTTTGTAATCTGAAAAGAAAGAGAACTAATTTACATGATCTCTAGGTTCCCTTCCAGCCCTGTGATTATCAATTTCAGGATTCTGAAAGGGGCATATGCAGATAAGTTGCCTCTTATGCCTACACATTGAGTGCAGAGAAAAGTTATAGTGTATTAAGGTTGTCTGATTATTTGTGTTATCAATCAATGTTTGACTAAGTGGCTCCCCTTCTAGAGTCTTTTTTAATGTCTTTACTCTGAAATAACTTGACTGTGTTACTACTCCTATTAACTACTCACATAATGAGGTAGCTCAAGGCATTAACTCAGAGTTCCTTGGTACTGATTAAAGTGTTCTAACTAAGAGAGAGAGAAAGGGAGAGAGAGACTGCATTGTTAGCTTATTAGAAGCTATGGCTAAAATAATCGGGTGCTTCCCAAATACACTGAAATTGAAATAACTACTGACCCAGCTGTATAAAATAAGATAAATTTACCACTCTACAATACAGCAGGTCAGCACTTTTCTTATTTCTTGTCTCTTCCATTATCCTCAGAATCCATCTGATCATTTAAAAAGTGTAGTAGAATTCAAAAACAAAATGAGAAATGAGAAAATCGGTTGGAGAGAAAGCAGGGAAAAAAGGAGAGCCTGGTCTCCAGAGTGGAGGAGACATTGGCTGTTAAGAATATGTCCACGGTAAAGTAGGGGGAGAGATTTGGGTGTTTCCGTTCCCCGCATGGGACTCTATCGTCTTCAGTCTATAGGCTGTATAGTCACTGTATTATCAGACCTGTTCTCTTGGTCAGTTAATGATGCCATAACAAATTACAATGGACTGAGTGACTTAAAAAACAAATGTTTCTCACATGCTGGGAAGTACAAAATCAAGGTGCCAGCAGATCCAGTGCATGGTGACAGCCTCTTCCTGGTTTTGCAGCTGGCTTTCTTCTCCTTGTATCCTCACGTGGTGGAGGCAAGAGAGAGAGAACACTCCTTTGTCTCTTGTGAGGGCACTAATTCCTTTCATGCAGGCTCCGCCTTCATGACCTTATGACCTCTTAAAGACTTCACTTTCTAATACCATGACATTGGGGGTTATGATTTCAACATATGAATTTGGGGGAGACAAAAACACTCAATCCATTGTACCTGTTCCCTTAAGGGCTTATTCAAGAAACAAATATAGTCTCATCTTAAATTTAAAAGGAATCTGGAAAAAAAAAAAAAATTTGTTGTCTTGCTTGCAAGCTCAGTTTTTAAAAGGAAAAAAAAAATGTAGGTGGAAAATTGCCAGAAATGTTAGAAAATGTTTACAGAGATACCCTTAGAGATTTTTTGTTATTGCACACACACACACAAAAAAAANAAAAAAAACAAATTAGGGGAAAAAACCCCAGAAAACTTTATATAGTGTTTTACTCTGCTAGGAAACAGTGCAAACATAAAGAATCTGTATACCTTCTCTACCCAGTAAGCTGGATGTGAAGAGGAGCTAGGTCTATAGATTTCCCCAGAAACCCTAAAAGTAAGGAGAACTAAAAACGTATTGTATTTTTCTGGATTGACAGATTATACCCACTTACCAATCATTTCAAGTGCATTCACATTATCAAAGTCATCAAAGCAGTCTCCTAAGTCTCAGGATGGCAACCTTCCCCCTCCATCCCCACGCCAGTTTACAACCAGCATCAGCCTCCTACTCCAAGGCGAGCCTTCTCAGAAGGGCTCAGTCATCAGAGAAACTGTGGTTAGCCACATCCTCACCCCACTCAAAACATTAGGGCCTTTACTTTACCCCGGGATTCAGCAACAACAAGCATCTGTAAGGCTGAGCTAGTTAGAGGTGCTCTGAATTCCTGGACTTGCATTGGAATAATCATCATCAGGTTAAGGGGGATTACATACTATCGGGGTTCCATGAACTTTTCGTTACAACTAGTGAAAGATGTATGCTTGCACAAAGCACGCTATGGTGTGAGGGTATAAAGAGATTATTAAATATGTGAGAACAAAGATAGTGTCTTTGCAAATATTAAGCAGTTGCACTGGAATTTTCCCCTTATCCTTATTCCCTGGGAGCCTTCCACTGGTGAACCTGAGTGCCTTCAGACCTATCTCCCAGCTCTTCAGATATTTGTCTGTTCTGATGTTAAAGCAGTTCACTGAATTTTTCATTTCAGTGTATTTTTATAGAGTATTTTTATAGTATTTTTGAGACCTAGAACTTTTCTTTTTCAAATGGGCTGTGTCACTCTGTATAGTTTTACAAAAGTATAATTTTCCTGCTGCCTTCAATCTTTCCCAGCATCAGGGTCTTTTCCAATGAGTCAGCTCTTCACATCAGGTGGCCAAAGTATTCAAGCTTCAGCTTCAGCATCAGTCCTTCCAGTGAATATTCGGGACTGATTTCCTTTAGGATTGACTTTTTGATCTCCTTGCAGTCCAAGGGACTCTCAAGAGTCTTCTCCAACACCACAGTTCAAAAGCATCAGTTCTTCGATGCTCAGCTTTCTTTATGGTACAACTCTCACATCCATACATGACTACTGGAAAAACCATAGCTTTGACTATATGAGCTTTTGTTGGCAAAGTAATGTCTTTGCTTTTTAATATGCTGTCTAGGTTGGTCATAACTTTTCTTTCAAGGAGCAAGCGTCTTTTCATTTCATGGCTGCAGTCACCATCTGCAGTGATTTTGGAGCCCAAGAAAATAGAGTTTCTCACTGTTTCCATTGTTTCCCCATTGATTTGCCATGAAGTGATGGGACCGGATGCCATGATCTTAGTTTTTTGAATGTTGAGCTTTAAGCCAGCTTTTTTACTCTTCTCTTTCACTTTGATCAAGAGGCTCTTTAGTTCCTCTTCGCTTCCTGCCATAAGGGTGTCATCTGCGTATCTGAGGTTATTGATATTTCTCCTGGTAATCTTGATTGCAGCTTGTGCTTCATCCACAAGCTGGAATCCACATCAGTAAGTCTGTTTCCTTTTGTCTGTTATTTCTGCCGATCATGGATTATAGTGTCTTGTCTTCTATGTGCTCTGTCATCTTTGACTGTGTACTAGACATTGTATATGAAAAAATTATTTATAGAAATCATTTGAGATGTGTTATCTTCCTCATAAGAGGATTATTCATCGTATTTTACTTTACTTTATTGTTTTGCCAGGTGTCAAGGGGCATGAGCCATCAAGAATCACTTTCATCTCAGTTTAGAGTTTGAGATTTTGTGGAGCCACCAAAATTAGGGACTTTCGATCTTTAATGTGAACACATCACCTATGGATCTTGTTAAAGTAAACAGTCCTACTTAGTAGAACTGGGATAAGCCTCAAGAAGCCACAATTGAAAAAAAACAACCCAAGTCATGTCAGTGGGATAGTTAATTTTACATGTCAACTGGCCACAGGGTCAGTTCAGTTCAGTTCAGTCGCTCAGTTGTGTCTGACTCTTTGCGACCCCATGAATCGCAGCACGCCAGGCCTCCCTGTCCATCACCACCTCCCAGAGTTCACCCAGACTCACATCCATCAAGTCTGTGATGCCATCCAGCCATCTCATCCTCTGTCGTCCCCTTGTCCTCCTGCCCCGAATCCCTCCCAGCATCAGAGTCTTTTACAATGAGTCAGCTCTTCGCATGAGGTGTCCAAAGTACTGGAGCTTCAGCTTTAGCATCATTCCTTCCAAAGAAATCCCAGGGTTGATCTCCTTCAGAATGGACTGGTTGGATCTCCTTGCAGTCCAAGGGACTCTCAAGAGTCTTCTCCAACACCACAGTTCAAACGCATCAATTCTTTGGCGCTCAGCCTTCTTCACAGTCCAACTCCCACATTCATGCATGACCACTGGAAAAACCCTAACCTTGACTAGACGGACCTTAGTCGGCAAAGTAATGTCTACTTTTCTTCCAAGGAGTAAGCGTCTTTTAATTTCATGGCTGCAGTCACCATCTGCAGTGATTTTGGAGCCCCCCAAAATAAAGTCTGACACTGTTTCTGCTGTTTCCCCATCGATTTGCCATGAAGTGATGGGACCAGATGCCATGATCTTAGTTTTCTGAATGTTGAACGTTAAGCCAATTTTTTCACTCTCCTCTTTCACTTTCATCAAGAGGCTCTTTAGCTCCTCTTCACTTTCTGCCATAAGGGTGGTGTCATCTGCATATCTGAGGTTATTGAGATTTCTCCTGGCAATCTTGATTCCAGCTTGTGTTTCTTCCAGCCCAGTGTTTCTCATGATGTACTCTGCATAGAAGTTAAATAAGCAGGGGGACAATATACAGCCTTGACGTACTCCTTTCCCTATTTGGAACCAGTCTGTTGTTCCATGTCCAGTTCTAACTGTTGCTTCCTGACCTGTATACAGATATCTCAAGAGGCAGGTTAGGTGGTCTGGTATTCCCATCTCCTTCAGAATTTTCCACAGTTTATTGTGATCCACACAGTCAAAGGCTTTAGCATAGTCAATAAAGCAGAAGTAGATGTTTTTCTGGAAATGTCTTGCTTTTTCCATGATCCAGCGGATGTTGGCAATTTGATCTCTGGTTCCTCTGCCTTTTCTAAAACCAGCTTGAACATCAGGGAGTTCACAGTTCACATATTGCTGAAGTCTGGCTTGGAGAATTTTGAGCATTACTTTACTAGCATGTGAGATGAGTGCAATTGTGAGATAGTTTGAGCATTCTTTGGCATTGCCTTTCTTTGGAATTGGAATGAAAACTGACCTTCTCCAGTGCTGTGGCCACTACTGAGTTTTCCAAATGTGCTGGCATATTGAGTGCAGCACTTTCACAGCATCATCTTTCAGGATTTGAAACAGTTCAACTGGAATTCCATTGCCTCCACTAGCTTTGTTCGTAGTGATGCCTTCTAAGGCCCTCTTGACTTCACATTCCAAGATGTCTGGCTCTAGATTAGTGATCACATCATCATCATTATCTGGGTCGTGAAGCTCTTTTTTGAACAGTTCTTCTGTGCATTCTTGCCACGTCTTCTTAATATCTTCTCCTTCTGTTACGTCCATACCATTTCTTTCCTTTATGGAGCCCATCTTTGCATGAAATGTTCCCTTGGTATCTCTAATTTTCTTGAAGAGATCTCTAGTCTTTCCCATTCTGTTGTTTTCCTCTATTTCTTTGTATTGATCGCTGAGGAAGGCTTTCTTATCTCTTCTTGCTATTCTTTGGAACTCTGCATTCACATGGGTATATCTTTCCTTTTCTCCTTTGCTTTTTGCTTCCAGTCTTTTCACAGCTATTTGTAAGGCCTCCTCAGACAGCCATTTTGCTTTTTTGCATTTCTTTTCCATGGGGATGGTCTTGATCCCTGTCTCCTGTACAATGTTACAAACCTCATTCCATAGTTCATCAGGCACTCTGTCTATCAGATCTAGACCCTTAAATCTATTTCTCATTTCCACTGTATAATCGTAAGGGATTTGATTTAGGTCATACCTGAATGGTCTAGCGGTTTTCCCTACTTTCTTCCATTTCAGTCTGAATTTGGTAATAAGGAGTTCATGATCTGAGCCACAGTCAGCTCCCGGTCTTGTTTTTGTTGACTGTATAGAGCTTCTCTATCTTTGGCTGCAAAGAATATAATCAATCTGATTTTGGTGTTGACCATCTGGTGATGTCCATGTGTAGAGTCTTCTCTTGTGTTGTTGGAAGAGGGTGTTTGCTATGACCAGTGCATTTTCTTGGCAAAACTCTATTAATCTTTGCCCTGCTCATTCCACATTCCAAGGCCAAATTTGCCTGTTACTCCAGGTGTTTCTTGACTTCCCACTTTTGCATTCCAGTCCCCTATAATGAAAAGGACATCTTTTTTGGGTGTTAGTTCTAAAAGATCTTGTAGGTCTTCATAAAACCGTTCAACTTCAGTTTCTTCAGCATTACTGGTTGGGGCATAGACTTGGATAACTGTGATATTGAACGGTTTGCCTTGGAGACGAACAGAGATCATTCTGTCGTTTTTGAGATTGCATCCAAGTACTGCATTTTGGACTCTTTTGTTGACCATGATGGCTACTCCATTTCTTCTGAGGGATCCCTGCCCGCAGTAGTAGATATAATGGTCATCTGAGTTAAATTCACCCATTCCAGTCCATTTTAGTTTACTGATTCCTAGAATGTCAATGTTCACCCTTGCCATCTCGTTTGACCACTTCCAATTTGCCTTGATTCATGGACCTGACATTCCAGGTTCCTATGCAATATTGCTCTTTACAGCATCGGATCTTGCTTCTATCACCAGTCACATCCACAACGGGGTATTGTTTTTGCTTTGGCTCCATCCCTTCATTCTTTCTGGAATTATTTCTCCACTGATCTCCAGTAGCATATTGGGCACCTAGTGACCTGGGGAGTTCCTCTTTTGGTATCCTACCATTTTGCCTTTTCCTGCTGTTCATGGGGTTCTCAAGGCAAGAATACTGAAGTGGCTTGCCATTCCCTTCTCCAGTGGACCACATTCTGTCAGACCTCTCCACCATGACCCGCCCGTCTTGGGTTGCCCTGCAGGCATGGCTTGGTTTCATTGAGTTAGACAAGGCTGTGGTCCTAGTGTGATTAGATTGAGTAGTTTTCTGTGAGTATGGTTTCAGTGTGTCTGCCCTCTGATGCCCTCTTGCAACACTTACCATCTTACTTGGGTTTCTCTTACCTTGGCGTGGGGTATCTCTCCACGGCTGCTCCAGCAAAGCACAGCTGCTGTTCCTTACCTTGAACGAAGGGTATCCCAAATTAAATATGATTTCTGGGTATGTCTTTGAGCATTTTCTGAATGAGATTAGCACTTGAATCCATGGGCACAGTAAACTGCCCTCTCCAGTGTAGGTGGGCATCATCCTATCAATTGAAGGCCTAAATAGAACAAAAGGTGGAGGCAGGAGGAATTCACCCTCTTTTCTTTCTTCCTCATTACTTGAGCTGGGACACTGACCTTTTCTTTTCTTATTTTTTGTAATTTAAATTTATTTATTTTAATTGGAGGCTAATTACTTTACAATATTGTATTAGTTTTGCCATACATAAACATGAATCCGCCATGCGTATACACATGTTCCCCATCCTGAACCCCCCTCTCACCTCCCTCCCCGTACCATCTCTCTGGGTTATCCCAGTGCACCAGCCCCAAGCATCCTGTATCCTGCATCAAACCTGGACTGATGATTCATTTCTTATATGATACTATACATGTTTCAATGCTATTATTCCAATTTTAAGCCCTCGGCACTCCTGGTTTTCAGGCATTCAGACTCAGTCTGGAATCTAACCATTGTTAGATGATTTTGTGCAACTCTAGGCTAACTGTAGGCTAAAACTCTGAGTACATTTAAAATAGACTGAGTTATGATGTTTGGTAGGTTAGATTATTAAATGCAGCTTTGATTTACATGGGCTTTTTGGGACATAACCCTATCATAAGTTGAAGAAGACCTAAGCACAGATGGCTTTAAAACAACAGTTATTATCTGTCAGGGATTTAGGAGCAGCTAAGCCAGGTGGTTGGACTTGGGTTTCTCATGAGTTACAGTCAAGTTGTGAACAGGGGTTGAAATACAATTTGAAGGTTTAGCTGGGGCTGGAGGTGGAAAGTGACTCATTCCCATGGCTGTTGGCTAGAGACCTTGATCCCTTCCCCCCTTTCTACAGGGCTGCTCATAATGTGGCTCCTGGCTTCATCAGAAGTGAGTCACAGCCTGTTATACAGAGTGAAGTAAGTCAGAGATAAAACAAGTATTGTATATTAACACTTATATATGTAATCTAGAAAAATGGTACTGATAAACCTATTTGCAGGGCAGGAATAGAGTCTTAGACATAGAGAACAGACTTATGGACACAGCAGTGGTAGGAGAGGGTGGGATGAATTGAGAGAGCAGCAGTGAAATACATTACCATGCGTAAAAAGATAGCTAGTGGAAAGTTACCGTATAGTGCAGGGGGCTCAGCCTGGTGCTCTGTGACAACCTAGAGGGGTGGGAGGGGNGAGGGAGGTTAAAGAGGGAGTGGACATGTCTATACCTCTGGCTGATTCTGTTGACGTATGGCAGAAACCAATACAACATTGCAAAGTAGTTATCCTCCAATTTAAAAAAAAATTTTTTAAAGAAGTGAGTCACTAAGTTTACCCCACCCTCAAAAAGAGGCCAATTAGGTCCCACCTTTTGAAGAAAGTACCAAATCACTTGTGGACATATTTTTAAAACCATCATAGTGACATCATGTTTCACATATGGCCATGTGCTCAATACTTTTCTATTAAATAGATCCAAGGAACCTCCTTAGGTTGTGACATAGAACTTTTGGAAATTCTCTTATAATCTTTATATCTTCTCCCAAAGATCAAACAACATACAGGGCCCTCTCCAGTTCTAAGATGTATGTGTGCCTTCCTAGGCAACACTCAAATCACTATACCCTGTGGAGATGATGCTGTTGGGCTGAATTCTCCCCATCACCCACCTGCTTGGCGGTGGAAAGAAAATTCTCTGTGGGAGCCCGCTGTGTGCAGAGATGTGTTCCCTGACAGCTGGTGGCCTGACTGGAGACATTAATGGAGTGTGGCCTGACTAGAGACATCAACGGAATGTGTCCTGTACAGCCAGGAAGTGATGTGAACACAGAGTAGAGACACGATTCTATCGTAGCTCAGGGCAGGATGGTGATAGGCATGCTGCAGCTGCTGACTCAGAGCCTGTATGTGTACAGTATTCTTCTAACAATTAGACTGAAGGAGATCAACCCTGGGATTTCTTTGGAAGGAATGATGCTAAAGCTGAAACTCCAGTACTTTGGCCACCTCATGCAAAGAGTTGACTCATTGGAAAAGACTCTGAGGCTGGGAGGGATTGGGGGCAGGAGGAGAAGGGGACGACAGAGGATGAGATGGCTGGATGGCATCACTGACTCGATGGACGCGAGTCTGAGTGAACTCCGGGAGTTGGTGATGGACAGGGAGGCCTGGCGTGCTGCAATTCACGGGGTCGCAAAGAGTCGGACACGACTGAGCGACTGAACTGAACTGAACAATTAGACTTAATCTTTAAAGATTTTCCCCCTGCTTTGTCCCAAGAGGGATTTAAGGCTGCTTGATTTTTGTAAGTAATCCTTCCAGCTCATTAAAAAAAAAAAAAAAAAATTTCCTATTTTTAAGCACTAAAAACTTAAGACATTTTTACTATTCTATCTCTCGCAGTAAAACTTTCTTAGATTACCCCACATTCTATTTTTTATTTAAAAAATTAAGACAAAAAATTTGGAAAAATGCTTGTATTTAGCAACATATGTTATATTGATAGGCTTCCAGGTGGTGCTAGTGGTAAAGAACCCACCTGCCATTGCAGGAGACCTAAGAGATTCAGGTTCAGTCCCTGGGTTAGGAAGATCCCCTGGAGGAGGGCACGGCAACCCACTCCAGTATTCTTGCCTGGACAGAGGAGCCTGGCGGGCTACGGTCCATGGGGCTGTAAAGAGTCGGTCACAACTGAAGCGACTTAGCACACACATTATACTGACAGAATTTCCCACTGGGTAGATACTGTATTTTTCCAAAATTAAGGGGGGTTTTTGTGTGTATCTTCCTACTTTAGTTCATCTCTTCTTCTTATCTTATAGTATTTTTCTTTTCCTTAGGACTATTCAGTCAGTGAATTCTTGTTTTAAATAGCTTATAGAAAGTATTTGGGAGTACTCATGTGAAAATGATGATTGTTCTCAAAGTTGTGCCCCTCTTTGTAGGATCCAAATCTAAAAAAAAAAACAACACATAATTGATAAGTAAAAATTACACAAAAGTTAGGTTCTTATGTAAAATTTCAGCCATAATCTATTGTGGCTTACTTATCTATCATAAAACCTGCAGAGATGTGATTAATTTATGAAACAGCAAATGAAGAGGGGAAAAAAAGGATTCATGCCTCCAGAAAAAGCATATTAAGTTTAACTTTCAAAGTCCTCATTCCGTGATTACAGATCAGTCCACAAACACAACTATTTAAGAATTATTGGCTGATAATACTTGTGAAAAATAAGTCTGGATTTTCTCCCATGCTAAGTTGGAATAATATCCATTTTACAGTTGAAAGGAAGTTATTCATGTTACATGTATGGATCTATAAAATCTATTTTGGTACATTTGCAACTTTGAAGTCTTCTACAGTGCTCAGGTTCTACAAATTAATGATTTACTTTACCAATGAATACTTAGGTAATTATATAGCTCTGGTTGGTATGATGAAATACAAAAGGCACTGGAAAGGAAGCCATTACTCCCTTTTCTTCATCAGAGATTGCAATATCCAAATAACCTCAATAATGTAGGAGATAGGAGATCTGTATACTTTGTCATCACAAAACAAAAATAAGAGATATTAAAATTTTGCATAACCTTTTTACTATTCCACAACTAGACCAAGTAGTAAGGAAGTAATCAAGGATATACCCAAAGATACAAAGAGTCCCTTGGAGACTTTCTGTAATAATGAAAGACTAAAGGTACAAAAACCCAATTAGTTAACTAAGTTTGGTATAGCCATATAATGGAATATTATGCAATCATTAAAAATATTTTCAGAAGAGTATTTTTTATAGAAGCAAGTTCATCTATACTATTTGGATGAAAAAAATTAGATTAACAAATAGAATGAACATATACACACATGTATATTTCATAAATTTACAAAGTTGGGTGATATATAGATACACAAAAAGTCAAAGTGTTAGTCATTTCCGACTCTGTGACCCCATGGACTATAGCCCTCCAGGCTCCTCTGTCCATGGAACTCTCCAGGCAAGAATACTGGAGTGGGTAGCCATTCCCTTCTCCAGGGGATCTTCCTTATTCCGGACATCTAACCCACTTCTCCTTCATTGCAGGCAGATTCTTTACAGTCTGAGCCACCAGGGAAGCCTATATAGTTACATATACATATATGTTTGTGTGATATATAGAGATATATATGCATATAACAAAGCAAAGATGTATCCAAAAATATTACCAGTGATAATCTTTGAATTGCTGATTTCCCCCCAGAACATAAGCTCCACAGGACAAATATGTGGTCTTATTCACCACTCTGTCCCCAGTTTCCAGCACATCTTGATGCTAACTAACATGGTACTGGCATCATGATACTCAATGGCTATTTGCTGAATTAAGGAATGGGATTTTTTTGACTTGGTATTCTTTGGCTATTTCTATTTTATAAATTTTCATATGTACACATTTTTATAATAAGAAATTTTAAAGCAGGCCTTCTACTTATGCTTCTGTTATTTGCATAATTAAACTGAGTGAGAAAGCAAATCAAACCCTTTCACAGTTGGCTTGAACCAATCTGTAGTTGTGATTAGCCAAAAACACTTTATTTGGACTTCTCAACATTCCTGATGTGAGAATAAGGAAACAGGAAATTTTTTTTTTCTTCCCAGATCTTTGAGCTTTCATTTAAGAAGTCACCTTAGTCATCAACAAAGGGCTTCCCTGATAGCTCAGTTGGTAAAGAATCCGTCTGCAATGCAGTAGACCCTGGTTTGATTCCTAGGTCAGGAAGATCTGCTGGAGAAGGGATAGGCTACCCACTGCAGTATTCTTGGGTTTCCCTTGTGGCTCAGCTGGTAAAGAATCCACCTGCAATGCAGGAAACCTGGGTTCAATCCCTGGGTTGGGAAGATCCCCTGGAGAAGAGAAAGGCTACCCACTTCAGTATTCTGACCTAGAGAATTTCATGGACTGTATAGTCCATGGGGTCGCAAAGATACAGACAGGACTGAGCAGATTTCACCCAGTCAACAAAAGGAGGGAAGATTTCTATTTTACTACTACTGTTACTGCTACAAATATTGTTGCCGCCTTTACAGCTACTGGCTCTGAAGCATTTACCAGGCACTATTTTAGGAACTTGTGTGTCATTCAAAGCTCAAAAAACCTCAAGAGTCAGGCACTACTGTTTTTCCCATTTTGCAAATGAGATTTGAAGTTCTGAGAGGTTAAGCAACTTGTCCACAATTGCCCAGCCATTCACTGATATGACCGAGGCTCGCAACTGGGCAGCTTCACCCCGGGGCCCATGCTCTTCACAAGCACATTGCAGTTACAAAGGGCAAGGTCAAATACAGTGATTGAAGCAAATCCAGACTGGGCTAGAGCTTTCCTTAAATTCACTGCCTACACTATCGTACAGTTGTGTCTTGTTGTAAGGAGAAACAAGGGAAAAAAAGAAAATACCTAAATGTCATTTTTCCCCCATACAAACTGAGGTCTGAGTTGTTTCTATAGCTATTAACTGGTAAAAGTAGTAGAAATGTCAAATAATACTAACAATGTATTGAATATATGATTCATTCTGAGCCTGCTTTGAGACAGATATTGCCTCTCATTACCCAGTCATGGGAGAAGCACAAAGTACTTACTGCAAATCACATGTTTTTCTGCAAACAGGTTTCTCAGATAACCTCTATTTAAAACTAAACAGCACCCAATATGTTTCACAGGGTGGAACATCTGTAAAATAAATGAATGATCCATTCTCCATAGTTGCAATCTTAATTGCACATTGGAATAACCTGCAAAGGTTTTTTTTTAACCCAAAGCCCAGGTATCATCAAGAAGTTCAAATGAATTGGTCTGGGGTGGGACCAGGCAGAGGGAGTTATTAAAAGCTCTCTAGGTGAGTGTTAGTGGAGCCAACACTGAGAATCACAGCAACCCAGTGATGCCAACAGGCTTCCTTCCCATTTGTTGGCTCTATCACTGGCTAGCCATGTAACCCTGGTGCAGTTCTATTATGTTCCTCAGCCTGAGCTTCCTGACCTCCAAAATGGGCATAACAAGAAGACCGATCCAATGAGGATTATGGAGATAACACACCAACCTAGAAGAGGGTCTGGGACACAGCACACTTTAACATTAGTTGCTACAATGGTGATGGTATGGTACCATGTGGTCGTCTGTGCCTGAGGCTGGGACTTCAGCATGTTTCTCTGTCTCAGAGAGCAGCCCAAGTGAGGTGTTATAGAGTTTACCAGGAGCTCCTTATGTGAATAAACCTCTAGAATCTAATCCGTAGCTCACTGTGAAGTACTGTTTAGGTCCCCGGTGGGGATGCATGAGCTCATAGCTCTAGTTCACTCACCTGGGATTGAAGTGAATTTTCTCTGGAACTTCCCTATGGTCTGTGACCACTTTCTGGTTGTCTCTATAATTAATTGGGTCATCAGGAATCCTAAATTTGGCTACCTGAATTTCAGAGTCACTCAATTCAGCGTGGGAGATTCTTGCATAACCCAGTCTGTGGCAGAAACAGAAATGGTTTGTAAAGATTTTATCATCATACTGAAATCTGATGAGATCTGGAAGATAATACCTTCGCTAATAAGTCAGTTTCCTGTTTCTAACTCTGTATATTACTAGAATGAACTTGATTTATCACTCTAAATATTTACCAAAATATTTATTTTATGATGTAAATGAATAAGGAACATGCACATAGATTTAATTAACATAGTTAGCAACCTTACTCTACTTTTTTATAGTAACTAAGGAATATTCTATATATACAAATTGCCTCTCACATAATTGTTTTGTGTCAGTAGCAGGAATTCTCCAGAGTTCCTGGATAATTTAGGAGCAAAATCCTCCAGAATTTTAGGAGCATAGTCCTAAATTCTTTTTTACCTTAAAAAAGAAAAAATTCAAAGACGACATGCACATTTTCATTCACAATTAAACATCTAAAGAAAAGATTTTTAATGGCTGAAAGCATCAGTTCTTCGGTGCTCATCCTTCTTTATGGTCCAAAGAACTGGACTGCCAAAGAATTGATGCTTTTGAACTGTGGTGCGGGAGAAGACTCTTGAGAGTCCCTTAAACAGTAAGGAGATCAAACCAGTCAATCCTAAAGGAAATCAACTCTGAATATTCATTGGAAGGACTGATGTTAAAGCTGAAGCTTCAATACTTTGGCCACCTGATGCAAATAGCCAACTCATTGGAAAAGACCCCGATGCTGGGAAAGATTGAGGATATGAGCAGAAGGGGGCTACAGAAGATGAGATGGTTGGATGGCATCACTGGCTCAGTGCATATGAGTGTGAGCAAGCTCTGGGAGATGGTGAAGGACAGGGAAGCCTGGCGTGCTTGCAGTCCATGGGGTCGCAAAAAGTCAGACATGACTTAGCAATTGAACAACAACGTCTGAAAAACTGCACATTTTTAATGTCTGGAAAAAAAATTTACATCCTGCTTTTGCTTTGAGCTTTCAGTTCTCCAGGAATTTCAAAGCACTTTGTAGATGTTATCCAAATAGTTATCAGCTCAGATGGAAAAATGGGGGAACCATGAACAGCCTAGAATTAATTTTATTTATAGTTTGCCTCTTTAAAAGTCAGCTTCAGTCTGACTTTTATTCAAAGAACAAGTTTATTCATTTGTTCATTATTCAAAGAACAAATATATATCAAGCCCCTACTACATGAAGGCATTGTTCTAGGTATTGGAAACAAACAGTGACTAAAACAAATTTCTCACCCTCATAGAGTTTCCATTCTAATTGAGGAGGACAAATATATGTATATATGTATGGTGATAAGTACCCAGGTACTGTGGGAGAACAAGCAGAGGACAGAGGACAGAAAACGCTAGTGGCAAAGTTGTTATTCTATAATGAATGGTCAGAGCATACCTCTCTGACAAAGTGACTTTGAGCAGAAAGCTGAATGAAGTGAGGAAGCAAGCCTCAGGTACTGGAGGAAGGGTGTTCTTGGGAACGGGAACAGCAAATGCAAAGGTCCTGAGGTCAAATGTACTTGGCTTTTCTGAGAGCCAGCTCCACAATGACTGGAATGGAGTGCATACGAGGAACCTGAGTTTGCATGGGGTAGCAGATGATGCAAAGCCTTCCTGACAGACTTCAGAGTTTCTCTGAGAGGGAGATGGGACGTTATGCAGAGATGCAGTGGCTTTGGTGTAGAGAGCAGACACCAGGGTGACAAAGAAGAGAGACCAGTTAGTAGGGCACAGAGGTGATTTAGATGAGAGACCAACAGGGGCTTGGGCCACAGTGGCAGAGGGACGAACACCTAAAACCTGTCGCTCCATCCAGAATAGAGACAGAAACCCAGAGCTGGAACAAGTGGAGAAGCAAGCCTGCCCACCACAGCAGATGAGAGAACACAATCTTGGCATCAGATGCGGGTCTGAGCTGTCTGACAGGTTAATGCATTTGTCTAAAAGCTCAGGTCCCAATTCTGTGTAGTTCCCTGTAATTCAGCGTCACTCTCTCTAATAAATCTAGGTCATTTATTTCCCAAATCTCTAAGATCAAAGTTTAACCCATGTCATAGATTCTACCTTCAAAAAGCCATGGAAGATAAGGAACCTGACAATCTAAATCTTCTACCAAAGCAGAGAGTCTTTCATTGTTGTCCAGTAAGTATTTATTAAGTGCCTACTGAGAGCAGGGCATTGAATTAGATGATCCAGGTAAAGTTTATAGAATTGGTTTCCTGGACAGAAACTGAATAACAGTCGTCCCTAACTGCATTAATTTTGATATTTTCAAAATTACCTTCCCATCTGTTACAGACTAAATGTTTGTGTCTCCTCTCCACAAATTCATATGTTGAAGCCCTAAACCCACCTCCTGCCCTGTGCAGCCACATTTGGACCTCTAAGGAAGTAATTAAGTTAAATTAGGTGGAGTAGGTCCCTGATCCAGTAGGATTAGTGTCCTTATAGGAAGAGTATCGGCTTCCCTGGTAGCTTGGTGGTAAAGAATGCACCTGCCAATGCAAGAGATGTGGGTTCAATCCCTGGGTCAGGAAGATCCCCTGGAGAAGAAAATGGCAACCCACTCCAGTATTCATGCCTGGGAAATCCCATAGACAGAGGAGCCTGGCGGGCTACAGTCTATAGGGTCCCGAAGAGTTGGACACAACTTGGTGACTAAACAACAAAAGGAAGAGATATCACAGAACATGCATGCTCTTTCCCTCTGTCCCCAAAACCATAAGAAAATTAATTTCTGTTGTTAAAGACACCCAGTCTGTTGTATTTTTGTTATGGCAACCTGAGCAGATTAAGATACCGTCTCTCACAGTCATAGTCACTATGTGTCTGGGTGTGTGTGCACGCGCATTGCGCTCAGTTGCTCAGTCATGTCTGACTCTTTGCCATCCCACGGACTATAGTTCGCTAGGCTCCTCTGTCCAATGAATTTTCCAGGCAAGAATCCTCGAGTGGGTTGCCATTTCCTACTCCAGGGGATCTTCCTGAACCAGGGATTGAACCCATGTCTCTTGAGTCTCCTGCACTGGCAGGCAGATTGTTTACCACTGTGCCACCTGCGAAGCCATATGTGTGTATATATATGTCCAAAAATATTGCCATCCCACTCTCCTAAGGAGAAAAAAAAGTTTTTGGGCCACAAATGTACAAACAGAGCCCAGTGATTAGTTATAATGGGCACTGGTACTACAAATACCCCTGTTACTTGGCAACTAACAATTTTTACATTTTGAACTATACCTATTTCAATCTATCTCATAAACTGTTTTCTAGAGACTCTAATATCCCCATTAAAGCAACCACTTTAATATGAATTTAAACAGAAGTAGTATTTTCAATCTGAGATATGAGTCTTTTTCTTTTGGTATTAAACTGCCCTTTGTTTTGTTTAAAGAAACACTGCCTTCAAAACAGATTTACAGTTACATGCTTGAATTTTGAGATTTTTCAGCTGTCCTATTTTGGAATTTTATATATATGGATAATGTTCACTTCTTTATATGGGGTAATTTTTTTAAAAAATATAATCTACCTAGAGAGCTCACCACAATATAGCAGTGACTCCACCTGACCCAAGATTACATGATTAGAAGTCAGCAAAGCTGGAATTCAAGCCCAGGGTTCATGCTGTTTCTACCATGTCATACAGTCAAAAATGGTGCCATTCCTAACATGTTTTGACAGTTAACAATTATCATGCTTAACAGCTTACACAGTATCCTCTTTGTATAATTAAAGTTGCTTTGCTTAGCCATTTACTCTTTCTTAAATCATTAGGCCACACCCTGAAAAAAAATGTTAAATTGGGTAACTAACCAAATCAATGTTTATGAAAAGTAACAAAATTAATTGCTTCCATAAAGTTTTTCTTTCCAGGATAGACCCAAAAGATCACAGTAATAACAGATTCAGAAAAACAACTCTCAAACACCTATGCTTACCTGATCAGCCCTCGATACATAATGTATTCACACCATCTGTCTTGATCTGTGCTGTCAATATCCTAATGATGGAGAGAGAAGAGGCTGTTTAAAGCATTAAAAACAGTGCTCTATTTTGAACTGTCAGGGAAATGTGTGAGCTGCAGTAATAAATATGCCTTTCTTTGTACATTTCCTTGTACATGTACTCCACCTGATTCGTACTGATGTTTTAAGGTCCAAATTATTTATTCATTCTACAGATACTTCCAAAACACCTACCTTTTCTCCTTCTAGCCCCTGTAAAACAGGAAGGTCATCTAGAGAGGGAGGTAAGCAAGTAACTCGGTAATTACTACACAGCACCTGGCTTCCCACAGCTCCCCGAGTCTCGCATCCCAGGCAGAACTGATTACGTGCTCCTCGGCCATCCTGTGTAGTCCTCTGGGTCCACCAGCTACACCATTCTGCTTAGCTGTGTATGGTCTCCACTCTCCCCTGCCTGAGCAGAGAGCCTCTTAATCACCTTGGCTCCCTGGTGCTTAGCATGAAGCCTGGCATCTGGCAAGAGTTCAGTCTGTGTTTGTTAAATGGACTCACTGGAAAAACACACATTTTGGGAGTAATCATGAGTCTCTTTGATGTAGAAAGCTGGAGACCAGCATTATTTTTCAATAGAAAATCAGAACATAAGCATTTCTTGCTATTATATTTTAGGAAAACTCCAAACATGGAGCTTTTATACTAAAGAAACCTTCATTTTCTTCTTTTAAAAAATATACCTGACTTTTTACTATTTTGACTAAATTTTACTACTAAAATATAATTAAAATATATTTTAAATAACTAAAAGAATACACACAATTTATTATGTACTTCTAAATTTTTTTCTTAAGCTTGGTAGTGGACACATAAACGCTAGTTTTTTTTTTTCCTTGGCCCTTCTGTTTGGCTTGTGAGATCTCAGTTCCTGACCAGGGGTTGAATCCCTGGGCCACAGCAGTGAAAGCCTGGAATCCTAACCACTAGACCACCAGGGAACTATGGATTCTTGTTAATTAATCTTTACTATTATCCATATATCACACACATACAATATGACTTTTGTATACATAGAAAAATTGTAATAAATTTTAAAAATTAAATTTAAATTGGATTTCCCTGGTGGGCCAGTGGTTAAGACTCTGCACTTCCACTGCAAGAGGCACACAGGTTCAATCTCTGGTTGGGGAAGTTCCGCATGGCACACAGCAGGGCAAAAAAAAATTCTTTTAATATTTTAATGATGAAAAGAGCAAATATATTTCAAAACTACTGCTCTGGCTTGCTTTGGGAAGAGATAAAAATTTAGTCATTTACCTGTATGTAGTGGGAATAATCAATTAGGAATATGTTTTACTATCTTTTTATTTTACCAGATTTTTTTTAAAAGATGCTCTCAAATTTTAAGATTGCAGAATTTAAATACTCATTTCTTAAAGAGGAATATCTATTCACTCAAGCATTTATGATTAAAATTCCTCTCTGCATTAATAAAGTTCCTAATAGAAAAAATTATATAAGAATCTGCTGCCAATCTTGACACAGCTCCTGACCATGATAGTGGAATCCAATAGAGTATTAAATTAAAATAAAATAAAATTCCTCTTCCCTGTGCACACACACACACATACACACATTCCCTCTCTTACTAGGATACAATCAATTTTTTCTTAAACCTGCCAAATATCATCTTGTCTAATACTCTCCTGTACTTTATAGACCATATACTTACATGTTTATCTAATATGATTTTATACATACAGCCAGATGTACATAATACAAATATATAGCTACCCCTTACTGAGTGCATCCTGTATACAAAGCTGAGGGCTTTTTAGACATTATCTTATCTTACATCCTCATGACAACCCCATGATAGGTATTATTATCCCTACTTTACTGATGGTTAACCAGAAAGGTTAAATAACTTGCCCCAAGGTCACAAAGCTGGTAAATGTGATACCAGGTAGGCTAGTGTATGAAGAGATTACATGGAGAGAGAAGCCCAGCCAACAGCCAGCAACCAGCACCAAGGCCCAGACAAGGGACTGGGGGACATGTCAGAACCCCCAGCCACAGACACCAGCTGACTACACGAGTGAACCCAGGCAAGAACAGAACACCACTCGGCAGACCCACAGAGTCACAAGGCTATTAGGCCACTGCTCTTTTTAAGCCACTAAGGTTTGTAGCTTTCACAGTGATACACAGTGATAAATAGCTAATGCAGGCTCTGTGACTCCACACTCTTCAGATTTTCCTCTTACTCTTCTGATCTCTACTTAATCTCTTTTCTGAGATAATCTCTCCCTTCTCTTCCCTCACCCATTACCCTCATGAGAGCCACACTAAAGGTGACTCTATCAGGGATTTTCTTTGGTCTTCCTTTTGCAAGTCTCTTAACTCTGTAAGCAACAACGTCCCTTCCCACAGTTGGAATAATCACCTAGATAATGACAACTCTTTAGTCTATATTTCTGATCCTGACTTCCCTTCTTAGTTCCAGATTCAGCTGACTAGTAGACATCTCCCCTAATATCCCACAGATTATTCAACTCAGCCCGTAACTGAACTCATCTTCTTTGCAAACCTCTCCTTCCTTACGTGTTCTCTATAATAATGTGTCACCATCATAAACCCTCCCTCTGACCAAAGCCAAAATTAGGAGTCCACCTTGACTCCACTTCTGCCTTATCCACTAGGGCAGAGATTAACTCATCTCCCTAATATCTGCCTTGCCCCATTCCAAAGCTGTAGGATTTTTAGCCAGGTCTAAGAGTATCAAGATTCAATATTGCAGCACATCTCGGTGCTCTATGATGACCTAGATGGGTGGGATGGGGGTAGGTTAGGAGGGAGGTCCAAGAGAGAAGGGATATATGTATGCATATGACTGATTCACTTCATTATACAGCAGAAACCAACACAACATTGTAAAGCAAGTATATTCCAACAAAGAAAATTTAAACGAGAATCAATCTAGCACAACACTATAAATAAACTATATTTCAATTACAGAAAAAGAAAAAAAATTAAATATTGCACCTCTCCAGCTTCCCAGGTGGCACCAGTGATGAAGAACCCACCTGCCAATGCAGGAGACATAAGAGAAGAGGGTTTGATCTGAGTCAGAAAGATCCCCTGGAGGAGGACATGGAAACCCACTGCAATATTCTTGCCTGGAGAATCCCCATGAACAGAGGACCCTACGTGGCTATAGTCCATAGGTTCACACAGACTTGGACACAGCTGAAGTGACTTAGCACACAGGCATGCACACGGCATCTCTCAATTTCCTGAACAGTGAGATATGGCCAATGACTAAATGCTAATCAACGAAATGTAAGTATGAGTGCGGGAGTTTGCCTTAGAGATAACTTGTATATGCTCCTGGCCCCTTCTTTATCCCATCCTCTATCTTGCTAACTAGAACAAGGATGTGGCCATCTTGGAACATGAAGCAAACTTAGGAGTGGAGGCCTTGTAATGTGGAGCCACAAAATAGAAGGGGCACGTTCTCAATACCCCCAAGTACCATACTTGCAGTAAATCACCTGCTCAGACATTCACATAAAGAAACATACCTCTCTTATTTAAGCCACTGTCACTTCGTTTTCTCACATATAGAAAACTCTCATCATGCCACATCCTCTCACCTGTCTCTCTAAGCACTTGATAAGATGGATACGCCTTTTTGTTTGCAGATATTCTCTCAAGACAATGAACTAAAAAGAGACATGTAAAGGACCAAGAAATGTACATAGGGTTTAACTAAATGTAAAAATTACATTTCTCATTATAAATTAATGCACTTGGGACTTTCTTGGTGATCCAGTGGCTAAGACGCCTCGCTCCCAGTGTAGGAGGTCCCGGTTTGATTCCTGGTCAGAGAACTAGGTGCCACACGTCACAGCAAAGATCAAAGATCCCAAGTGCTGCAACTAAGACCCAGTGCAGCCACAAAAATAATTTTTTTAAAAAAAGATCCATTGCTATTTTTTAAAAAATAAAAATAAAATAATGCATTTAACATTCTAGTGTATATATATCTCAAGGATTTAACTGTCAGTTTCCCAGAGCATGATTACATCTGGATACACCAACAAATTCAACCATATGGGACCTGAACAGATAAGGACAAACTCAGTGTCATTTAGTGAGGCCCTGATCACCAGCCTGTCTATATGACATATTATCTTCTACCCTCATCATGATTAACTTGCACAGTGTGGCAGATTCTATTTTCTAAACATGGCTACAGTAATCCACCTTCCACATAATATTCCTATGTGAATTTGACACTTGCCTCACCAAGAGATGGGGTTTATGTTTTGTTCACTTGAATGTGAGCAGGCTTGTGATGATGACAGGCACGATACTATATGACTTACAAGGTCATACAAGACAATACAGCTTCTTCCTGGGTCTCCTGGGACACTCATTTTTAGAACCCAGCCACCATGCAAGAATGAAGCCCAAGAAGCCTACAGAAAAGAACCAGGACTCTGAGTTCAAAGCCCGAGCTGAGCTCCTCGTCAACAGCTCCACCAACTTGCCCCATATGAGTCATCTGCAAAGTGGTTCCTCCAGTCCCCAGTTGAGCCACCTCTCTGTGTGCCTCAGACATGAGCTGTCCCCACTGGGTCTTGTCCAATTTGCAGATTCATGAGCAGAGAGACGAATGCTATTTAAAGCCAGTATGTTTTGGTAGTTTTCCATGCAGCAGTTAGATAATCAAGATACATATTAAAATGTATGTTGGGTTGGGTTTCTTGAAACCTGAAGAAGCAACACTTTATTTAAGAAATCGAAACACCTGATAAGGTTGTGTTACCTTCACATTGCCATGTTTAATGAGCTGTAGATAATCTCTGGAACCAGGTGCTGATGTGATATATCCCAGAAATATCACTTGCTCAGAGCTATTTTTCAGTAGTTTTGAAACAGCAATAGCTTGAAGTTTCCTGTCGAGGTCATCTCTGAAAAGAATGCCAAAATATACCTCTTTATTGCATGTGCAAAACAATTTTAAAAAAATACTAGGTACCTAAGTTCCCAAATAATAACTTCAAACAGTGTGAAAACCCAGAATAATTCCTATTAGGACACACTAACTTCAGTTCAGTTGTCGCTCAGTCATGTCTGACTCTTTGCAACCCCATGGAACTGTAGCACGCCAGGCTTCCCTGTCCATCACCAACTCCTGGAGCTTGCTCAGACTCATGTTCATCGAGCTAGTGATGCTATCCAACCATCTCTCCTCTGTCGTCCCCTTATCCTTCTGCCTTCAATCTTTCCCAGCATCAGGGTCTTTTCCAAGGAGTCAGTTCTATGCATCAGGTGGCCAAAGTACTGGAGTTTCAGCTTCAGCATCAGTCCTTACAATGAATATTCAGGACTGAGTTCCTTTAGGATGGACTGGTTGGATTCCTTGCAGTCCAAGGGACTCTCAAGAGTCTTCTCCAACACCACAGTTCAAAAGCATCAATTCTTCGGTGCTCAGCTTTCTGTATGGTCCAACCCTCACATCCATACATGACTACTGGAAAAACCACAGCTTTGACTGTTATGCAAATGATCAAGACAGCTATTGTGCGTCAAATGAGCAGCTGATAGAATTTTGACTAAGAATGATATAACCTTTCCCCACAGATCATTTGGAATCAAGTGGACCTAAATAACTAAAAGCAGCATTTTTTCAACTTTTCATCAGAGGAAATTATATTAATAATCTTAAGACTTGGTCATTGGTATTAGAGCTAAAGATTAGTAGTTTAAAAAAAAC
>SJYQ01003128.1:46794-114430 GCA_006410935.1 Redunca redunca
CACCGACTCAGCTCTTTCAAGTGAACACTTTCTAAAAGCCTCCATAGCTCTCCTGGTCAAATACTAGCTAAGCATGCTTTTATTATGTTGAGCACTCTAAGTGTGTAGCTGACAATCAGGCAAGTACATCAAGCTTTGGGGGGGTTATCGTCAGTCTGGGGAAAAATAGGGATGTCATAGTTGGTATGATCGAGAGAGGAAAAGTGAAACCACTCTAGGCCTTTCAAACAAAGTGAATTTAATATAGGGGATTGGCCACGAGGTGACAGAAAGCCAAATAGGACTCAGTGAGACAACTGGAGTTGAGTGAGAAACGACTACCACCTCGAGGGCCAGAGGGACAACAGGAAGAGGTGATATTCCCAGAATCCACAAGCTGGTACTAGCGGATGGGAACTGGTACTACGGAGAAGGCTACCTAGAAGGATCTGCTACTATTGAAGGAGGAGTTGGAGCCACAGTGGAGACTCAGCTGCTGCCAGAGACAACAAAGAAAGCAGAGAGAGGGAATGAGAAATACTCTATCTCCTCCCCTCCTCCAACCCTCCAGCCTTGCATTAGTGCATTACATTGGCTCAACCTATTCAGAAGCCAGAAGGCAACAGACTATGGGAAATGAGGTTTCCAGCAATCTGTAGCTGGAAGGGAGATGAACCAGGAATGGATCCAAGAGCAAACAGGCAGTAGACGAACACAGGCATTTAGAGAGTAAAACAGCTAATGTGCACGCTCAGTTGCTCAGTCATGTCCGACTGTTTGCAACTCCGTGGACTGTATAGCCTGCCAGGCTGCTCTGTCCATGGGATTAGCCTGGCAAGAACCCAGGGGATCTTCCCAACCCAGGGATTGACCCCACGTCTCCTGTGACTCCTACATTGGCAGGAAGATTCTTTACCACTGACCCACCTGGAAAGCAGGAGACAGATAATACATGACTGTTAAGAAACAGCAGTGGGAAAGGAAGATAGAGATCACCAAGGACTGAGAAGACTGGAGAAAACTCACTGAAGTAGAAGACAGGGCTAAATTTATCCATTCTTATGCACAGACAGCTGAGCACTATCAAAAGATGTCTCAAGAAGTAGAAGAGGGAAAAGAATGACCATTTGTTGAACATCTTTGCCCAGATCCATTGCCAACTCTTCTCTATGCCCTGGAGGCTGATCCCAGCAGATTTCATCTCATGGGCTCCCTTGTCTGCTAATTTCCAGTGATGCCTGGCCAAGTGAAGGCACCAGCAGGAGATGAACAGGTAGGAAGAGAGAGAAGTTGGGATATTTCTTCTCTAGGAGCTGCATTCTTCATGCCTGGTGGCCCTTTTCTGATTCAAGATCAAACAGGGCTCTGGGAACACTGTTTCTCTCTCTGTCCCTTCAGCCCTAAGTATCACAATGATTCTCCACTGTTAACTAGTGTTTGAGTACCTTAGCATCTCTTACCTGTTCCCCTGACCCTTCCAACATCTTTGTAAGTAGTCCCTTCATTAGGTCTGCAGTGAATTCTGTTCCTCTCACACCCACAGCCGGGATTCAAATCAAGTCTAGAGCCTGCCAAAGTTACTGCTCCACAGATAGAGTTTTCATTCAAATATGTTTTAGCAACATATTATTGGAAAATAATCTATGAATTTGGTTTTACATTTTCTCAGGAGATAAATTTCATCCAGTGATAATAATTAAAATGTGTATGTCTATATAGGTATAAAGGAAGAAGGAGGAGGGACTAGGAGAGAGGGAGGAACAGGGGGCGACTGAATGCATGTTTTATGTTTCCTTATCTGTTGATGTATAATCAGCCCAATAGCCCTATAATTTGGGCTGAAAAAACTAATTTTATCTGATTTTCAGAGACAAGGGAAATATAACTCACTGAGTTTACCTTACAACAGAACCAAAACTATAACTACAGACTACAGGTTCTGTATGGGTCTGTACATTTGTTCTTCTTTGTACATTTCTGCCTGTTATGGGGGGAAAAAAAAACAGTAATTAAGTGGTGACTCAGCTAATTACCTAAAATAATACCAATTTTAGTTACGGTATATACCTAAATAATTAAGGAATGCCGCTGTTTTCTGTTAATTGGTTGTAAAGACATTTGTATAGTCGGTAATTTTAGAAATCCCATTGAATCAGCTGATAACATGCATACGCATTTTGTCATTCATTCTTAATATTAATCTGATTTCATGTTTAGAAGCCATAATCACTAGAAAGTGAAATGTTTAAATATTTATTCAGAATAAAAAATTTTATGTAGTGTTATAGAAAACAACGGCAAACAGAAATATGTAATGATGGCTTTACAAACTATTTGAAGTGTGAACTTCCCCGTGTCACTTGGGCATGGACAAGAGCCAAGGCTCTAAGGAAAAAGACTGCAGCTAGTACTGTGCTTAGGACATGACAGATGCTTGATTTGTGTTTGATAAATAATCTTTTAAGCTGCCCAATATACCACACATTTAGAGGTGTCCAATTTAGTTTCCTAATAATGGCCAGTATTAACTGAGCAGTGCCTCTAGTCATATATTTTTCATGACAAAACTATTCATAAATATATCTTATTTCATTCCCACAAGAATTCTATGAAATAGGTAGGATTATTGCTCCTAATTTAGAAAGAAAATTGAGACTTAAGGTAGCTAACAAATTTGGTGATGGATACACCTTGAATTAGGATTCAGACCAGATTGTCTGATTTCAGGTTCTGGAGTTTTCTGTCCTTTGCCATTTGGCCAGACCACTTCCCTCCCTGAAGTGACAGCTCCTCAATAGATGTTTGTTCTTATCATTACTGCTGTTGTTGTCATCATTATTAAATCACGAGAGTAAGCTAGCAAGCAAAGGTATATTGTTAGTTACAGAGATTTAAATATATGGTTAATAGAGTTAGAAAAGGTAGTTCTTCCCTGCTCTTTTCCAAACAATTTGAGGGCTGTCTTTTCGTTTTCTCTTCCCTCTCAAGTCTATTCTTCACATTTCAGAGGAGGTCAGAAGGAGTTAAAAGGAGACAGCGGGGGGAAAGCAAAGGGAAAAGGGGGAAGGAGTGTGTTCAACTATTTCTTAGGTTGAGACCTTGCCAGCTTTAAACACAAAAATGCCTATTTTTCAAAAGATAAACCCAATTCAACTGCAATTTAAGCTCAGTGGAGTGATTGCTGAATGCCTATACTTGTGACATGAAAATTGCTAGGAGAAACAGAAGGCATTTCTTTAAACAGTTTTTTACAGAGATATGGACTGTCTATACCACCCGTGTTCCAAACACCTTCTCTTTTCTAAGAAGACCAGCAAGAGCCCAATTAGCAAACAGTCCCCATTAACCACATTTGAATGGCTGGCTTATATTACTTATGCTCTGACTTTATTTCAGAAAATAGTCAAGTGCACTTTCACAGATGCACATAACACTGTGAGAAAAAGAGAGGCGACAGGAAGTAAGGATAGCAGACATACTCATCTTGTTTAGATGAAATTTACGATACAACACTGTTGGGGGGTTTTGTACTGTTGGTGTTTTAGTCTCTAAGTCATGTCTGATTCTTTTGGGACCCAAGGACTGTAGCCTGCCAGGCTCCTCTGTTCATGCGATTTCCAAGGCAAGAATACTGGAATGGTTTGCCATTTCCTTCTCCAGGAGATCTTCCTGACCCAGGGGCCAAACCCACATTGCCTGCATTGGCACTGAGCCACCAGGGTAGCCCTCTGTTGTACTGTAAGTTTCATCCAAACAGAACAAATGTGGCTGCTACCTTCATTTGTTGCTTTTCAATGTTCTCTACGTCACTGTAAAGCTCTGTGGCCTTTTGTGTCATGCAGATAGACAATGCCCATTTGCCATACTTTATAGCACTAAGCACTTCACATGTATGTTTCCAATGACTATTAAAGAATGTTCAGTACTGCTGTTAGTCACTCTGTTGTGTCTGACTCTTTGCAACCCCATGGACTATAGCCTGCTAGGCTCCTCTGTCCATGGGATTCTCTAGGCAGTAATACTGGAGTGGGTTGCCAGTTCCTTCTCCAGATGTTCAGTATGGTAGAATATAAATTATATACTTTTATCTTGGCTTTAATAACATAATGTTGGCATTATTTGTGATTTATTCAGTGCTAAGCCACTGGTTGTGAATGTTACTCTTTGTAGATAAAACTCATTCCCCATTCCTCATGTCTCCTTGGAGGGGAACCAACTTAGAAAATCATCTTGGCCTCTCTCTCTCTCTCTCATCCTTTACTTCTTGGGAGGATTTTTCTAATAAATCAAGTTTGGAAGAATGAACTAAGAATGCTTGTCTCAAACCCTTCCTATCTCTTCTTGGAACCTGCCGGTTTGCCAACAGGGAGTTTTCTTGTGTTATTCTCTTCACTAAGGGGAGAGTGTGACAGGGTGGACTCAGTCCCTGCCTCATGGTTCTGCTGTTCTGGGGGAGTTGGCATCATGTATTACTGGAGGGATGGATGTATTAGCAGGTCCATGTGGGCACACTTGGAGAAGGCAATGGCATCCCACTCCAGTACTCTTGCCTGGAAGATTCCATGGATGGAGGAGCCTGGTGGGCTGCAGTCCATGTGGTTGCAAAGAGTCAGACACGACTGAGCGACTTCCCTTTCACTTTTCACTTTCATGCATTGGAGAAGGAAATGGCAACCCACTCCAGTGTTCTTGCCTGGAGAATCCCAGGGACGGGGGAGCCTGGTGGGCTCCCATCTCTGGGGTTGCACAGAGTCGGACACGACGGAAGTGACTTAGCAGCAGCAGCAGTGGGCACACTTAAGCCATGTTGTCCAAATAGGTTTATCAGAATCAAAAGAGATGTTGATCTCCCTGCCAGATTCCTCTGCCTACCTCTCATCTGACTGGAAACATGACAGGTAAAGGAATGTCATTTAGTACCTCAAATCCCTCTGGTACTTCCAACTGGAGTAATCCTTAGAAAAAGGGAATTCCATCTTTCTGTAGTCTGGTTTACCATGGGTTTCAAGCACTTGCAGGCTCTGACTCAGGTCTACCTGATTCCTACGTGTGTGACCCTGGTTGGATAAGTCATCTAACCTCTCAATTTAGTTTCTCTGTTAAATGGGACTATGTACTGTTATACAATATGTAGATTAAATACAACATAAGTACTAAATGCACTTAGCACAGTGCCTGCTCAGTAATTGCTGGCTAACATGGCCATCACTGCTGTCTTGTACACCGTTAAGGACTGCAGGCATCTCAAACGTTTCTGTGGCTGATTTTTTTTTTTTCCTTTTTTTTTTGGCCACACCGTGCAAACTTGTGAGATCTCAGTTCCCAGACCAGAGATGGAACTCAGGCCCCAGAAGTGAAAGCCCGGAATCCTAACCATTATGCCATCAGGGAACTTCTTCTACGCCTGATTTTTAAAACCAAAAAATAAAAACCCAACAAAAACCCAGAAAACCACTTTGAGAATAATAATTAAAAAAAAAAAGTAAGAAAGGTCAATGTATGGAAATCAATGCAATGTGTTAATAATATTTTTTGGCATTTGTGCACTATGAGAAAAACCAAAGAAACCCACTCGTAATTGCCAAAGTGGGTCACAACAAAATCCACCAGTTTGTTGGAAATGTTGACAGTCAGCGTGATGGCTGGTGCAATCTCGCCCTCTGGCGACGGAAGAAGGTGATGCTCCGATTTCACAATTGGGTATCTTGACAAAACCATAATCCTGTATTTGAATGGAAAGAAACATGTGCATCACTATTGGTCCCACCATCTCATGCCAACAGAACTAAGAATATGTGTTCTTAGGGATGCTCACACTTCAAGCATCTCACGAGGGGCGCTGAGAACAACAGTATGGCGAAGACGGATGGGACCTTCTGTAGAACAACTCACTGCAAGAGGACTATTCAGCATGTCTCACTGTGTCACTAGGCACAGCACTGTCAGCTCTGTCTCATAAGTGCCATGGAGACACAAAAAGGGTGGGATTAGGGCCACACACATGGACACACTCCATTTTACTTGCATTATTCCTCTGGCAACTGATCTGCATAAACAATTCTAACGTTAATCAACACATGTAGGAATGTACACTTTTCACTTTCATGCATTGGAGAAGGAAATGGCAACCCACTCCAGTGTTCTTGCCTGGAGAATCCCGGGGACTGGGGGAGCCTGGTGGGCTGCCGTCTATGGGGTCGCACAGTCGGACACAACTGAAGCGACTTAGCAGCAGCAGCAGCAGGAATGTACAATCCTGCCAGCCAGGACTCAGAGCAACAATTTACAAAATCAGAAATTACAAATGGTCCGATAAAGATGGGAAAACATGTCCTGCTGCTGCTCTGTGTGACCCCATAGACGGCAGCCCATAAGGCTCCCCCGTCCCTGGGAATCTTCAGGCAAGAACACGGGAGTGGGTCGCCATTTCCTTCTCCAATGCATGAAAGTGAAAAGTGAAAGGGAATTCGCTCAGTTGTGTCTGACTCTTAGCGACCCCATGGACTGCAGCCTACCAGGCTCCTCCACCCATGGGATTTGCCAGGCAAGAGTACTGGAGTGGGGTGCCATCACCTTCTATGAAAACATGTCCTACCTCACTCTAAGTCAAAGAACTACGCATGGAAAGGGCAACTAGAGCTCAGACCTCAGCCAGCTTCTCTTCCCTGGCTTCACACACAGTCTGTGTGGCCCCTCGTGAAGCTTCTCGCACAGAACCATCTCTACAGTGATGATTCTGAATGCACATGCCCAGCTTCTGCTGCCCAACTCGGTCCTCCAAGCTGCCCACAACTGCCTACTGGACATCACTTGACTATCCCAGGGCATCTCGAACTTAGCACAATCCTGTTGTTCACCTGGCCATTCCTGTCCCATTAAATGGCATCATTTCCTATCAGGGACTCAGGTAAAAAACCCAGGTGCTGCCCTTGTCACTTCCTGACATCTAAACCAGTAGGAAGCCCTGGGAATTCCCCGATGGTCCAGCATTAGGACACGGTTCTCTCACTGCTATAGGCCTGGGTTTGATCTCTAGTCAGGGAACTAAGATCTCACAAACTTGACCAAAAAAAAAAAAAATCAAACATAAAACCCCCAAGCCCCCCAAATCAGGAATTCCTGTCAGCTCTGCTCCAAAGTAGCTCCTGAGTGTGCCCTCTTCTCCATCTCCACAGCTGCCACTGTCATTTCTAACCTGTGTTAACACCTCTACCTCATCACCTGTCTCCCTGCTCCCACTCTTGCCCCCAACAATCTGTTCTTCTAGGAACAGCTGGAATGATCTTCCACACATGTATACCAGATCAGACTGCTCCTATGTTTAAAATCCTCCAGTGGTTTTCCATCAAAACTGAGTTAAGTCAGTGCTAAGCATGGCTTATAGACCCTATCAGACCAAGGGCCCACTCCTGACCGCCTTTCTTACTAGTTCCCCCTAATCCCCATGCTCAGGCACACCACACGTGATCTGCCTGGCTCCTCCCACAGCTGGTGCTAGTCCTCCCCATCGCAGAGAGACCACGCTGCCTACAGCATCATCGCCCACTGCCCTGCCTACCCTGCCACTCTCCTTCTCGATACAGCACTCACCACTATCTCAAATTATCTTATTTATTTCTGTGTGTACATGATTATTTTCTGTCTCGTCACACAGGAATGTAAGCTCCGTGAGGATAGCATGTGGGGCAGACACGTTTAGTGCTGTAACCTCAGCTCCTATATGCAATGGTTTATAATAGTGAAGAAATGAAAATATCCAGCAACAGAGAGGCCATTGAAACAATGATGGAATATGCCTATCTTCAGCACCTCCTCATCCTCCAAGAAGCATCACTGGGACGTACTCCTAGGGATAAGGCATCACAATATCAACTGTCCACTCCAAGCTTATGCTGCCTAGTCTTTTATATGTTCAGGATTCATTCTCAAGGTACACTCACCCCCAAGTGTGATCCCGTGCACTCGGCCCAAAGTCGGTGTAGAAACCCAACTTCTCCCCTAACCACATGGTCAAGTCATTGTTTCCAATATAGGGCTTAGAAGCATCACTCTCCAAAATTGTTATGAAATCTGCACCTGGTCAGCGGGGAAAAAATGGATGTGGTAATTAACCACAGCAATGTAAAAGCAATTATCAAAACTTGATTCTTGTAATCCCCTACCTTTAGTCATAGATCAAAAAACCAAGTAATTCCTAATGAGTTACTAAAGTGAACTGGCTCAAATCTGAGCTAAAAACATATTTACCATATTTAGAATGTATGGGACACCTCGTGGAAGTGGGGGAAAAGGTCAAAACATAACTTTCCTAAATTTTCAAATATTCACATCTTTTCCAAAATTTCAAATATGCTTAATGCCTTTCTCAAATATCTAATTTATGTTCAAAAACAATATAGTGTACAGTAGTGTTTTATTCCTGGGCAAACACTTCCATGGTACTGACACAGAGGTGAATTTATTCAGATACCCTGGTTGGATGTGCTGCAGAAGCCTGTAATCAGTACTAAATGATTAAGGGCCCAATAAATTTCTTAACGGTGTTAGGATCATACAAACCCTCAGCTATTTCTCAGAAGACAAGCTTATCTTTAGGAATAACTCCATGCAAGAGACCTCTAGTTGATCTAAGAGCCAAACACCCGTATATTTTAAAGGAGGCTTCATCCAAAGATGAGCACCTCAGGGAATGGAAACAAGTAAAACTGGCCCTCAGGCTCTTGAAAGCAATTTGCATTGCAAATAAGCATCACTGCACCCCATTCTGCCTTTTAATCTGACGGTTTTCTGGTCCTCAACAGCAGGTTCCCAAGTGACAGGAGCCCCCAGCAGGGGCATTTCCAAGAGCAAAGGCATGACAAGACTCCTGCAGACACCCGGAATGAGACCTTTTCCCGGAATCACTATTTAATTGCTTTCAAGCAAACACAGATGTGGTTACAGAAGCTTCATCCTCCTGTAGCCACCCACCAAAGTTAAGCCTTTTTAAGAGATTAGTCTAAGACCCAGCAAATCCTCCTCTGATTACTTATGATCTTGCACAAAATGAAAATAACAATAATAGTTTCTCAAAGCCTGAAATTAATTTCAGTACAACTTACCTGTTTGATTGAGCAGTTGAGCTGATCTTTCTAGACTAGACCATCCATCATTGTCAAAGCCAAACCTGAAAGGCCAGATGGCAGCAGAGACCTCTGTGGCTGGTGCCTGAGGAATTGTTTTAATGATAATTTAGGACAACTGAACAATGGCAGTTTCTGTGAACCACTTTTCCACCTCTCTCTACCAAAATTCATTTTTCAGCAAAGGAATTTTCAAGCATTTGCCCACAGCTAATGCATAATCAGGGCTTCCCTGGTGGCTCAGATAGTAAAGAATCCACCTGCAATGCAGGAGACCTGGGTTCAATCCCTAAGTTGGGAAGATCCTCTGGAGAAGGGAATGGCTACCCACTCCAGTATTCTTGCCTGGAGAATTCCATGAACAGAGGAGCCTGGTGGGCTATATATAGTCCATGAGGTCGTAAAGAGTCGGACATGACTGAGTGACTAACACGCAATGCATAATCATGAGATATTTGCTAGTTGGTATTTCAAATCCTGAATGATGATGCTGTGAAAGTGCTGCACTCAATATGCCAGCACATTTGGAAAACTGAACAGTGGCCACAGGACTGGAAAAGGTCAGTTTTCATTCCAATCCCAAAGAAAGGCAATGCCAAAGAATGCTCAAACTACCTCACAATTGCACTCATCTCACATGCTAGTAAAGTAATGCTCAAAATTCTCCAAGCCAGGCTTCAGCAATACTTGGACCATGAACTACCAGATGTTCAAGCTGGTTTTAGAAAAGGCAGAGGAACCAGAGATCAAATTGTCAACATCTGCTGGATCATGGAAAAAGCAAGAGAGTTCCAGAAAAACATTTATTTCTGCTTTATTGACTATGCCAAAGCCTTTGACTGTGTGGATCACAATCAACTGTGGAAAATTCTGAAAGAGATGGGAATACCAGACCACCTGACCTTCCTCTTGAGAAATCTGTATGCAGGTCAGGAAGCAACAGTTAGAACTGGACACGGAACAACAGACTGGTTCCAAATAGGAAAAGGAGTACATCAAGGCTGTATATTGTCACCCCACTTATTTAACTTCTATGCAGAGTACATCATGAGAAACGCTGGGCTGGAAGAAACAAAAGCTGGAATCAAGATTGCCGGGAGAAATATGCAGATGACACTGCAGATATGCAGATGACACCACCCTTATGGCAAAATGAGGAGCTAAAAAGCCACTTGATGAAAGTGAAAGAGGAGAGTGAAAAAGTTGGCTTAAAGCTCAACATTCAGAAAACTAAGTTCATGGCATCCAGTCCCATCACTTCATGGCAGATAGATGGGAAAACAGTGGAAACAGTGTCAGACTTTATTTGGGGGGGCTCCAAAATCACTGCAGATGGTGATTGCAGCCATGAAATTAAAAGACGCTTACTCCTTGGAAGGAAAGTTATGACCAACCTAGATAGTATATTCAAAAGCAAAGACATTACTTTGCCGACTAAGGTCCGTTTAGTCAAGGCTATGGTTTTTCCAGTGGTCATGTATGGATGCGAGAGTTGGACTGTGAAGAAAGCTGAGCACCGAAGAATTGATGCTTTTGAACTGTGGTGTTGGAGAAGACTCTTGTGAGTCCCTTGGACTGCAAGGAGATCCAACCAGTCCATCCTAAAGGAGATCAGTCCTGGGATTTCTTTGGAAGGAATGATGGTAAAGCTGAAACTCCAGTACTTTGGCCACCTCATTCGAAGAGTTCACTCATTGGAAAAGACTCTGATGCTGGGAGGGATTGGGGGCAGGAGGAGAAGGGGACGACTGAGGATGAGATGGCTGGTGGCATCACTGACTTAATGGACTTGAGTCTGGGTAGACTCTGGGAGTTGGTGATGGACAGGGAGGCCTGGGGCGTGCTGCGATTTATGGGGTCGCAAAGAGTCGGACGTGACTGAGTGACTGAACTGATTATCATAATAAATTTGTGAGTTTCTAGGTTAGGCTTGGAAGTTAGGAGGAATGTTGGGAAAGAGAGATTTATAAAAGCAAAAAATTAGAAACAACCTGGCTGTTGTTTCAGTAGGAAAAATAAGAAAATGAATGAAAAAAGATCATACATATACTGGAATACTACTCAGCCCTAATGAATGGTTTAGGGTTGGGGTTACCCTTGCATTAGAGAAGAAAGGGGTCACAGAAGGATACACAGAGTCCTTTACCATTTTTGCAGAGTGGCCTACCAATTCCGCACTGGCAAGGCTGAGGTTCAGGAGCACAGCACCCTCTGAGAATTCCTCTTTTGAGTCCATGGGCCCAGTCAGAGAATGCAGTACCCAACCCTAACTATTTCAAAGTAACTCCAGTTGACCAACAGCATGAATCCCGTGAAAGAGTATGGCCAGATTAGACCCACTATACTACCACAACTGAGAAAAACAAAGTGAAACATAAAAATTCAGGTTGAGAGAAGAGTGAATACCACCTCTTGGCAGAGGAGGACTACCACTTCTAAACAGCTCAGTGTTCATGTCTATACAAGAAAGATGACTCCATTTAGTAATGTCCTATAAAGAGAATGGAACCATCAGCAGAGACTTCCAGAGGCATGATTACATTCATAAATAGTTATATTTTTTCACATCACTATATACCTATGATTCACTCTGGCTTTCATCACTCCAAAACCTGTTATTCTTTCATTATTCCCATGCCAGTAAATGTCGCCACACTCCATCCAGTTGCTCAAGCCAAAAGCATAGAAGTCATCCTCTATTCTTCCCTTCCCTTTATCCAGCTACATTCTAATCCATCAGCAAATCTTATCAGCTCTACTTTCAAAATATGTTCTAAGTATATCCACTCCTCTCCAATTCCAGTACCATGGAGCCCATCCAAAATTCCAGGGTCTCTCTCCTGGACACCTGAAAAAGCCTCATAACCTATCTCCCTGCTTCCACTCTACAATCCCTCAATTCATTCTTTACAAAGTAGCCAAATTTATAGGCTTCCAAGGTGGCGCCAGTGGTAAAGAAACCTGCCTACCAGTGCAGGAGATGTAAGAGATGCTGGGTCAGGAAGATTCCCTGGAGGTGGGCACGGCAATACTCCAGCATTCTTGCCAGGAGAATCCCATGGACATGGGAGCCTGGTGGACTATAGTCTATAGGGTCACAAAGAGTCTGACACAACTGAATTGACTTAGCACACACGCACACACACAGACACATATGCATATGTATCATATCATATCATATCTCTTTGCGTGAATGCTTGAAATATTCTGGTGGCCTCCACTGCAAGAAAACTAAAATTGGAATTCCTTCCTGTGCTCTATAGGCCCTATGATGTGATCTCACTCGTGCCCCTATCCTTATCTTCTGCTTCCCTTTGCTTGCCAAGATTCAGCCACACTGCCCACTCTGAAGCCCTTCAAACACTCCAAGTCCGTTTCCTTTTCTTTCTTTTCTTGTGTTCCTTCTACCTGAATCCATTACTGCTAGCTCTCTTATCTCAACTCAAACGTCACGTCCTCAGAGCATCACGTCCTCAGAGCAGCCTTCTCTAACCACCCAAACCAGTTACTCTCTACTCCATCATCTTACAATGCTTCAGAGCCACTGATCTAAAGTGATAGTCTTTATTTACTCCTCCCTCTGAATACCGCCTTTCTCCCCAATTAGAATGTAAACTCCATGAATTTATATTACCATGAGGGCAGGAATCTTGTCCAACTAGTTTACCTCTATATCCCTGATACCAGGCACACAAGAGACATTGAATAAGCATTTATCTAATAACATTCATGTATCACATGAATTAATCAATGAATGAACTAATAAAAAAAAACAGGTATTAAATCTAAATGAAATGATTCCTTTTTAAAAGAACCCCTTGCTGACATTGAGGATCTTCTTCTAATTGACATCTTGTTACAATAATAAAATTAACAATTGAAAGGCAAAAGAAAGAGACCATGTAATGAACTATTTACTTTTTAAGGAATAGTTACTGAGTTCTGAGTATGTACCAAGGACTCTGTGAGGTGCTGGACATACAAAGCTAAATAAAAGGAGCATGGGCTTCATCCTCACTATAGCTTTTTAATTAGGGGGAAATTTTGCCTGATAATTCAGATTGCTAAAATTTAAAGTTAACCCTCAAATGCTGTTTTTGCCAAACTATAATTCTAACTCCATTATGAAACATATCAAACTTTTAATCAGAGCAGTTGGAAAGCATCACATTGCAATGACTTACTCTTGCTTCTGCCCACCTGCCTACAAGAGAAAAGGACAACAAAACATTAAACTATAGACAAGAGAGGAAAGGAAGAAATGAGAAAACTATGACCCATCAATGCCAAGCATAATCCACAAAATCTAGAATTATCTTTAAGATTTTTCTTAAAGAATCATATATGTTGCCTTCAGAAATATGTACCAAATAGTATAAAGAAGCCCACTATAAAATAGTTTTTTATCTCAATGTTAAGTCATTGAATGACAAAAATAACTATAACAAATCATGATGAGTTTAACTCTAATATACGGGTCTATCCTGTCCCAGGAACCTAACTTCATAAATTAGTGCCACTATGTTATCACCTGTTTTTGTTGCTGATTAGTCGCTCAGTTGTGTCCAACTCTTTGTGACCCCCTGGATTATAACCACCAGGCTCCTCTGTCCGTGGGATTATCCAGGCAAGAATACTGGAGTGCATTGTCATTTCCTCCTCCAGGGGATCTTCCCGACCCAGGGATCGAATACTTGTCTCCTGCATTGCAGGAGGATTTGTTACCACTGAGCCAATGGGGAAGCCCAACCTAAAGGTTAAGAATGTGGAATCCAGAGCCCTGAAGTCCTCAAACCCAGGTCTAGGGTTCAGTCATACTAGTGAAGTGTACAAATGCATGCATATACATAAGCATCATTTAAAATTCTACATCAAAGCTTTTAATTACTTACCCCTTTGCCCAATTTCTTCTCATAGGTTTTATGCCGTAGTCCTAATCCCAACAATCCCACACCAACAAGCAGCCACAAAACTGAACAGAAAACAGAAAATAATTGTTTAGAAGAAACTAAGCTTAATTTTAATAGTTTTTAAAGGGGAAATGTCTATTTCTTGGGTTAATTTTCATGTTTGACATGCATATATAACCCATACTTTAAACTCAGACATCAAAGAAGCTTTGCTAAAAATGTTCCAAGAACAATGAAAATAAAATAAATACAATAAAATCATAAATATATACAAGAAAACAATCTCCATGAGCAGGAACCACTGCAAAAACACCCTGCAGAATCAAGCCCAAATATTTCTTATATTAAAATTTTTAGAATCCAAGGCTGAATGCCAAAGAATTGATGCTTTCAAATTAATAATGCTAGAGAAGACTTTTAAAAGTCCCTTGGACTGCAAGGAGATCAAACCAGTTCATTCTAAAAGAAATCAACCCTGAATATTCATTGGAAGGACAGATGCTGAAACTGAAGCTCCAAAGAAGCTGATACAAATAGCTATTCATTGGATAAAAAACCCTGATGCTGAGAGCAGGAGGAGAAAGGGGTGACACAGGATAAGATAGTTGGATAATATCACGTACTCAATGGACACGAGTTTGAGCCAACTCTGGGAGATAGTGAAGGACAGGGAAGCCTGGAGCACTGCAGTCAATGGGATCACAAAGTCAAACATGACTTAACAACCAAGCAACAACAATGCCGTATACTGGGGCTTCTCTGGTGGCTCAGCAATAAAGAATCCACCTGCAATGCAGAAGACACAGGAAACGCAGGGGACTCCGGTTCAATCCCCACGTCAGGAAGATACCTGAAGGAGGGTATGGCCACCCACTCCAGTATTCTTGCCTGGGAAATCCTGTGGACAGAGGAACCTAGCAGGTTACAGTCCATGGGGTCATAAAGAGACATGACTGAGTATGGATGGGTGTGTGCTAAGACACTATCTACAAATGTTATACATTCAATAAACATTTTTATTTAATCTAGTATATTCTGAGATGAGTCAGACTGAATAGTAAACTAATTTGATATTTGTTTCTGCTCATCAGTATTCCAAACACTAACATATTTAATTTCCAAAAAAAGGAGAACAAGAAACAAAATAAATATTCTCAACGATTTCAACAAATATTCTGGAAATCCTAGTTAAATCTACATTAGAAGTGAAACAAAACTAACATAAAATATTTATGGTTGAAATGATTCAATAATCAGAGATCTCTTTGAAAGTATTTCATTTAAAAAAAGGTATGAACAACATGGGCAAAATGTTAATAATTGTCGGAACTGGGTTAAAGGGTACATATGGGTTCATTATACTTTTTAATCTCACATGTTTGAAATTTTATATTTATAATAAAATGCTTTTAAAAGTAAAGTAAAACTATACTCACAAAGTTTCACGTATTTTTCACTCTCTCTGAAAAGCACTTTAGGACTGTTTTTTGTTTGAAAATGAAAATCAACACTTTTCTTCGGACCCAATAGCATATTCAGCCCAATAATTAGCATCAGAGTCCCTGTCAAAAAAGAAAGATGAATATATTACATTTTGATCCAAAACTACTTCCAGTAGCAAATTCCAGGAGCCTAAATTCCATTTAAATGGATATGTCCTGAAAATTCAGTTACTGAATTATCTCAGTACCTAAGCAATTACTCCAATATTACTTTTAATTACTAGGATAATCATAAGAAATCAGGAAGGGTTCTAGAAATTAAGCTGTACCTTAAAAGACCCCAATCTTTGCTTGATAAGGGGCTTCTTACAATTTCCTGAGTATTTCCTGGTTGTTAGGTTGGCTGTAGTGTTGGTCACTGACTATTGACCGTCCAGGGTAGGGTGGGACCAAAAGAAAGTCATCTTCTGGACTGCCTCGGGGACTTGGTCTTCTCCACCAAAGGGACCATATGCACCGAGTTGAGGAGCACAAGAAGAGGATACTTAATATGAAGAGTATTAATAACAAGAAGAGGTTCTTAATATGGCAGCATTCATGGCCTGGATTGTGTGTCCAAGCAGAGGATGCACACTGGAGCTCACACTGGGCCAAGAAAGACGAGCTCAACTGGGATGCATTTCTACGTAGCTTACACGTGAAGTCTGCATACTTCTAACATTGTATATAATGAGAATTAGGTACAGAGGTGTAATTGAGCAATATATAAATTAGGGAATGTCAGGTAAAAGATGCTTAGGTGGAAGGCAAAAAAAAAGTTATGTGCAATTAGTAGGAAACAGCAGGAGAAACCTAGACAATACATTTATAACTAGTTTCTGATCTAATATAGATTCTTTACAATGGTTATTCAAAGCTACTCTGAACTTTACCGATGTTCCTCAGTTTCTGCAGCCTTATCAAAATAATGTCACTATTACTAAAAAGAGTTCTTAGTTATTTGAAGTGTAATAAAGCATGATTTCTGCAATTCCATAAGTAGTGAGAAGGAACTCAAAACGCCTGTCGCTCATAACATTCTAAAGAAAGAAACGTACGCTTAGAATGGCTCTTACTTTTGTTCCATTGCTCCACAATGCAGACCCCCAAGCAAGCTGGATTAAGAAAAAAAGCAGGGCATTGGACAGGAAGATAGAGCAGGACAGAGTACACACACCTGAAAGAAATCAGAAGAAACACAAAGTTCGAAAAGCCAAGACTATCGCGGAGGAAATGCAGCCATGTATGTCTCTAACTGGGTCATATCTACCAGAAATAGCAAATCCTCAAACACTGCTTTAAAATATTTCACATAATTAAAAAATACCTCTTCCAAACTGCCCTGTCCTGGCAGATGTCTAGTTCACAGAGAAGAAAAGTTTATGTGCAAATGCACAGAGTGGTTGGATATATTCCACGGGCACAAGGGGGACTGACAGACGAACACAAGTAGAAGCCCAGACTTCTGTGTGGCATCCACCCCAGCATAACTCCCTAAGTATTTGTCTAATGTGAGGAGTGGTGTTTCCCCCACCACACAGAAGCTCCAGGTGGGCAGGATTCTGTCTCTCAAGTCTCCGGTACCTGGCACTAGGCCTGGACCACAGTAGGTGCACAATAATTTTTTAATGAATAAATGAACAAGTAGAAAAATGTGTGAACAAACAAGAACTGAGTGTTAGTTGCTCGGTCATGTCCAACTCTTTGTTGGACAGCCCATCGACTGTAGCCCACCAGGCTCCTCTGTCCATGGAATTCTCCAGGCAAGAATACTGGAGTTGGTTGCCATTTCCTTTTCCAGGGTTTATCTTCCTGACCCAGGGATCAAATCCAGGTCTCTGGCATTGAGGGAAGATTCTTTACCATCTAAGCCACCAGTGAATCCCTTATTAAAATATATTTTATCTCCTCAATTTTTCAAAGATTTCATCTTGGAAGCATTGGACATGTTTTACTTAAAACTAAAATGACAGGCAACATTTGATCTGTGTCTGCTTGGTACACATCAATAATTTCATTACTTCCAGAAGACAATTTCTGAAATATTAAACTGAGCTAAGCCTATGAAATTTTAATTTTGGTATGTAAGGTCATAATCATTGAAATGGAAGGTATGTACTCTATGATTTTATCATTTACATTTCACTTATCATTTACATTTCACTTATCATTTACACTAAGATTCACATATGCAAAATCTATTTTACTGGTAAAAAGAGAGTAAATAAAAACCACATAAAATTCAGGAGAACCAAAAAACATACTTCCTATATACATATTTACAAACCTACCATCAAAATAGCAATGTGAGCACCATGCTCATAGTTTTTCCTTATATATCTTATAATACAGTTTTCATGGACCTCTTTTACACCTTATTATGGTTTAAACTTGGTTTTTTCACAGCTATTTATTTCCAACGGCTTCCCAGGTAGCTCAGTGGTAAAGAAATCATCTGCCAAGCAAGAGACTTGGGCTCAATCGCTGGGCCTGGAAGATCCCCTGGAGAAGGAAATTCATTTCAGTATTCTTGCCTAGAGAATCCCATGGGCAGAGGACTACAGTCCATGGGTTTACAAGAGTGAGACATGACTCAGCGACTACACAACAACAAATTTACTTCCAGAGCGTTTGCAGTAATAAATATTACTGAAAGTCATCGATGAACTAAGAAATTTTTTTCTTTTTTTAACTTACATTTTTTAAAAGCCACACAGCATGTGGGATCTTAGTTCCCCAACCAGGGGTTGAATCTGCACCCCCTGAAGTGGAAGCAGGGAGTCTTAACCACTGAACCGCTTGGATGGTCCCAAGAAATTTCTTTTTTAAATAGTAATTTAGACATTCCTCTAGTATTTTTTTTAACCAAAAGAGTCTATTTCAATAAGAAAGGCAAAATCATCCTATTTATTCTAATCAGTCGTGTAAAGTGCATATCCCAGTCAGTCCTGAAAGGAATGTTTGAGTAGTGACTTGAATCCAGACCTTTCAAATGTACTCACCCAAAAGCACATCAGATCTTTCTCGAGCATACACACCTCCTGGGACAAATTTAAAAGCTGTGCACCAGGCACAGAAAAATACTTCTAGAATATAAAATATCATGGCAGTGGTCATGGCTTTTCCAGGGCTTGAGCCTGAGCTGATAAGGTGTCCAAGCACTTGAGGCCACATGGATGCCGTGAAGAGAGCAAGCACACAGCCAGACACAGCGGCTGCCCACGTGCGCAGGTAAAGGAGTCCTGCTGCCGAGGTCGCTCCTGTTTGTGAGAGAGAGAAAGAAAACCAATCAGACAGGAAAGCAGTAATAGCCTCTTCCACTTTCTTTAAAAAAAAAAAAAGAAAGAAAGAAAAGAATAAAAAGCTTATAGGATGACCACTTTATGGCTATTTAGAGCCAGAAGGGACCTCAGGGGGCATGCTGGTTCAATTTCTAGACTGATGAGAAATAAGCTCTTGGCAAGGTTAATATGCTTTGCTTAAGGTCACGCAGCTAGTTACTTGCACAGCTGGAGGTGGAATGTGGATCCAGAAAATCTCAGTCCAGTGCTAGGTCTTTGAGAAGAGCAGTGGAACAGAAGAAGGCATTTCTAGGTTGTGTTACAATTCGTATAGCAAAAACTGAAAAAAGATGAAATTGTCTGAAATACCAAGAATATGTTAATTTGATTTAACCAGCCAGATCTAGGACATTAGAAAACAGGTAAAGTCAGGATAGTTTCTGAAACATTTGTGTTAAGAACTTTTCTAAAGCAGGTTCCATCCATTTAAAAGCTGCCTGTCAACTCACAACACATAAACTGACCTTCTCAATCTCACAGTCCTAAAAGAAACTGTGACTGAGATTGCACTCCTGGACTCGCTGCTTTATAGTTCTGCAGGCAGTTCATTCATGCACACATCAGCCTCTGAGGTGCTGGGGGGCTGTGGAATCTGCCTGGTCCATTGGAGGCACTTGGTAAATGTTTGCTAATTCACTGAGCCGGATCTGAAGGAATATGACCTTTCTCCATATTCCTATGAAATCGGCTTTGAGATGGCAGCACAGCACTCCATTTTGGAGTCATCAATATAATGCCTTTGCACAGAATATGATATTTTCTGGACACTGGACATTTCCGTCAACATTATATATAATAGAGACCCACCCTTTAAGGACGTCTACAGCAGCCTCTGACTGCTCGGGGCAAGAATTCCAGGAAGAGGATCTAGCCCGTTTCTTAGCACCCCATGGCTCTCATCCAGCAGCAAGCTCCACTGCACCATCACAGTGCCATGTGACTGTCCTTCCCCACTTCAAAAAGAACAGCACTCGGATGAATGTGAGAACCAGACTGCAGGGCCCACTGCAACCCACAGATTTTAATTCCATAGTTAGGCCTTCAAATTTTTAACATGGTTATCTTAAATAACAACTTTTTAAATTTGAAATAAACAAATGTAAAGCCTATTCACTGCAGAAATTTAAGAATGCAGAACTGTAAAGAAGCAATTAAGGATCACCTATGACTGAGCGACTTCCCTTTCACTTTTCACTTTCATGCATTGGAGAAGGAAATGGCAACCCACTCCAGTGTTCTTGCCTGGAGAATCCCAGGACGGGGGAATCTGGTGGGCTTCTGTCTATGGGGTCGCACAGAGTTGGACACAACTGAAACGACTTAGCAGCAGCAGCAGCAGGACTGAGATAAGACAATCCCAGCTAATACGCCTGTATATTTCCCCTATGTCATTTTTACATAAAAAATGAAATCAAGCCACATATTAAGGATTATATTCGCTTTTTGTGGGACATTATATCAGGAACATTTTTTTCATGTCATTAATATTTTTCTTCTGAAACATGTTAATATATATATATATATACACACACATACTCTTCCACTGGATAAATCTACAACAATTAATAAACAATCATTTTCCTACTGATGGCCATTTAGAAAGCTTTCAACACTGTGAGGAACATCTTTCTTTGTCAATTAATCTCTCACTACATCTCTGATTATTTCCTTAAAATAATTCTTAAAAAGATTCTTAGAAGTACTACTACCATGTCAGCAGACAAAAGCATTTTAAAGAGTCAACATTTGTGGTGCTTTCCTGAGAGGTTATAGCAGTTCTCACTTCCTCCAGAAACGCAGCCAAAAGCATTTCTTTCTAAAAAGTTTTGCCAAACTAATGATGAAGTTTATAGCATATTTTGATTTTCATTTATTTGAGTATTAGTGAAGTGAAGTCGCTCAGTCGTGTCCAACTCTTTGCGACCCCGTGGACTGTAGCCCACCAGGCTCCTCTGTCCATGGGGTTCTCCAGGCAAGAATACTGGAGTGGGTTACCATTTCCTTCTCCAGGGGATCTTCCCGACCCAGGGATTGAACCCAGGTCTCCCGCATTGCAGGCAGACGCTTTTAACCTCTGAGCCACCAGGGAAGCCCTATTTGATTATTAGGGAGGGGGAATTTTTCTCTTTACCAATTTAAGTGAAAATGAAAGTCACTCAGTAGTGTCCAGCTCTTTGCAACTCCATGGACTATGCAGTCCATGGAATTCTCCAGGCCAGAAACTGGAGTGGGTAGCCTTTCCCTTCTCCAGGGGATCTTCCCAACCCAGGGATCGAACTCAGATCTCCCAAATTGCTGGCTGATTCTTTACCAGCTGAGCGGCCAGGGAAGCTCCAAGTTTACCAGCTTACAATGACTGTTTTTCTAAAAAATGAGTCCTAATTAGATATTTGAATCTATGACATTGTTGCATCTGTCTTACTACAAAGAAGGGAAAGAAAATCTCTCTTCAAATTACCCTTGACAGTGATCACTTCCATTTTTAACTTCATTTCTATTTTTAAACAGGCTACATATTTTTCAATCCACTAGAATTGTATTTTTACAGTTATAAATTCAAAACCCCAAAATCTGAAAGGTGAAAAAGAGTCCCTCTGGTCCCCTATGAGTTCCCCTTAGTGAAGGCGACCAGTGTTAGCATTTTCTTTGCCATCCTCCTGGACACAGTCTGTGCACAGGAAAAAAAAGGCATCTGTGTGCATTTTCCTCCCTTTTTGTACACCAGTGGGACCATATGATACACTGTTACTTTGCCTGTTTCTCTTAACCATGTAGGTTAACTAGTGTTTTGTTTGAGGCTGAGTCCTCACAAATAAGAAGAAAGTGGAGAAAACCGCTAGACCATTCAGGTATGACCTAAATCAAATCCCTTATACAGTGGAAGTGAGAAATAGATTTAAGGGACTAGATCTGATAGACAGTGTGCCTGATGAACTATGGATGAAGTTTCATTGTACAGGAGACAGGAATCAAGACCATCCCCAAGAAAAAGAAATGCAAAAAAGCAAAATGGCTGTCTGAGGAGGCCTTACAAATAGCTATGAAAAGACTGGAAGCGAAAAGCAAAGGAGAAAAGGAAAGATATACCCATGTGAATGCAGAGTTCCAAAGAATAGCAAGGAGAGATAAGAAAGCCTTCCTCAGCGATCAATGCAAAGAAATAGAGGAAACAATAGAATGGGAAAGACTAGAGATCTCTGTAAGACAATTTGAGATACCAAGGGAATATTTCATGCAAAGATGGGCCCAATGAAGGACAGAAATGGTACGGACCTAACAGAAGCAGAAGATATTAAGAAGAGGTGGCAAGAATACACAGAAGAACTGTACAAAAAAGATCTTCACGACCCAGAAAATCACGATGGTGTGATCACTCACCTAGAGCCAGACATCCTGGAATGTGAAGTCAAGTGGACCTTAGGAAGCATCACTATGAACAAAGCTAGTGGAGGTGATGGAATTCCAGTTGANTTGATGCTTTTGAACTATGTGGTGCTGGAGAAGACTCTTGAGAGTCCCTTGGACTGCAAGGAGATCCAACCAGTCCATCCTAAAGGAGTTCAGTTCTGGGTGTTCATTGGAAGGACTGATGTTGAAGCTGAAACTCCAATCCTTTGGTCACCTGATGCAAAGAGTTGACTCACTGGGAAAGACCCTGATGTTGGGAAAGATTGAGGACAGGAGGAGAAGGGGATGACAGAGGATGAGATGGCTGGATGGCATCATCAACTTGATGGACATGGGTTTGGGTGGACTCTGGGAGTTGGTGATGGACACGAAGGCCTGGTGTGCTGCGGTTCATGGGATCACAAAGAGTCGGATACGACTGAGTGACTGAATTGAAGACAACAAGCAGACTTCATAGTAATTGAATATTCCAATGATATTTATAATAACCAACATGTTCATTTTTAATTGACCAAGTTCCTCAATAAATTATAAACATTAATTTAAAATTATAAACATTCTGTATAGTACCCTGGGGTCCTATCAATGCATTTAGGACATAGATATATTTTAAAATAGAACTTTGATTTTACTAATTTAATTGGCATCAAGATCTAAAGTTCCTGTCTCTTCACATGTGGGAAATTCTATTGGTCACTGCCATAATGAATTTTATATCCAGTTGGAACTTAAACTGTACAATGAAAATATATGATTTATTTTTCTTCACTCTACTTTGAGATGTTTTCCAGAGATGAATCATGGTGAAAAGTGCCCACTGTCTCCAGATAATTAAGTGTGAGCTCCAACTTAATTCAGGTGAGCAGGCAAAGAGGGCGATAGATTTCATGAATTACAGCCCTGCTTTCCTCTCTACTGCAAATAGCCATTAGAAGCCTTAAATCAGCTTGCCCCTAGGGCCTTTTATTTAATACTTCAGAAAGTTAGTCAAACTAGATTAGGTTTAATGCACCAGACTATGCTTACTTATCTGGGGAAATAAATATAAGCATAAAACTATAAGTTCAAGGCTTTCTTTTCTTTATGTTTCTGTGGACCTCAGCTTTCCCAGGTTTAAAATGAAGCTGCTAATTGCATGCCCAATGAACATTTTGCTCCTATGCCATGAGAAAAGGCATGATATAAATGCTGAACAACTTTCAAAGCATTTCATGTTCTTTTTCCTAATTGCATACAGATTAAGAAGCTATATGTGCTCACTGTACACTCAGCACTGACAAGGTTCTCTGGCCATTTTTGTGCACAATCAAAGGAGGCATTTCTTTGATGAGAAGAAAGGTTACTCCTAGCATTATATTCATACCAAGCGTTCCCTTAAGGAATGTCTACCTGAAAATACACAAACAAGTAAAAACAGCTCAACATGACTGCAACTGTTTGCTCACACAGCTCTAGGAGGATGCAGGCCTGGTTATCCTCAGAAACTGAGCAGCCTCCTGGCTGACACACACCTCCACGCAAGGGTAATGGCACTGAGGGTGTACAGAAACGTATCGGGAGATGGTGAAGGACAGGGAAGCCTGGACTGCTGCAGTCCATGGGGTCGCAAAGAGCTGGACGTGACTTAACGGCTGAACCACCACCACCACCACCTATGAGGTTATTAAACCTTATCTTCTATTATCGTTACATGTTATCTCACAAACCCATACCCAGCATCTAGTACAAAACTCTGAATCACATGCTTAATTAAAATGTATAAGGACATCTCCGTTCACATAAACCAAACAGCATCTGCACTGTCACAGAGTGGATATATATATTTTTTAACTTAACACTAAAATTGACTCTAACCATTCCCGCCTTTTAAGGGGAAGAGAAAAGAGTGGCATAATTGAGTCACAGTAACAAAACAGTCAGTCATTAAAATAAGTAGATCGGGGACTTCCCGGGCCATCTAGTGGTTACGACTTCACCTTCCCATGCACTGGGTGAGGGTTCAATGCCTGGGAGGGGAGCTAAGATCCCACATGCCTTGGGGCCAAAAAAGCAAAACATAAAACAGAAGCAAATTCAATAAAGATTTTTAAAATGGTCCACACCAAAAAACCTTTAAAAAAAAACAATAAGTAGATGGTTCTGGAAATATGATAGTCTTCACCAACAGTCTATAATCCTAAAGGATGTGACTGGGCAGAAAGGGCACAGGCTTTTGAATAAACAAACATGGACTCTCCCAAGGCTGAACAGAGGAGTGAGGGGTGAAACTGGTTACCCACACAAGAGAAAGGGAAATTGAACTTCACTGTGAAGTCCCAAATGAGGGCATTCCTGAAACCAGAGAAGCAAGACAGAGGAAGAGGTTTGGCCACATGGCATGTCCAACCCTCCATCTCCTCAGACCGTCAATAAAACTGCTACAGGCATCTGTACCCAGATAAGTTATCTAGGAGACTGGGGAGAGGATGTCAGCATCATCAGGCAGATAAGACCCCTAAGGAGGAGTGGGAAAATGAGGAGGAGGAAGCAAGAACCTGGAGCCAGTAACTCCTGGTAACCGTGGTGACATCTGAGTTCTAGGGGCTGCAGCCGGTGAGACTGTCCCACCCACGATGGCACAGGCCTGTATGGCCATCTCCTTCCACCCCAGGGGCACGTACCTGTGAGTAAATTGGACAACCAAGCATTTCTACAGAGAAACCACACACCTGTAATCCACCAGATTAAACTGGAACCCGGAAACCATGAACAAGGCGAGAGCATCAATCCACTTGCCAAGCCCAGCAGAACTGCACCTCTGTTAAAAAAAAAATGACATGTTATAGGCTATCTGATGCTCTTACTATTCCATTGCCCCAAGTATAAAATGGAAATGTATCTTCTACCTCTAGGCACATCCAAGAGACAAGGTGAGTGTGAAACAACCAATGAGACCACAAAAGTCCACCGGGAAACAATGTTATATACGTTCAGAACACTGACATAAGAGCACCTCTGACTTGTCATGAATGATATCTGCAGTCTTTCATGGTCAATGTAAACAAAGTGACTGAGCTTTCTCAGGCCATTATAGTTCATATTGGCCATGGGACATTTTAAAGGACTCTGCCAAAGTCTAAAAGAAAAAGTCACTGGGAATAGTTTCTATTTAGCATACCTCTTTTCATTTTTTTCTCAACCTCAATAGTTATCAATAGTTTCTGCCTTCCTAGGACTGAGGTGAGTTTGATAAATAATTATAAATGGTGTGTCTTTGAAAATAATCACAAACTATTTCACTCTAACTACTTTGGCAAAAACGTGTAGGAGATGGGGAGGAAAAAAAGAACTAAACAGAACTTCCCTGGTGGTCCAGTGGCTAAGACTCCACATTCCTGATGTAGGGAGCCCAGTTTCAATCCCTGGTCAGGGAACTAGATTCCACATGCTGGAACTAAGAGTTTGCATGTCACAACTAAGAGTCTGCGTGTTGCAACTAAAGATCCTGGCTGCTGCAACAAAGACTCAGAGCAACCAAATAAATTTTAATAATACACAAATAAAAATAATATTTAAAAAAAGAATTTAACTAAACTTTAGTGGGAAATTACAACATGGCACTCAATGAAGTAGCTATAATATAAATAAACTAAAAAACATACAGTGCTTACTAGATAGCAGGAATTGTTGGAACATTTTTACATAAACTAGCTCAGCTAATTTTCACAGGTCTGTAAAGTAAATGCTATGAAAAAGTGAAAGTGTTAGTTGCTCAGTTGTGTCTGACTCTTTGCAACCCCATGGACTCTAGAACACCAGGCTCTTCTACCCACGGAATTCTCCAGGCAAGAATACTGGAGTGGGTTGCCATTCCCTTCTCCAGGGGATCACCCTAACCCAGGGATCGAAACTAGGTCTTGCATCATTGCAAGTAGATTCTCTATGTCTGAGCCACCAGGGAAGCCCAAAGTAAATGCAATAATTATCCCCATTTCACAGAGGAGGACACTGGGGAAAAGAGCACTTGAGTAACCTGCTGGATATTAGACACAGCCGCCCACGTAGGACAAAGAATCTGAAAGAGGCCCTCTGGCTCTGGAGTGAGGCTCTCGGCCGCTCTCCTGCCTGCTCCCACCCTCTAAGGTGAAGGATGGCCCTGGGTGTTCGGAAGACAGCAAAGGCCTGAGAGGACATGGTTGATCACTGTCTATCTCCAAGTCAACGACAAACGTTGATGAGGACCTACTGTGTGCCAGGCTCTGTCCCAGGGGCTTGGGATGCGTCTGCAAACAAAGAGCCCTTCCCTTCCCGTGCTCCCAGTCCAGAGGGACCACTCACCTGGCCACACACAGTCCTCAACCGTCCCTGTCACCTCCCAGCATTCCCTCAGCACAGGGGCAAACAGCCCTCAAGCACCTTCATCTCAGAGTACACAGTAGTGTCATGCTTGTCTAGCTGCTCTCACAGAGGAGCAAGGTGTTCAACCATACCAGTCAATTTCTGGATTGCTTCCAAACCCACACTTACCCAAATGGGTTCGGATCTGGCCCTGGATGGGGGTGTCCACTCACTGCCCATCTGGAGACAAGAGACACCTCTCCAAAAATCCAGTGGGTAAGGAACATGAGGCTGCCAAAGGCAGCGCCTGCCAACAACCAGTTCAGACCAGAAACCACTGCCTTGGCTGGCTCACCATTCTTCTTCTGTTGAGGTTTAGAGCAGGCACCATCTAGAATAAAAAACAGAAAAGGGTCAGTTACAAATTTACCCTCTATATTAGCCGACTTTAAACAAGTAGGAAATTGTACTTGGCTTCAAGGAGCTTACTTTAGAGGGGAAGGTGAGATCCCATAACAAGTAGAACATGCCAGAAGGCAGGCAGTGGGAGGCTAGATCAGGATTTCAGGAGAATAAATCATTTTGGAATCTGACAACTGAAAATGCAGAAAGGTATGTACTTCATGAGAAACAAACAGTTATGAGCTAAACTATATATATGAAAAGTGAAAGGTAAGTTCAGGGAACAAATGCAGTCCACCTGGAATGGAACATTCCCAGTATACCAGGCTGCTTCTCCCAAAAAAGAACAAGGTCCTCATCTAACCCTCTGAGCCCCCAGAGTGATAACAGTGCATCGACTGAGCAGTTACTGTGGCCAGCCCCTCACATAAACTCGTTTAATCTTCACAGTAACTTTACGAGGTAGGCTCTGTTACTAACCCCATTTCATGGATCGAAAAACTGAGAGGCCCAGAGAAAACAGATCCAAGACCACACAGCTGGTAGAGAGAGCCTAGCCAGTATCTGTGTGCTTTACCCTACTATACTTCCTAGGACTGTTTTAACAGTGAGGTCTGTTTGTTGCATTAGTGACTTCACATACAGAAATGTACCAACTGCAGAAAATGCTGGCAAGAGAATGCCTTTATAGGAACAGAGAGAGCCTGCTGGGCAGATGCTTTGTGACACTGGGAAGCCTGCTTCAGGACAGAAAGAAACCTGAGAGTCTGCCTGTGGGAATAAAAGCATGATTTCATAGGCAGGAAGAAAGCCATTCTGCCCAGAAAGGAGTGAGGGGGAGGACGAGCAGAGCTGAAAGCTATGGGGGTGAGGGAGAGGGTGCTGAAGACAGATGGTGACCAAGGGCCTGAAGGCCAAGGAGACAGTCTTTGGAAAAGAGAGCAGCTTAAGCTGAATTTCCCGAGTAACAACACTGCTACACACTATGGGGTATGACTGTCCCCACAAGGCGCAGCAAATCTTCAATAAAACTACCCCAAAAACGTTGCCAGGGATGATGAGATATCCTGGGAAAGCTGGAAAGGAGTTGAACTTTGTAAATGGGGCACAAGGCAAAAACAGGAAGGGACTAACAACTGGGTCACAAAAATTTAAAACAGAAGCGAGAAAGAAGAAAACTCCAGAAATGTAAAGTCCAGAAATATAAGGGATACCCTGAATCCAGATCCTTATCAGGCTGTCCCTGTGAAGTTTGCTGCCTGAGTTTCTACTTCACATGTAAGCATTTTATAAAATACAAAACATACATTAGGGCGCTAGGACTGAGTTCTAAATGTTCTAATCAACATCCATGTCTCTTGATCAATTTACATGCATGATGTTCCCCTTTTCTCAGTTCAGTTCAGTTCAGTTGCTCAGTCGTGTCCAACTCTTTGCGACCCCATGAATCGCAGCACGCCAGGCCTCCCTGTCCATCACCCACCCTCATTTCTTACCAAAATTGGAGGAGTTAAACAAACTCTTTGTTCATGGTGAGCCAAACTCTCTAAACTTTCATTAACCTGTGAGATTTCTCCTTGTATTTACAGAAGTGTAGTGGCTCACTGAGAGTTACACACAAAGCCAGGAGCAAGTTAAGTAGAATCTAGCAACATTTCTTCCTTTTCTTCAGGAGTCTGGAGTTAGCGAGTAACGCAAACGTGCAAGTTTGCTTGTAAGCTCCGGACAGGTGATTCGAAAGGTGGTATGAATATCCATGGAGCCAGTGGTAAAGAACCTGCCTGCCAGTGCAGGAAATATAAGAGACAAGGGTTCGATCCCTGGGTCAGTTAGATCCCCTGGAGGACGGCACAGCAACCCACTCCAGTGTCCTGGAGAATCCCACAGGCAGAGGAGCCCGGTGAGCTACAGTCCATAAGGTTGCACAGAGTAGGACTTTATTGAAGCAACTTAGCCCGCAAGCACATGAATGTTCAGGATTTCCTTTCTTTTTACATTTCAGATTTGGAGTTTAAATACCTTCAGACTTAAGGGTAGAGCAGGGTGGGTGGGGGGAGTGGAGCAAAAGCAAAATACAAACCAAGAAAAAAAAAGAACAAATTCATGCAGTTCTCAGTGTTGGAGGAGACTTGACTCCCTTGGACTGCAAGGAGATCAAACCAGTCAATCCTAAAGGAAATCAGTCCTGAATATTCATAAGGAGGACTGAAACTGAAGCTCCAATATTTTGGCCACCCGATGCAAAGAGCCAACTCATTGGAAAAGACCCTGATACTGGGAAATATTAAAGGCAAGAGGAGAAGGGGACAACAGAGGATGAGATGGTTGAATGGCATCACTGATTCATTAGAGATGAGTTTGAGCAAGCTCCGGGAGGTGGTGATGGACAAGGAAGCCTGGAGTGCTGCAGTCCATGGGGTTGCAAAGAGTTGGACACAACTGAGCGACTGAACTGAACTGATGCAGTTCTCAAGGCCCTTGCTAACAAATAACTTTTCAGAGTGTTACAGATGGGCTGGGCTCAGTGTGGAGGCAGAGGGCTGACGGATCTCGTCCTGGAAAGCCTTGTTCAGAGGGAAAGAGGAGAAGACAGAGCTGAAAGCCAGCAGGGGACGTGAGGTCTAGGTCTACTTTCCCACTCCACAATGAGATGAGCCAGAGACGAACGGTTACTGTCACTCTCTGTGCTGCCAAGGAAAAGGTGCCTTCTGCTCAGATAACAGTCCACTTTCGAGGCCAGCTACTCTTACAGAGGGAGAAAAAGCAGACATGGAGACAGAGTGCAGAAAGACTCATTTTCTCTTTCCAAGATGTGTGCCATTCAGATAAGAAAGGTAAACAAACAGTGCAAGAGAGAAAAACCCCTAAATAAACCGGGCCTATGCTTACCTGTGTAAATGCGATCAAGTGTGGCAATAGTACTTAATGTCAGTATCACTCTGTTGGACATCTGATAAGTCCAGACTGGGTTTAGTGACGTGTACCAAATGCGGAGAACAAGAAGAAGAATCTGTCCTAAAATGAATCCCCAGATTCTGAAGTACCTGTAAGTACAGAAATATTTTTAACAACTTTTTTGTGAGTGGTTTCAATGTACTCCTTCCGTTGTGAATTTCACAGTGTCACAGAAGGAGTATATGAGGTAGTCTTATTGGTAATCTACACAACTTAGCCTTTATATAGCCCGTTACCTAGGCAACTCATTATAGTTTCTCCATTCTCACAACATTATTGAGAGTAATGGCAAATACTCACATCCTGGTTTTGTGAAAAGGAAAAAAATGAGACTTTGACAAGGCCTTTCTGAAAGCTAAGAATCTTGGAATGCCCAGTCCCAACTTCCCTTTTGTAACTGACCACACTTGTTTGCCTATAGGCACAAGATGCAAACTATACCTTTGCAAGCCACTTCCTGTCCACCACGTCACAGCATGCACCACCAGTGAGGAAGACAGACCAAGTGCAAGGACCATGAGCCGAAGTTTGGCATTTGGAGCCTGGAAGGAGGCGATGCTACCTACAAACAAATTTTAAGGAGAGCTAAACATTTCTGGCAAGCATGCCCTACTAGTTAATGATCTGCCTTTGATAACTGTTGTGTCTAATACCATGTTTACCCTCAGGAAGATAGAGTTAATGTATAATTATGTGTATGTATAAATCTTTTTGAACATTTTTATTGCAATATTATTCATACCATAAAATTCACTGTGTTAAGATGTATGACTCAGTGGTTCTTAATATGTTTACAAAGTTGCACAACTATACCTGAAATGAACACTGTATTATAAACCAACTAAACTTAAATTAAAAACTTTTTTTTAAAAAAGTTCATCTATGTTGTAGCATATGTCAGTGCTTCAATCCTTTTTATGGCTAAACAATATTCTATTGCATGGATATACTGCTTTTTCTTTATTCATTCATCCCATTGATGGGCATTTGGATTGTTTCCACTTTTTGGGTATTATGAATAATATTGCTTCTAACATTTATGTACCAGGTCTTATGTGAATGTTTCCATTTTTCTTGGGTCTAACTCCAAGGGGTGGAGTTGCTGGATCATATGACAACTATGTTTAACATTCTGAGGAACTGCCAAACTGTTTTCCAAACCAACTGCACCATTTTACATTCCCATCAGGAATGTGTAAGGACTTCAGTTTCTTCATATTCTTGTCAACACTTAATATTGTCTATCTTTTTAATCAGGGCTATTTTAGTGAGTGGAAGTAATTAAGATCAAAACTAATCTAAATTAATTGTGTTGGGCTGGTCAAAAAGTTCATTTGGATTTTTCATTAAAGAAAACCCAAATGAACTTTTTGACCAACCCAACAGTATGAACTAGTATAATGGTTTAATAGTTAACTATGTACTGATTAACCTAAAATATCTGAAGGAGGCAGTGAGACAGCATGTAACACTCAGATCATCTTTGTAGTTGTGTTAGAATCCCTTCAGACTCTGCGAAAAACAACGTTGTTTCATCTTCTTAAGAAGTATCTGAAGTCCAAAAAAAAAAAAAAAATACCTGAAAAGGGAGTTTTAAGGCAAAGCATGACTTACTTCAGCCTCTCTTGAGCATCATCCAACTCAGTGGACACCTGGAAGGGCATCTGACACAAACTGGTGTCTTCATCCTGAAATCATTTTCCTAAGCCACATCTGAGTCACCTTCCTACCCACTCCTCTTTCTCAAATACAGTTCTACCCTTTACTCAAGTAATGGGTTTTCAGGGAGAAAGGAGATGAAAGGGAAACAACAAGAAGTATCTCAAACACCATACGCTCCAGTTAAGTTACTAGGCCAGAACTAGACTAAAAACAAAAAACTGTCCCAGAAACTGTATAGTGAGTGGCTCTGTAGGTAAAGCTGCCACAGGCAGCACTGAGCAAAGGCAACAAAAAAGTGCACTAATGAGATAGATCCGCCCCCTAAAGCCAACCACAGAGTGTAATGAGGCCACAGTCACAAAAGAATTCTGTAAGCCAAGGATAGTTCAACTCAGTTACTATATATACTCTGGGAGTAGGAAGTTTCATCTTTATTTCTGGAGCTGAAAATTTCGTGATCATTTGATATTTCTTTTCATTCCTACAGACATCATCTTTTGAAAGGATGCATTTTCCAGTGGTCTTTCCCACTGCTGTTTAGGGCTTCAGATCTTTGTGGGTAACCACAGAGCTTGCTACACTCACTAACCATGTTCTGCCTTCTTCAGGGACTGATGCACAGAAAAACAGAAGGTGAATTTCCTAGTGATTTCAGTCACTGTTCCTAGACAGAAGAAATACACACAGCATGGTTGGTTCATGAACAAATGCCACTTGGAAAACTCAGAGAAACCAATTGTGTTATAGCAAAAGGGCAAGACAGGCAGTACTTTTCAGCTACAGATTCAACCAGACTGGAGTCTGGTATTTTTGTTTTATAAACTTTTTCTCCATGACCTCACATTCTTACTTTTTTTTTACCACTAGTACTTTTCCAAGGTCTCTCAATATTTATTAATATAATAACCTCAAGTCTTTGTGATAGTAAGTATATATTTTTTAATTACTGGGTTTTGGCAATGTAACATATTGAAATCCAGAATTCAAACACTATGAAAGGTATACAGTGCAAAGTTTCATCTTCATATCTGTCTCAATATCAAATTTTTACCTTAGAAGCAACAAAAATATCAGTGTGTTTTAAAATACTTTTGGACCTATTTAATGCATGTTCAATTAATTACTAAATATATTTCATCTAGCCTATTTTACACAAATGTTAGCATTCTGAACATACTGTTTAGTGTTTCTTTTTTTTCTCACTTACTATTGAAGAACATTCCATACATAAATGTTCTCATTCTTTAATATAGCTGCATAGTATTCTATAGTACTCCCAGTTTCATAACCAAAATTTATTTACCCTAACCTATCCCGTACAGATGACATTTAGATTATTTCTGACACTGTTGTTATAAATATTGCTACAGTGATTAAATAACCTTTTATTTTTATCATTTGACACATATGTAAGTTTATCTATAGGATATATGCCCAGAAGTGGAATTGCTGAGTGAAAAATACAGAGTTGTAATTTTGATAAACACTGTTAAATTATCCTTTGCAGAAGCTGTTCAAATTTACATTCCCACCAGCAATGCATGAGTGCCTGTTTTCCCATGCTTACAATAGTGTTATCTAAGTTTGTTCTTTATCAATCTGATATGAGAAATTATCTATAAATATACATATATATGATTTGTATTCTACACCCTTTAGTATCTTTTAAAGAACAAATTATATTTCCTTTCCAGTAAACTGATCATATCCTTTGCTTTCTCTTCTATTGAGTTATTGGTCCTTTTATTACTGATTTATAAAAACTCCATATATTAGTGAAGTTAGTCCTTTGACTGGAAGAGTTGCAATATTTTTCCTAATTTATTGATTACCTTTGCTTACTACAATGTTCATCATGCATGATTTCCATATTTTTATGCATTATCATTTAACAACTTTTTAATGACTTCTGAGTTTTATATCATAGTTGGAAAAAAGAACAAAAACATATTTAATACTTTCACATCTCCAAGGTATCTTTCCCCTCTTCAGTTCAGGGGTCCTTAAAATTTTCCATTCTGACAGAAAAGTTAAAAATGTAACTATGCTGACTCTTGGTCTAGACTTACAATTCTACTAAAACTCTTCAAGGCAGTAGTAAAAGAAAGAGACATCTTTTATTTTTTACTTAATCATTTAGCATTCAAAGAACAGTCTACATATTTCCCCTGGATTTTTAACTAAAAAAAAAAGAAATTTAAGGAATGACTTTAAAATCTTACCAACAGTAATTATCCGCAGCAAGGCTAGCATCCATTTCTTATTAACCAGTTTCCAGACAGGAGTAATTGTGAGGAATAATGGAGAAAGAAATGCTACGGCAAAACCTTCCAACCCAGTGAGTCCCAGCGTTTGCAGGGGAAAGTAATAGATCATTGGGCTCAGGTCATGGCAGAGAGACCAAGAAACATATCCTAGCAGGGAAAAAGGGAAAAAACAGTTTTTAAGAGAGAGAGAAAGTGTAACTTTGTCACTGTTTCAGACAACAGCCCTTCCCTTCACTACAACTGGACTACTTTCCTGGTGACTCAACCTGCCAATGCAGGGGACACATGCAGGGTTCAATCCCTGGGTTGAGAAGATCCCCTGCAGAACAGAATGGCTACCCACTCCAGTATGCTTGCCTGGAGAATCCCATGGACAGAGGAGCCTGGCAGGTTACAGTCCATGGGGCTGCACAGAGCTGAACACAACTTAACAGCTAAACAACAACAACAACTACTACAACAACTGCTCTGGCTGGCTGCCCTCCCTCATGACTCTGGCCTTAACTGGGTTCCAATAAGAGAATTCCATCCCCTTCTCAGGCCCAGGATGAGAATGGCTTCCAGCTATTTTCAGTCCCTCAATATCCCTTGTTTATCCCTTTAACCTCATTCATCAGTTCAGTTCAGTTCAGCCGCTCAGTCATGTCCAACTCTTTGAGACCCCAAGAACCACAGCACGCCAGGCTTCCCTGTCCATCACCAGTTCCTGGAGTTCACCCAAACTCATGTCCATTGAGTTGGTGATGCCATCCAACCATCTCATCCTCTATTGTACCCTTCTCCTCCTGCCCTCAATCTTTCCCAGCATCAGGGTCTTTTCCAGTGAGTCAACTCTTTGCATCAGGTGGCCAAAGTATTGGAGTTTCAGCTTCAACATCAGTCCTTCCAATAAACACCCAGGACTGATCTCCTCTAGGATGGACTGGAGCATCAATTTTTCGACGCTCAGCTTTACTTATAGTTCAACTCTCACATCCATACATGACTACTGGAAAAACTATAGCCTTAACTAGACAGACCTTTGTTGACAAAGTAATGTCTCTGTTTTTTAATATGCTGTCTAGGTTCATACAGATAGGTAAAGTGAACGTAGCTCAGTGGTGTCTGACTCTTGGCAACTCAATGGCCTGTAGTCCACCAGGTTCCTCTGTCTGTGGAGTTCTCCAGGCAAGAATACTGGAGTGGGTAGCCATTCCCTTCTCCAGGAGATCTTCCCAAATCAGGGATCAAACCCAGGTCTCCTTCATTGTGGGCAGATTCTTAACCATCTGAGCCACCAGGGAAGCCCTGTAAGGTGGCAGTCGCTTTATTAAAGGCTCTTCATCTCAGCCATCTAGGTTCAATCTGGTTTCCTGTCAGGACCCTGAAAAACTTTCCTCAACTAAGTTGACCTTTCTTTAATGAGAAATATGATGAAAATCAAAAACAGCAAAAAACAATAGAACTCCTCCCTCCCACTCCAGACTACAGCCAAAGGCAGGTTAGTTAGGAAATAATCTTTTTCTTGTGAGTACACTATTTTAAACCTAAGCCTTAGGAGGCAGTGTGGGGTAGTGGAAAGTCCAGATCTGAAGTTACTTTCACATCTGCAGACCTTGTAATCTTCTACAGTGATGATAACTAACCAATGGGCATTTAACACATGTGAGGCTCAAGTATTCACAGGGATCTTCTTTCTGATTCCTCAGACAACCTGTGTCCAATGAAACTAACACTATTTCTACTCCTCCTTTACAAATGCAAAATCAAACAACAATAACTCCGTAGATCCTGAAAGTTAAGTAACTGCCTAAGGTCACAAAAGTAGCAAATAGCAGTGAACTGAAAACCAAGGAATCCAGTTCCAAACTATTCTTAATCAATGAAAACAGTACTTTTAACCACCCCACAGAGTTATGAGGATTAAAAAAGATCAAGTACACAGAGTACCTAGCCGCCTAGGTACCTACTGAGGGCATAACTCTTTTTACATCTTGTACTTGTGAGATACAGACTGGGCCAAATAATGAGCCTCCGGGCCACCCCCAACCCCCCAGCATTACTAGCTCCCAAAAAAAACCCAGTTCTTAGGAAGGCACCCCTTCCTTTCATTGTGAACCACCAATCTCCCAAACGTTTGTCTGGGAGTTCTGATTTCAACCACACAACTCAGACAATATTAACAACAATAGTTGTTCCTGGTACTTTTTGCAAAGCTGCTAAGGGAACACACGACGGGACTCGTGTCCCATGTCAGATGTATTCGGCCAAATGCTCACAGCGTGCGACCACCACCAAGCCCACTCGTGCCGGGCCAACCCAAGCAGCAGACACGGCCCTGAGTGTTACAGCCAGGGCGCCGAGGGAGTGGGGAACGGCACCCCCTTCTGAAAGGTGCCATTTCCTCCTCCAAGGGATCTTCCTGACCCAGGAATGGAGTCCCCTGCATTGGCAGGCGGATTCTTTACCATTGAGCCTCTTGGGAAGCCAAAGCTCGGTACTGAAATTTATTCAGTTAAAGGTCATCGGTGAGGGGACTCGGGGTTGGTACCAGCCTCGCGGCTCGAGGCCGACAGGTGAAGAAGTCGTGCCGGTTGGGCGCAACACCAGAGTGGCATAGGAGCTCGGGAAGACAGGGGAGCGCTGGATCCTCGGAACCTCAATCTAGGGCTTTTCTCTCTTTTTAAAATTCCTTCAGCAGCAGCAGGTGACAGGAGACGATAAGCATCTCTATTCCGGGCACCGAGCTTGCTTTCCTTCCTCCCGGGGCTCAGCCAAGCCCGCCGAGCATCGTGGTTCCCGGTAGGGCAAGGGGGGCCGAGCGGCGAATGCGCGGCGGGCGGCCTCGGCTTACCCAGGAGGCTCTCCAGGAGCACCTCTCTCCATGGCGAGGTCATGGCCGCAGCCCCTAGGTCCCGGGCCAGCTGCCGCGTCCTCCCGAGTCTGCGCCCACGACCCGGGCACCAGCCAGCCCGCACGCCCGGCCCTGGCGAGGGTGGGGCCCTCCGCCTCCGCCCCGCCACACCTGGCGCCGCCCGCCGGGCCGGGGCTTCTCTGAGCGCCAGGTGCCCAGCGCCACCGTCAACGCCAAAGCGAAGGAACCGGGGGCCCTCCGGCCTGCCTCCGGGGAAAAATACAGGTCTCTCGGCCAGCCAGCGGAACAGCCCCGGGGGTGGCGCGCTGCGAGCGCGCAGGAGGGCGGCATCGTGGCAACTCTGGACACGCGGTGCTCTTAAAGAGGCCCGCGGGCGCGTGGCGAGGAGGGAAAGCTTAGACCCAGAAGGGGAGCTGAGCAGCCAAAGGCTCTGGCGCCTTCGGCGAGCAGGTGCCAACAGGACGTCGGCGTTCCTAAAGCCCGGCGACGCTCTCAGGCGAGGGGGGCACCTGCGACGGCCACCTGCGTGCGCTTCTGCTTCTTAGCTTTGGTAGCATAGAAATCACATTCTGGAGAGGTGGCTGAAAAATTCTACCGATTACAGAAATTTCTTTGGCTTTCAGAGACGTCTCAACGCTTGCTCATGGGAAAGAAAGTAACTGATGGGAGTGGAAGCTCTGCCCTCCTCCTCTCTATGGATAATGAGCTTTGAGAGTGCCCATCCCTGAGGAGACAGGGAGAGACATTCTAACAAACAATGGAGCAGTGAGCCAGGCCGGTTATTTCTTGCTCAAATACTACCACACCCCAGAATGTTTTGGATTTTTTTTTTAGAACCTTCTCAAAGCAAATATTTTACTTCGCTTTAATTTGGGGGGTGGGGGGACAGTTTATCATTTAGCACTTCTGGAAGGTTTGCCATGCAATTAAGCAATGATGGATTGTCTAAAAGCATAAGAATCAGTGAAGAGAAGTTATTGCTGTTAAGTCCATAGCAGTTTTAAGCAAAGAGTTCTCATTGTAAGTAGATAAAGATCAACTGAATAGAATTGAGAGTTCTGGAAATAAACCTGCTTGGTTAAGGTCAAATGATTTTCAACAAACTTGCCAAAACAATTACATGAGGGAAAGATTGGTCTTTTCAACAAATCAATCTAGGAGAATTGAATATCCACGTGAAAAAGAGCAAATAGGACACCCCCCACCCATTTTCACATTAGATAAAGATTAATTAATAGATAAAGATTAATTCAAAATGGATAATAACTTAAATGTAAGAGATGAAACTGTAAAAATCACAAGATAAAGGAGTAAATTTTCATTATCTTTAGTTAGACAATGAATTCTTAGATATAACAGCAAAGCACGAGTGAAAAAAGAAGTAATAGTTAAACTGGACTTCATGGAAATTAAAAGGTTTTGTGCTTCAAAAGACAGTTGAAAGTGAAAAAACTATGTGCAGAATGGGAAAAAATATTCTAAAATCATACATCTGGCCCATGCTAAGAGTCCCTTGGACTGCAAGGAGATCAAATCTGTCAACCCTAAAGGAAATCAGTCCTGAATATTCATTGGAAGGACTGATGCTGAGGCTGAAACTCCAATACTTTGGCCACCTGATACAAACTGACTCACTGTAAAAGACCCTGATGCTGGGAAAGAGTGGAGGCGGGAGAAGGGGACTACAGAAGATGAGATACTTGGATGGCATCACCAACTCTATGGACATGAGTTTGAGTAAGCTCTGGGAGTTGGTGATGGACAGGGAATCCTGGCATGCTGCAGACCATGGGGTTACAGAGTTGGACACGACTGAGCGACTGAACTGAACTGAATGGAAGTTGCTTAAGTTGTCCCCTACTCTGTGGGACCCTATGGACTGCAGCCCACCAGGTTCCTCTATCCATGGGATTTTTCAGGCAAGAATACTGTAGTGGGTTGCTGTGCCCTCCTCCAGGGGATATTCTGACTCAGGGATTGAACCCGAGTTTCTTAGATCTCCTGCATTGGCAGGTGGGTTCTTTACCACTAGCACCACCTGGGAAGCCCTTGTGGATCTGATAAGGAACTGGTATCTGGAATATACATTTAAAAAAAATAAAACTCAGTAATAGCCACTTTAAAGATGAACAAAGGACTTGATAGGCTTTTTTGCAAAGAACATCTACAAGTAGCCAATAATCAAAATATATTCAGGAAAGTATATTCGACATTATTTCATAAGGGAAATACCAATCAAAGCCACAATGAGATACTACTTCACATTCCCTAAAATGACAATAATCCAAAAAGTCAGATAATAACAAGTATTGAGAACATAAGCATACCTATGGCTGATTCATGTTGATGTATGGCAGAAACCATCATGATATTTTAATTATCCTCCAATTAAAATAAAATTTAAAAAAACAACAAGTGTTGATAAGGTTGTGGAAAAAGTGAAAACCCCTACATTGCTTAGGGGATTGTAAAATGGTGCAGCCACTTTGGAACACAATCTGATAATTCTTCAAATGATTAAACATAGAATTACCTTGAAAGAAAGTGAAAGTGAAATTGCTCAGTCATGCCCAACTCTTTGGGACCCCATGGACTGTAGCCTACCAGGCTTCTCCGTCCATGGGATTCTCCAGGCAAGAATACTGGAGTGGGTTACCATTTCCTTCTCCAGAAGAATCTTTCTGACCTGGGGATCGAACCCAGGTCTCCCGCATTGGAGGCAGATGCTTTAACCTCTGAGCCACCAGGGAAGACTCAGAATTACCTTAAGACATATCAATTCTACCCCTAGGGGTTTATGTACGTGTTAGCTGCTCAGTTGTGTCCGACTCTTTTCAACCCCAGGGACTGTAGCCCACCAGGTTACTCTGTCCACGGAATTCTCCAGGCAAGAATACTGGTCCTAAGTCACTTCAGTCTTATCCGACTCTTTGCAGCCCCATGGACTGTAGCCTGCCAGGCTCCTCTATCCATGGGATTCTCCAAGCAAAAATACTAGAGTGGGTTGCCACGCCCTTCTCCAGGTGATTATCCTGACCCAGGGATTGAACCCAGGTCTCCTGCATTGCAGGCAGATTCTTTTAACACTGAGCCACCAGGGATGCCCCCTAGGTGTTTATACCCAAGAGAAATGAAGCATACATAATTTGTGGACAAATAGTAGTATTACTCATAATAGCCTAAAATGGAAACAACCCAAATATTCAGCAACCGATAAATGGATAAATAAGATGTGGTATAAGCACACAATAGAAGGTCATCCAGCAATAAAAAGGAATGGAGTACCAACACATACTGTGACATAGATGAACGGCAAAAACAGTGGTAAGCGACTAAACAACACCAAAGTGAAAGAAGCCAGCCAATGAATAAATCACATATTATATGACTCCATTTGTATGTTCCGAATAGGCAAATTTGTAGTGGTCTAGAGCAGAGGAGCGGAGAAGGCACTGGCGACCTGCTCCACTACTCTTGCCTGGAGTATCCCATGGACGGAAGAGCCTGGTAGGCTGCAGTCTATGGGATCACTAAGAGTCGGACACGACTGAGCGACTTCCCTTTCACTTTTCACTTTCAGGCATTGGAGAAGGAAATGGCAACCCACTCTAGTGTTCTTGCCTGGAGAATCCCAGGGATGGGGAAGCCTGGTGGGCTGCCGTCTATGGGATTGCACAGAGTCGGACACGACTGAAGTGACTTAGCAGCAGCAGCAGCAGCAGAGTAGAGGAGTGCTTTTTTTAGGGTTGTGGGAATGGATAGTGAAGGAAAAGGAATTAATTAGCATATAGTTCCTTTCAAGAGGGATGAAAATCTAAAATTAGATGCGCGACGGTTGTACAGCTTTGTGAATATGCTAAAAACATGGCACTGCACATGTTGAATGAATGGGTGAATTATATGGAGTGTGAGTTATATCTCAATAAGTCAGCTTTTAACATGCAATTCATTCTAGTTACATCATGTAAAAATGTTTTGACTGGATTCCAGTCATTTAGTATCAGCCATTCTTTAACGTGTGATAGACTTCAGTGACTGAAAACATCAGACATTGCATTTTCCTTTCTCTTTGCCTAAATATGTTTCTTTTCCAGACACCTATATGAAAAGCATTTAATTCTGTGCTGTGTATACTTAGTGGGTGCTCTTCAAAATGTGTCCTTTTTCAAAGCTAAGTGCTAGGAAAAACTTGGCTTCTACTAAGGAGGCAAAGTGTTTTCTCTTCCACTCAAAGCTCAGTTTTTGTCTTAGTGGTTTTTGGGTTTTTTTTTCGATCTTTAATAATTTTGATCTCAGGTGACCTCAGCCAGCAACGCCTTGAAGCAAAACTTGGATTCCCAGTCAGGGATTGAGGCTGGGTCACAGTGGAAAGAGCACCAAATTTTAGCCACTAAATCAGTGGTCAGTGACAAGGGCCCTGGCCCTTCAGCTTTGCAGAAATGATTCCCCTAAAGATGGAAAGTAATGAAACAAGTTTTGTTTATTAGGAGGAAAAAGAGTACAGTATATATGGATAGATACACAAGCAGACTCAGAGGAAGAGTCTGTGAGTTGTACCCTTGTGGCAGTTTAAATCACTTAAATGGGGCATTTCTTCCAGGTTCCCTTGAGCCAATTATTATTTATCTGGTTCACGGTCCATATTGGGTATATTTCAGGATCCTCCCATGTGTACATGCATCTCTTAGCCAAGATGGATTCTATCTCAAAGGCCTATGGGTGGCCTGGCCTTAGTTAGCATCACACCCATTTGACCTCCAAGCAGCCTTTCTGCACATGTGTGATTGGGGAGGTCTCCTCACTTCAAGAATGAGAAATATATGGTCTGGACAGGGCCCAGTCTCCTCTCTTATTTGTCCTGCTATCCTTATTTTGGAGTTTTGGTCCTTAGGGAGTAAATCTCCAATCACTACCCTGGGGGTGCCCATCTACCTCCTGTCTCAAATTCCCCTGAGAGATGTAAACCAAAAAAACTTTATTGGGAAAATGAAGAGTGAAGGTCTGTCTTCTGTAACTTCATCGGGCTAGATAGAGGCTTGTAGACCCCACCTGGTTGGGGTCATGGAGCTCTCACTCTGTCTTATTAAATGGGCCCCAGTGTGACTTCTGTTGTGGTTTCAGCAGGATCTGCTGAAATCTGGCTGGAGTCCCTGCATAGGACCATTGTCCAGTGATGCTCTAGAGAAAACAAACTAAATAATTAGATTAGAGAAGCAGGGGCTAAAGATCAGTAAGACTATTATAATCAGAGGCTCAAGCAAGGGTAGGATTCTGGTTGTACAAGATCAGCATATCTTTCTCTATTTCCAAAATGGAAGCTCTGAACCTGTTGGTCCCAAGTCTCCTTCTGGGAGGGCTGGGTTAGGCAAGAGACGTTAGAATTTTCTTCAGTAGGAAAATGAACAATTCTGACCCTGTACATTACTGTTTTGAGACTTGGGTCTCTAGTAGAAGACCATTTTCCATCATGAATTTGGCTAAAATTCCTTATGAGAAGGATAAAGGGATCATGATGAACTTTGCTCTGGGTAAACAAATCCAGCATTCTGTCAACCTAGTAGAGGAAGCAAGAGTTTGTGCAATGTGAACCAGAGAGTTTTCTGTCCAGCCTGTGGATAAGGGAAATACACATAGAAAAGCTAAGGCAATTAGTAGCTTCATAGTAGCACCAGTCAGGGTCATATTTAAGTCACCCAGCATGGGCAGAAAAGTTCAGTGAATTCCGAGAGCAAGAATGAGAGCAGAGAAAACGATACTTCTCTGAATTTACCAGAGCATATCAATTACTCTGTATTTGGATTGGAGTGGAAGTGGAAGGTGCATTGGAGTACCAGGAAGCAAAATGAAGATAGTAACTATGGGTACTTAGCCTAGAATCTGTTTTAGTTTTTTTTAGTACAAAGTGAAAGTAGCTCAGTTCTGTCTGACTCTTTGTGACCCCATGGACTATACAGTCCAGAATACTGGAGTGGGTAGCCTTTTCCTTCTCCAGGGGATCTTCCCAACCCAGGGATCAAACCCAGGTATCCTGCATTGCAGGCAGATTCTTTACCAGCTGAGCCACAGGAGAAGCCTAGAGTCTAAGTGTTTATTTTCTTTTTCAATAGTAGCCTCAGGTCTTCTTCTACCCATCCACCTGGAATTTAGTCTATTCTGGTCTTCTGGATCCTGGGGAGACTTAGAGGAAGAGGTGGATTCACAGGGGTGGCTGGAATGTGGTTCTTCAGGTTCCTGTAACCTATCACTAGGGACAGGTTCAATCCTGGACAGATGAACCCAGCTGATGACCCTCTGGAGTTTGACTGCTGTAAGAGTGCTCAGCAAGACTTGGTAAGGACCCTTCCATTTGGGGAGTAGCTGGTTGCCAGGGTACTCATTCTTCCAGGTCTCTGAAGGTACCCAGTCTCCACATTTTACAACAGGGTAGCTGAGACTGTCATCTGGAGCGGGCTGCACTCTGTTGCCATATTCTTGTATAGTCTTCTGGACCTGGCCCAGATTTATAATGTATTTAAGATGAGCCTGGGTTTCTGGGTCAGTTAGCATGTCCAGAGTAAGGAATGGCCTTCCGTATGTCATTTCAAAAGGGCTTAGCTTAGTAATTGTTTTAGGAGCTGTCCTGACCCTTAAGATGGCTATTGGAAGCAGGCAATACCCTGACTCTGACATTTCCTGACAGAATTTTTACCCAAATTTTCTTTAGAGTATGATTATCCTGTTCCACTTTTCCTGAGGACTGAGGTCTCCAGAATGAATCGAGATGGTATTTAATTCCTAAAACCTGCAAAAGCTGTTGCGTGACCTTTGCTACCAGTGAAGGTTCATTGGTCACTCTGAAGGTGGGGGGCAATCTGAATCTAGGAATAATTTCCTTTAACGGTGAATTAGTCACTTCAGCTGCCTTCTCTGTTCTAGTGGGTAAGGCCTCTATCTATCTAGTAAAGGTATCTATGCTGTGCTTAGTCACTCAGTCGTGTCCAACTCTTGCAACCCCATAGACTGTAGCCTGCCAGGCTCTTCTGTCCATGGGATTCTCCAGGCAAGAATACTGGAGTGGGTTGCCACTTCCTTCTCCAGGGGATCTTCCCAACCCAGGAATCGAACCCAGGTCTTCTGCATTGCAGGCAGACTTTTTACAGATTGAGCTATGAAGGAAGCCCTCCAACACATCTATAAAGACTAATAAGTAGTTGAAGCCTTGGAAAGAGAGCATCTGAGTGAAATCTATTTGCCAGTCTTCTGGGTACGTCCCATAGCACGAGACAAGACTAGCAAGAGGAAGAAGCTTATCGCCTCCTGGATTATGGGTGGCTCAAAGGGCACAGGCTTGAGTAACTCTTTTGTCTCCAGGAGCCCTTTCCCTGTAAAAAGTTGGAAAATAATCATAGACATTGTATCTCTCCCCAGATGGAGTCATGTGGCCCTTTAATAATTTTCCACTGGTCAAAGAGAGATGAGCAATTTCTGATCTATGTGCCACCAGCCATCTCTTTTCTTAGTTTTCCCTCTGTCTCGTGCCCAATTCTCTTTAGAATCTGAGTACCAGGGTATAACTAAGTTAGAAGCGGTAAGGGATGGAATTAGAGACGTTTTGCTGATGGGCATCAGGGTTATTCTCTTTGCTTCCGAATCTGCCCTGCTGTTTCCTTAGGAAATTTGAGAATTTCTTTTGGTGCCTGTGGAAGTGAGTGACTGCCACCTATGTTGGTTTTTGAACAGCTTCTATGAGATGTAAAATCTCAGCCCCATGTTTTGTAGAGGAGTTTCCTGCAATTAGAAGTCCTCTCTCTTCCCAGATAGCTGCAAGGGCATGTAAAACAAGGAAGACATAGTCTGGATCTGTGTGTGTATTTACAATCTTTCCTTCCGCTAAGATCCAGGCTCAAGTTAGAGCTATTAGTTCAGCCTTTTGGGCCGAGGTGTTAGGTAGCACAGGGTTTGCTGCTATGATGCTGTGAGCACTCACAATAGCAATACCCTGCCCTCTTGACTCTGTCTCTAGCAAAACTACTGCCATCCGTAAACCATTTTTCCTCAGGATTTTCTATGGCCTGGTCTCTGAGGTCAGAACTACAGGCATAGATCTGGCCAAGGGTTTCAAGGCAAGAATGTGTTAACTCTGGGCTTTCAGCAAGCATTAAGGTGGCAGAGTTAAAAGTGTGGCAAGTTTTGAGGATTAACTCTGGGGAGTCAAGGAGCAAAGCCTGGTACTTGATAGAGTAGCCTCCAGTGACCAACGGTGGCCTTTTATCTTAGAATTCCTTGTACTTGGTGAGGGGTCTGGACTTCCAGCAGCTGTCCAAAGGTAAGCTTATTAGCTTCTTCTACCAATAAAGCAGTAGTAGCTACTGCCTGGAGGCAACCAGGCTAACCTCAGGCTGTGGAGTCTAGTTGCTTGGAAGAGTTTGCTTGGAAAAGTTTCCTATAGGCTGAGGAACTCCAGACTGAGTCAGACCTGGTCTTATTCCAAGGCAAACATATAGTGTGATGAGGAATGAACTCAGATGCAAAAGAAGGCAAAAGAGATGCAAAAGAGATTGAGTACAATAAACCATTTAGTGTCCTCAGTTCAGTTCAGTTGCTCAGTCATGTCCGACTCTGCAATCGCATGGACTATAGCACGCCAGGCTTCCCTGTCCATCACCAACTCTCAGAGCCTGCTCAAACTCATGTCCATCAGGTCAGTGATGCCAGCCAAACATCTTATCTTCTGTCATCCCCTTCTCCTCCTGCCTTCAATCTTTCCCAGCATCAGGGTCTTTTCCAATGAGTCAGTTCTTCACATCAGGTGGCCAAAGTTATTGGAGATTCAGCTTCAGCATCAGTCCTTCCAATGAATATTCAGGACTGATTTCCTTTAGGGTTGACTGGTTGGATCTCCTTGCAGTCCAAGGGACTCTCAAGAGTCTCCTCCAACACCACAAGTCAAAAGCATCAATTCTTCAGTGCTCAGCTTTCTTTATGGTCCCACTCTCACATCCATACATGACTAGTGGAAAAACTGTAGCTTTGACTAGATGGACCTTTGTTGGCAAAGTAATGTTTCTGCTTTTTAATATGCTATCTAGGTTGGTCATAACTTTTCTTCCAAGGAGCAAGCATCTTTTAATTTCATCGCTTCAGTCACCATCTGCAGTGATTTTGGAGCCCAAGAAAATAAAGTGGTCCTTTTACGTCCCCTCCTGGCCAATCATAACATATTAACCCAAATTCCTGAGGACACTACTAGACTCCTTACCCTTACTCTAGTAGTGTCCTCAGGGATTTGGGTTAGTATGCTATGACTGGCCAGGAGGGGACGTAAAGGGGCCACTGCTGTCAGGCCTTGGACCACCCTATATTCCCCCTTTGGCTTAACAATTGGAAGAATAAGAGTGTTGCACAGAGACTGGCAGGGCACCAAGAGGCTGTGCTTTAGAATTTTATCCATGAGAGGTTGTAAACCCTTCTTCACTTCCAACTTTATAGGATATTGTCCCCTGTTAGTATAGGCAGTTTTTGGCCGAAGGCTAATCCTTAGAGGTTGGGCATTTATGGCCCTTCCAGGGAGTCCTTTGTCCCATACTGAAAAGTCTACTGCCTGTAGGATATAGCTGGGGATAGAATTGCTATTATGGCTGGTCTGTCTTAGAGTCAAAATAAGGGGCTTCTCAATGGCCTCCTAAGGGACCCCAAGGGAGCTCAGAAGGTCCCTCCCAAGGATAGGGGTAGGACACTGAGGTATAGCTAGAAAGGCCTGTGAAATCAATCATTGCTCCAATTGGCCAGTGAGGGGCCCAGTGAAATAATGGGTGCAAAGCTTTCCACTGAAAACAAGTCACGGTGCAGTTTTTGGAGGAGAGAGGTCCAACATGAGAAATTAAGACATAGTCAGTGGTTCCCATTCCAATTAAGAAATCTATTTTCTGTCACGCCAAGGACTACCCAAGGCTCCTTGATGGAGATCGACTTCTCACTGGCGGGTGGGGCGTACCCACCAGAATCCCCAGGCCACCTCAGTCATCCGGCATGGCCATCTCAGGAGCAGGAGCCCCCTTCTCCTACAGGACTGAGGGCCGTCCTTCTTCCAATGAACTTTTTGTTTGCAAGTTGGGCATGGTCTGGGGGGCTCTTTCTGGCAATCCAGGCCCAGTGGCCATTTGACTTGCGTTTGTAATCTTGCTCCTTGTTGGTCTTACCTCCAGATGGATAGTTGGACTTTCTCGGACCCCTTGGGTTGGCCTGAGGTCACAGGCATGTCTGACAGCAAGGGCTGTCAGTTATACATGAGTCCTGGCGTCTTTTCTCACACTGGGTCCTCTCTACTCCTGAGCTTGGTCTTTATTATTAAATACCCAAAGGCCACATCTAGGAGTGGGGCATGGGCGTTTGTGAGCCAAATTGCAACTTCAGGAGTTTCCGTCTAACATCAGGGGCAGACTGCCTATGCTGTCCCAGGGGGGGACTGACCTTCAGAACTGAAGGGATCTTTACTGGTATGTTTCCTAAAAGTCTCCATAAGCCACCCGTGAAGAAGGACTGGATTTCCCTTTTCTGCCTTGGTCACTCCTTAACCTTTTTCCTAGTTCACTGACTTTTTGATATACTTTCTCATCCCTTCTAATTGGATCATGTGCTTTTGGGAATTATAATTCCAAGAGGGTTCCTGATTTGAGACTGCATCTCCACTCATAGCATTGTGTTCAGGCTGATTTCCAGCAAGCTGGTCAGCACGCCCCTGAGCTACAATCCAGACTTTCTGTTTTCCTCAGGAGTCTAGCAGGTAGATAGAACTCCTTGCACATCCTTCCAAGTTAAATCGTAGACCAGAATGAGGGCATGAAACCCTTCAACAAATTTACTAGGGTCTTCAGAAAGTCTACCCAGTTCCTGTATGCACTGGGCTAACTCAGTTAAAGAGAAAGGCACAAGTATTCTGATTGTCCCTTCACCATTTGCCACTTCCCTAAGACAGAGGGTAAGGAGAGACACAGGGAGATGGAGTTTGAGGGACATAGGGAGGTGGAGTTTGGAACTGGTCAGAGGGGCCAGGAGAAGTAGGTGGCTCTGCAGAAATAGGTGGCTGGGGAGAGGTAGGAATACTGTCAGGGGCAGGGAGAGGTCGGTTGCCCTGCTGAGAGACAGGAGAGCTTAGAAGGGGATCATCCAAAATGTCTGGAGAGTCTTCTGGTTGTCCAGGTTTTAAATGGCAAGAGCTGTATAGGGTGGGATTTTGGTAAAGGAGCACGAAGGCCTGAGCATAGGGAATCTCACTCCACTTTTCCATCCTGCAGCATTAAAGATCCAGTTGCAGAATGGCATTATACTTTAAAAACTCAGTGGAGAAGACTCTTGAGAGTCCCTTGGACTGCAAAGAAATCAAACCAATCAATCCTAAAAGAAATCAGTCCTGAATATTCATTGGAAGGACTGATGTTGAAGCTAAAGCTGCAATACTTTGGTCACATGATGCGAAGAACTGACTCGTTGGAAAAGACCCTGATGCTGGGAAAGACTGAAGGCAGGAGAAGGGACAACAGAGGATGAGATGGTTGGATGGCATCACTGACTTGATGGACATGAGTTTGAATAAGCTCCGGGAGTTGGTGATGGACAGGAAGCCTGGTGTGCTGCAGTCCATGGGGTTGCAAAGAGTCGGACACGACTGAGCAACTGAACTGACTGACTGATAAACAGCAAGCAGTCAAGATCTGGCCCACATGCAGAGTTTCCCAACTGCCGGTGGACAAGCATTAAAAACAAAACATTTATCATTATAATTCTTAGAGCACTTTTTGTTTCCGTGAAGTAAAATTGTGTTGTATAAAGGTTGGGGCTCTAGAATCTAATAGCAACTTTTGTTTTGTTTTAATTATGTCATTGACTGTTGTAACAAGATTTATTTTTAGTGGGGAGTTTAACCTAACTAAATCTGGAACAATTGTTTTTCGATACAGTCTTGCAAAGAGCAAAAAAAAAAAAAAATCATATTCAGATCATTTTTCTCTGTTTCCCAAATTACACAAAGGCCAGGCACTGCTGTAGTAGAACTGAAGTTTCTCTCTTCTTAATCCTTTGATTTCAAAGAATTTCTAATTCTTAAGGATACAGCCCAGAGGTGTTTCTTCTGGCTTAGAAGGGAATTCTCCCATGTAGTACTCTGCAACTAATAACAAGAGAGCACTCCTAAAATGGAATCCTAGGAACATTGACCAGGAAACCTGAAGGATTTTAGGGTGTCCCCCAAATTCCCTTCAAACCTGATTGGGTTTCAAGCATCCTCTATGTGCCAGCTGGTTTCTGATCAGACGTCTTACACCCTCCTTCTGACCTTGCACTGGGTGCCTGCCCCAGCACAGCCAGAGAAGTGTTTTTGAACCAGTCTAGATATGTTTCCAACACTTTCCTGAAGAGGGATCCCTTATCTGTAGAGCTTATGCCCTCCAGTTTATGCTGGAGTGTATTTCTTGAGACTGAGCATCCACAAAGCCCAATAGGCTGTCTACAGCAATGTGGAGGCTGCCAAGGCCTGGATTGAAGGGGATCCGATAGATGCAAAGAGGAACCCTTGGAAAACTTGGAGCTAGGCATATGAGAAACATGCTTGCTAGCCCCAAACCAAAGGATGGACTTGGATACACAAAACACAGCAAAAGCAAATCTTTTAATGACTGTCTTGTAAGATTGGGTGTCTGGTGAGCAGGCATACCCAGGACAGTTACAGCAAGCAATTTATTCTCTAGTATACAAGTCCCTCCCCTAGTTCCTCATTGGCTGAGTACTAGTGTATGAACAGTCTTCCCAAAGGTTGCCTACGTTTATTCCCTTCCTTCTTGTGGGCTGGCCCCTCACTGACATCTTGTTTTCCTCTTTCCCATGCACTTATTCCTGTTCTTATGTTTTGAATTCACCGATAGAATGAGCCTGTCCAAAACCCTAGGTATCCCACCTTCCCTTTGTTTGCCCAGACTTTCCAGTTTTGTAACTCCTACGGTTGCTACAACAGCAATGTCATTATTCAAGCTAGTTATTAATAGTTCCTCATTCTTAAGTTAGCGTTTATTGTTGAAAATGGACCATTAAACATGAATGTTTCTTACGGGCGCTAGGGAGGATGGCATGGGGTTCAAGGCTTGAGGGCCAGGTCAGGAGGCAGAGAAATTCTCATAGAAGATTTCTGGGCATAGAGTGAGGTGAGAGATTAGACAGCAGAAGAACCCAAAATGCCCCCTACATTGTAAGGTGGATTCTTAACCACTGGATCACCAGGGAAGCCCAAGGCCAGTCATTTTGATTTGCCCAGTTCACAGTCCATGACTGGCATATCTCAGGATCCTCCCATGTGTGTGCACACATCTCTTACCTCAAAGGTCTATGGGTAGCCTTGTATTAGCATCATTTACCTCTCTTACCTCTCTTACCTCTCTTATCATTTACATCTCTTACCTCAAAGGTCTATGGGTAGCCTTGTATTAGCATCATTCCCCTTTGACTGCTAAGGAGCCTTCTGCACATGTGTGGTCAGGGAGGTCTCCTGACTTCAAGAATGAGAAGTATGTTGTCTGGGCAGGGCCCAGCCTCCTCCTTTAATTGTCTTGTTATCCTTATGGCAGAAAGTGAAGAGGAACTAAAAAGCCTCCTGATGAAAGTGAAAGAGGAGAGTGAAAAAGTTGGCTTAAAGCTCAACATTCAGAAAACTAAGATCATGGCATCCGGTCCCATCACTTCATGGGAAATAGATGGGGAAACAGTGGAAACAGTGTCAGACTTTATTTTGGGGGGCTTCAAAGTCACTGCAGATGGTGATTGCAGCCATGAAATTAAAAGACACTTACACTGCCCTGACCAAGACATCCCGTCCAGCGCTTTCCCCGGAGGGTAAGGGGTATACAAACTAAAGGGTATACATCATACAGATGTAAAGAACAGACTTGTGGACTCTGTGGGAGAAGGCGAGGGTGGGATGATCTGAGAGAATAGCANGGTCTATGGGTAGCCTTGTATTAGCATCATTCCCCTTTGACTGCTAAGGAGCCTTCTGCACATGTGTGGTCAGGGAGGTCTCCTGACTTCAAGAATGAGAAGTATGTTGTCTGGGCAGGGCCCAGCCTCCTCCTTTAATTGTCTTGTTATCCTTATGGCAGAAAGTGAAGAGGAACTAAAAAGCCTCCTGATGAAAGTGAAAGAGGAGAGTGAAAAAGTTGGCTTAAAGCTCAACATTCAGAAAACTAAGATCATGGCATCCGGTCCCATCACTTCATGGGAAATAGATGGGGAAACAGTGGAAACAGTGTCAGACTTTATTTTGGGGGGCTTCAAAGTCACTGCAGATGGTGATTGCAGCCATGAAATTAAAAGACACTTACACTGCCCTGACCAAGACATCCCGTCCAGCGCTTTCCCCGGAGGGTAAGGGGTATACAAACTAAAGGGTATACATCATACAGATGTAAAGAACAGACTTGTGGACTCTGTGGGAGAAGGCGAGGGTGGGATGATCTGAGAGAATAGCACTGAAACATGTATATTATCATATGTGAAACAGATCACCAGTCCAGGTTCAATGCATGAGACAGGGTGCTCAGGGCTGGTGCACTGGGATGACCCTGAGGGATGGGATGGGGAGGGAGATGGAAGGGGGGTTCACGATGGGGAACACTGATTCATGTGAATGTATCGCAAAAACCACCACAATATTGTAAAGGAATTAGCCTCCAATTAAAATAAATTTAAAGAAATAATAAAGGGAATACCTTTCAGCAGTCATCCTGTTGTAGCCATGCGTTCCAGGAAACAAACTCACTCAGAAGGTCAATGCCGATAGTGGAGTGCAGTTTATTACACCGGCGGGCCCAAGGCAGAGTCTCCTCTTAACCAAGGATCCCGACCAGTTTTTGTGAAAACCTTATATACCCTGTGTACTTGCTCAAACCCACCTCCCCAAATTCCTTGAAACTAGACTGGACAAGGTAAAAGAGAGATACGATCAAAGTTAACCCATGATTCATGCGTCACAAGACTAGATAAGCAGTGGATATTTATCAACAGGCCTGTGGTCACATCCCGATAAACATAATGGAATTTACCACTTTGTTCTGTTACAGAGATAGTTAGCGTATTCTTTTAGGCAACAGAGAGTCCAAGTACAAGTCCTGAGGCTCTTTTACCCGGGGGTCTGGTTTTCCATTGGTTTGCCATTTCTATAGACACCGGGCACAAAGTTCAGAGTCCATTGGGAGGGTGACCATGCGTGTAGCCTAATGTTCACAGCCTGGCCTAAGACGGAGTCCAGCTCTGTGTGTTTCCTCCTTCAATCCTATGCCCCTCTGGGCACAGGAAAGAGAGAAAGAGGAATATTCAAGTTATAAAATATGAATGTTGTGCTCAAAATAATTTCTCCTCTAGAAATTGTTATGCTGCCTTGATTGAATATTTGTTTAGTAAACACCACCTAGGGGGGTCAGTACAGGCAGGGAGCCTATCTGCTCAACTCCCAGAGTCCGTTTTCAGATTTTAAAGTCAGCTTACAGGTTAAATACCACGTTCTTTTGAACTGGCAAAGTGAGGAGCATAATACAACTGTTAAGAGGGGACCTCACGCCATTCAGAATGGTCATCGAAAAGTCTACAATGATAGAGGCTGGAGAGGGTGGGGAGAAAGAGAACCTTCCTAGACTATTGGTGGGAATGTTAATCGGTGCAGCCTCTGTGAGAACAGTACGGAAGTTGCTTAAAAAACTGGAAATAGAGTGACAGTATGATCCTGCAATCCCACTCCTGGGCATACATCTTGAGAAAACTCTAATTTGAAAAGTTACATGCACCCCAATGTTCAGAGCAGCACCAGTTACAATAACCAAGACATGAAGCAACCTAAATGTCCACTCACGGATGAATGGATACAGAAAATATGGTATGTATTAATATATACAATGGAATACTACTCAGCCATTAGAACAAAAGAAATAATGCCATCTACAGAAACATGGATGGACTTGGAATATAAGTGAAATAAGTCAGAGAAAGACAAATATATATGATATTACTCATAAAATACAACACAAATGAACCCATCTATGAAACAAACAGACTCACAGACATAAAGAACAGACTTGTGTTGCCAAGCAGGGAGGGGAAGGGGGAAGGGATGGACTGGGAGTTTGGGATTAGCAGATATAAGCTATTACGTACAGAATAAACAACAAGGTCCAACTGTATGGCACAGAGAACTATATTCAACATTTTGTAATAACCTATAATGGAAAAGAATCTATAATTGAGAAGAATCTGCTTGTGCTCTAATCTGAACAGGCTGCCTCCCAGGCTGGCTGCACGCCTGTTGTCCTGGAGCTTCCCTCCAGTCCTGCTTGAGAAATACTTTCACCTGTCTCCTGTGTTGGATTCTCCATTGCCAGCACCATGTCTTCCTCTTAACTGGTTTACTCCCGTGACTTCCTAAAAAAGAGTACATCGCTGTTATTGTTTAGTCTTTAAATCATGTCCAACTCTCTGCAGCCCCATGAACTGTAGCCTGCCAGGCTCCATGGGATTTCCCAGGCAAGAATATTGGAGTGGGTTGCCATTTCCTCCTCCAGGGGATCTTCCCGACTGAGGAATGGACCGGGGTCTCTTGCATTGCAAGCAGATTCTTTATTGCTGAGCCACCAGAAAGTTGGTTTTTTCCTTTTTTGAGGATTTACCTGCAAATGTCATTGTCTTACCTTGTCAGTACAATCCATTGAGATTGAGAAATTATTAGAATAGGAAACTGGTTTTTTTTTTCAACCTTTTATCCCAAGCTTTGATCAAGTATGACAGAAATTCTAAAATAACGGTGGCTTGAACCAGATTCAGGTTTTGTCTTTCTCTTACTGATGTTGGCATGTGTAACCCTGGGCTGGGTTTCCCTGGTGGCTCAGTGGTAAAGAATCTGCTTGCCAGTACAGGAGACATGGGTTCGATCCCTGGGCCAGGAAGATCCCACATGCTTCAGAGCCAACTTACACAACTATTGATCCTGTGCTCCAGAGCCCGGGAATCACAACTCCTGGGCCCATGAGCCGTAGAGCCTGCACTCCACAAGAGAAGCCGCCGAAATGAGAAGTTCATGCACACAACTAGACAGTAGCTCAAGCTTTCCGGAACTAGAGGAAAAACCTTCGCAGCAATGAAGACTTAGCACAGCCATAAATAAATGACTAAATAAATTTTTAATAAAGTAATCCTAGGCTATTATGATGGCCCCACATTCTTCGGGAACCCAGGCCATTTCAATCTTGTTGCTCACTACCCTCTACAGACAGATTCCACTTCACCATTCAAGATAACTCCTTCAGTGCCAGGCTTTGCATCCTCATCGAAACCATCAAGAATAAGAAAGGGGAAAGAGGGTGAGGGGAGAGAGGCTAAAGAGGGTGGGAATATACGTCTTTATTATGGTTGACTCACATTATTGTATGACAGAAACCAACACAACATTGCAAAGCAATTTTCCTCTAATTACAAAATAAATTAAAAAAAAAAAATAAGAAAGGGGAAGGGAAAAGGACACCCTTGAAGGACACTTCCTAAAAGTTGCATACACTGCTTCCACTTACATCCCATTGAGGAGAACTTTGTCATGTGTTAACATTCTATCCTTATTTTATGCTTATTTTCATGGTATCTACCACAGATTTTTGTGGTACCCCTATATCTGCATCGTGACTATTATTGGATTTTAGGCACATGGTAGAGAAGTAAATATGCTTCTTAATTTGTGTCACTTTCTATCTTTAATTTATAACCAGATGTCAGCTGTCATCAACCACCTTTTCTGTCATATGGATGAATTGTCATTCTACCCCAAAAGAAAACTCACCTCACAAATCAATAATTTTTGAAGTTTGACCTGGTTGTCTTCCAGGGGAATTTGTCTATGTTGTTGGCTTTAGACTTCCAGGTTATTTCTAAGTTTCTTGGTGGTAGAGAGCACGTGATGTGATGAAACACAGATGCTCCTCTTTCTTGCCATGTGGAGGAAAACGGTTTCACTGAGAAAAAAGATGAAAAGAAGGGCAAAGGAGAAAGAAGAGTATTCAAACCCCTCTTCTGTTTCTAAGACCCAGCTGCCTGTGTGCCCTTCCCATGGTTCACTTCAAACTTCATGGATCCTGTTGGTCAATAAACGCTCCCTTAAAGACTGAGATTAACATATACACACCGCTATATATAAAATAGATGATCAACAGGGACCTACTGTATAGAACAGGAAACGCTCCTCTGTACTCTGTGATAACCTATATGGGAAAAGAATCTGAAATAGAATAGATATATGTATATTGTGAATTATAAATTGGCACTTGCCATCTACATATCTACCTCAACAAGGATTAAGCCATGTGCTGCTGAAGCTGCTGACCTTCAATACCCCCTGAAAGGAATTCAGCGTGGAGAGCAGAAGTGAGGTACTCTGTGCTCAGGGAAAAACTGGCAGGACAGGTCTTCAGATACTTAAGATATTTTCAGGAGCTGATTATATGAGCTCAGTTCTTGTATCTTCTCATATCTAGAAAAGCACTAAAATCCTTCATGGTGATGACTACTCCTCGTGACTAGCAGAGCTTCACAGGACTAGTAGAAACCTTAAGGAAATATATTTGCTTGACTGCATGTATTCCCCCTTCACCAAAAATCATATATATTGACCTTTTCCCCTTACCTCTTTGAAGCAGTCTCTCAGAGCTATCTGAGGTGCCATCACCTGGGCTGCAGTCCTCATTTTGCCCCAAATAAAACTTAACTTGCAGCTCTCATAATTGAAGACAACTAGGTCAAACTTCAAAAATTATTGATTTGTGAGGTGAGTTTTCTACATTTAAGTCAAAAATATGTATGACTAAATTGCTTTTCTGTACACTTGAAACTAACACAATATTGTAAATCATCCATAGTCCAATATAAATTTTTAATTTAAAAAATCAACATTAAAAAAACAAGTAAATGCTCCCTTTTGCCCAAGCCAGTTTGATTCCTATTTCTGTCACTTGAAAACAATGATCTTGACTGATTCATATTCAAGAAAAATAGATGCTTGTATTGCCACAGAGCTTTCTCATCATACACATGACTAGTTCCTTACCCCCAACCCTGGGAGAGGTTAGAGAGTGATGGCCAAAGAGTAGAAGTTCTTTATGTGGTGATGGAAATGGTCCAAAATGGAGGGTGGTGATGGTTACACAATTCTGAACAGACCAAAAGCCACTGAATGGTGTAAATAGGTGAATTTCATAGCATGTGAACTATATCTCAATAAAGCTTTTAAAAACAATTTTAAGTTGTAGAATTACCATCTGTACCTATAACATAGTTAAGAAGGGATTCTCTTTGTATCTACCTGAAGCTGATTTAACTTGGGGTCCTGTGGGAATGGTGACCAAGATGGTGTATGTCATAGGGCTTCTCTGGTAGCTGCTGGTAAAGAATCCACCAGCAGTCAAGAGGCCCAGGTTCAATTTCTGGGTTGGGAAGATTCCCTGGAGAAGGAAATGACAACCCGCTACAATATTCTTGCCTGGAGAATCCCATGGACAGCGGAGTCTGGTGGGCTACAGTCCATGGGGTCGTGGAGTAGAACATGACTTAGTGACTAAACCACCACCACACAAGACAGGCAAGTTGTGTTCCTGCAGTAGCAGAATAGGAAGTGCCTGTTCTGAGACAGAAACAATCACTGTGTCCTGGGCCACAGGCGTTTCCCAAAGAGGTGAAAGGGAATCAGTCCAAAGTAAAGAAGATCTGCTTGAGTGAACATTTTCAATACAGTGAAAACAGAGCAAGAAAATCTTGAGAAACACTGAGTTCACATTCTCATATAAGCACTGAATTCTTTTTTTCACTTAGACTTATAATCTTGGCATAAGTTAAACACAAAAGGGCTTATAGAAGACAGGCCCAGAAGTTTGCAGAGACGTGGCTAGACCTAGAGACTGTCATACAGAATGAAGTAAGAGAAAAACCAATATTGTATATAATATGTGAAATCTAGAAAAATGTTACAGATGAACTTATTTGCAAAGCAGAAATACAGACACGGATGTAGAGAACAAACTTATGGATACTAAAGGGAGAAAGGGAAGGTGGGATGAATTGGGAGATTGGGATTGATGTATATACACTACTATAAAATAGATAAGTAATGAGAACCTACTCTATAGCACAGGGAATTCTACTCAGTGCTCTGTGGTGACCTAAATGGGAAGGAAATCCAAAAAGGAAGGGTTATCTGTGTATGTATAAGTTATTCACTTTGCTATACAGTAGAAAGTAACACATTTGTAAAGCAACTATAATCCAATAAAAAAATATTTTTAAAGATAGGCTTGTAAAATTGAGAATCATTCATCAGTTTTTTAGATTTATACATTTTTACCTATTCATTTTCACACTTCCTGGGAACTCTCTGTGTGGCAGGCTGAGTGCACAGACAGAGGTGAACAAGACATAGTCCCAGCAAGGGGACCCAGGGGTGGAGTCTGAAGTGCTCCAATAATCTCAACCCAGCATGAAAAGTACATGTGAAGTCCTGAATTGGCACTGGAGTCCTACAGGAGGGAGTTGGCCCAGAGGCCTGAGTCTCCTGGGGGCCTGGGGGCCCTGGTAATATGGTCTGTTTACTCACAGCTACAGCTACTGTGGGGCTTGTTAACCTGCCTAGTGCGTACATGCTCCCTTGAATCTGACTCTTTGAGACTCCATAGACTGTAGCCCACCAGGCTCCTCTGTCCATGGAATTTCCCAGGCAAGATTAATGGAGCGGATTGCCATTTCCTCCTCCAGGGGGTGTTCCCTACCCAGGGATGGAAATCATGTCTCCTGCATTGGCAGGTGGATTCTTTGCCACTGACCCACCTAGGAAGCCCATTTACCTGCCTAAGCCTCCACTTCCCCACCTGTAAAATTAAGCTAATTATAGTAAGAAGTGATCACATCTGTGCACTAGCTGGCCAGACTTGAAAGAAATACAGACCAGACTCTTGTTGGTGAGTTCACTCCCTTGGAAGACTGTTTATATATTTGCCAATATATAAACTTCTGCAAGAAGTAGCCTAAATAGATTTTAACATCAGATTTTTCATTTATTTATTCATCCCATAAACATTGAACTTTTATTCACCATGTTTTTCTTTTTTAAATTATGTATATTTTAATGTTTCTCTTTTATTATGCTGGCCTACATTGTGTGTGGGAGGGTTTTTTGTTGTTTTGTTTTGTTTGCCACTCTGTGAGGCACATGGCATCTTAGTTCCCTGACCAGGGATCCAGTCAACCACTGGACCACTGGGGAAATCCCTATCATGCCTTTTTTTTTAGTTCTATGCATTGTGATTTCTCATTTTATTATTTTATTTTAATTTATTTTAATTGGAGGCTAATTCCTTTACAATATTGTGGTGGTTTTTGCAATATATTCACATGAGTCAGCCATGGGTGTGCATATGTTCCCTATCCTGAACCCCCCTCCCACCTCCCTCCCATCCCATCCCTCAGGGTCATCCCAGTGCAGTGGCCCTGAGCACCCTGTCTCATACATCGAACCTGAACTGGTGATCTATTTCACATATGATAATATGCATGTTTCAGTGCTATTCTCTCAAATCATCCCACCCTCGCCTTCTCCCACAGAGTCCAGAAGTCTGTTCTTTACATCTGCGTCTCTTTTGCTCTCTTGCATATAGGGTCATTGTTACCATCTTTCTAAATTCCATATTTATGTGTTAATATACTGTATTGGTGTTTTTCTTTCTGACTTACTTCACTCTGTATGATAGGCTCCAGTTTCATCCACCTCATTAGAACTGATTGGAATGCATTCTTTTTAATGGCTGAGTAATATTCCATTGTGCATATGTACCACTGCTTTCTTATCCGTTCGTCTGCTGATGGACATCTAGGTTGCTTCCATGTCCTGGCTATTATAAACAGTGCTGTGATGAACATTGAGGTACACGTGTCCCTTTCAATTCTGGTTTCCTCAGTGTGTATGCCCAGCAGTGGAATTGCTGGGTCATAAACAGTGGAAACAGTGTTGGACTTTATTTTGGGGGGCTCCAAAATCACTGCAGATGGTGATTGCAGCCATGAAATTAAAAGACGCTTACTCCTGGGAAGAAAAGTTATGACCAACTTAGATAGTATATTGAAAAGCAGAGGCATTACTTTGCCAACTAAGGTCCGTCTAGTCAAGGCTATGGTTATTTCCAGTAGTCATGTATGGATGTGAGAGTTGGACTGTGAAGAAGGCTGAGCACCGAAGAATTGATGCTTTTGAACTGCGGTGTTGGAGAAGACTCTTGTGAGTCCCTTGGACTGCAAGGAGATCCAACCAGTCCATTCTGAAGGAGATCAACCCTGGGATTTCTTTGGAAGGAATGATGCTAAAGCTGAAACTCCAGTACTTTGGCCACCTCATGTGAGGAGTTGACTCATTGGAAAAGACTTGATGCTGGGAGGAATCAGGAGCAGGAGAAGAAGGGGATGACCAAGGCTGAGATGGCTGGATGGCATCACTGACTCTATGAACGCGAGTCTGAGTGAACTCCAGGAATTGGTGATGGACAGGGAGGCTTGGCGTGCTGTGACTCATGGGGTCGCAAAGAGTCAGACATGACTGAGCGACTGAACTAACTAACTAATGGCAGTTCTATTTCCAGGTTTTTAAGGAATTTCCACACTGTTCTCCATAGTGGCTATACTAGTGTGCATTCCCACCAACAGTGTAAGAGGGTTCCTTTTTCTCTGCACCCTCTCCAGCATTTATTGTTTGTAGACTTTCTGACAGCAGCCATTCTGACCAGCATGAGATAGTACCTCATTGTGGTTTTGATTTGAATATCTCTGATAATGAGTGATATTGAGCATCTTTTCATGTGTTTGTTAGCCATCTGTGTGTCTTTTTTGGAGGAAGTCTGTTTAGTTCTTTGGCCCATTCTTTGATTGGGTCACTTATTTTTCTGGAACTGAGCTGCAGGAGTTGCTTGTATATTTTTGAGATTAATTCTTTGTCACGTGCTTCATTTGCTATTATTTTCTCCCATTCTGAAGGCTGTCTTTTCACCTTGCTTATAGTTTCCTTCATTGCACAAAAGGTTTTAAGTTTAATTAGGTCCCATTTGTTTATTTTTGCTTTTATTTCCATTACTCTGGGAGGTGGGTCATAGAGGATCATGATTTATGTCAGAGAGTGTTTTGCCTATGTTTCCTCTAGAAGTTTTATAGTTTCTGGTCTTACGTTCTGATCTTTGATCCATTTTGAGTTTATTTTTGTGTGTGGTATTAGAAAGTGTTCTAGTTTCATTCTTTTACAAGTGGTTGACCAGTTTTCCCAGCACCACTTGTTAAAGTGGTGTATATTGTATATTCTCCATTGTATATTCTTGCCTGCTTTGTCAAAGATAAGGTGTTCATAGGTGCGTGGATTTATCTCTGGGCTTTCTATTTTGTTTCATTGATCTATGTTTCTGTCTTTGTGCCAGTACCATACTGTCTTGATGACTGTAGCTTTGTGGTATAGTCTGAAGTCAGGCAGGTTGATTCCTCCAGTTCCATTTTTCTTTCTCAAGATTGCTTTGGCTATTCAAGGTTTTTTGTATTTCCATACAAATTGTGAAATTATTTGTTCTAGTTCTCTGAAAGATATTGTTGGTAGCTTGATAGGGATTGCATTGAATCTATAGATTGCTTTGAGTAGTGTACTCATTTTCACTATATTGATTCTTTTGATCCATGAACATGGTATATTTCTCCATCTTGCCATGCTTTCTTAACTGGAATATACAACAAGGATGAGCAGCAGTTTATCAGAGGATATGTGTCCCGTGCTCAGTCATTCAGTCGTGTCTGATTCTTTGCAACCTCATGGACTGTAGTCCACCAGGCTCCTCTTTCCATGTAATTTTCCAGTCAAGAACACTGGAGTGGGTTGCCATTCGCTTCTCCAGGGGATCTTCCCAACCCAGGGATCAAACCCGAGTCTCCTGTGTCTCCTGCATTGACAAGCAGATTCTTTACCACTGAGCCACGTGGGAAGCCCATCAGAGGATATAAAGACTTAGAAATGTAATATTGCACATCTTTTCAAAGCATTAAGTTTACCTCCGTGAGTGCTAAGTCTCATCAGTTGTGTCTGACTCTTTGCAACCCCATGGACTGTAGCCCACCAGGTTCCTCTGTTCATGGGATTCTCCAGCCAAGAATACTGGAGTGGGTTGCTGTTTCCTCCTCCAGGGGATCTTCCCAAGCCAGGGATTGAACCCACGTCTGTAATGTCTCCTGCATTGGCAAGTGGGTTCTTTACCACTAGCACCACCTGGGAAGCCCATAAGTTTACCTAGTGTAACCAATTCATAACATTTTTGTGTAAAAACAAATAGGAGTAACCTACAGACAGTGCTGTAAAATGCATACGAAGTTTTAGGATAAAGCTTTGTGGGCTCATGGTAGACTTCTTTACAGGATCTAGGAGGAATTAGTTCCTTTTCTTCTGCCATTAATTGAACATCAGTTGTTAAATAAGTATTGTTGCTGGCCAAACTCTTGGCCTTCTCTGCCCACTGAAGCTAAATCAAAAAAAAATATGAAGACAGAGTTTGGAGAAAATAGAAATATGGCTTTAATTCTCAGCCGGCAGGGAGGAGAAAACAAGGCTGATGCATCAAGAACTGCTCCCTGCTCCATGAGGATTGTAGGGGCTTATATAAGCCAAGGGCTCACAGTCAGGAGTCAGTGATGAGGAACAAGGTGATAGATCTTGATTTCTTCCTCTTGTACTGTTTCAAAGACAGTCATAAACTGGTGTCAGTAACCCAGTAATTGAGTCTGGAAGTTTGGTGGTGGCTCTTTGGCCTTTTTTCTGATATGTAGCTACAAGGGAGGGTGTTGCAAAGGTAAACACAAGATAGGGGGTGTATTTAGCATAGAGTCAAAGGGAAAATTGTCAATTGTAGCACCTGTAGAGTTAGGAGGCAGAAAAGCAAACCTAGCTACAGACAGGCAGAGTTAAGAGCAGTTAAAGTAAAAAAAACTAGGAATGTTCAGACCTGCCCACTCTTCTCTTTATCTTCTCTTTATCTTTCATTCTCAGGAAAGGGAAAGAGAAAAACTCAGTCCTCTTTTTTCTTTTCACTGCAACAGTATCTTAGAAGATACAAAATATATACCCTTCCAAAAGTATATAATCTGAACTGAAACAAGATACATGAACAAATGAATCAAGTAGATATCTAGAGGTGTGTCTCTTTTGAGAAGTATGAGAGATTGCTTCTGTATCTGTGAGGTCACTACACATTAGACTCCTGCCATGACAGAACTATGAGAAGCCAATTCACAGTCTCCACTAGAGAAACCTGGAGAAAAAAATTAAATTCTGCTGGTGACTCACTAAGGAACCCAATTCAGAAATGGTAAAGGATACGTCTTTCTTACACAGAGCAAAAGCTAAGATGATCAAGGAAGTGGGTTTGGGAGGATGGAGAAGATTACAAAGGGCAGGAACCGGGGGAAGGCCATCCAGGTAAATGGAGTGATGTCTAGAAAAGAGACAGAGCCAGGAAAAATGAAGCTGTGTTGGAGGTTCTGGTGAACTCAGAAGTTTCACCAAATATGACAGCATGGTCTAATGAAGGGACCTTGAAGCCAAGGACAAAGAATGTGAAATGTACCTTCCACTTAGGACATGCTCAAGTGAAGCTTGCTGACTTTACACAAACAGGACGAGGCAGGTGTGATGATACATTCCACAGCACCCTGGCTAGTGAAAACGAGTTCAGCTCCAGAGTCAGCTTGCAATGTTTCCAGTTTGGTTCCTCCTCCTCTCCCCTCACCTCCCTGTCCTCTCCCATTCTAGCAGGCATTAAAAAAAACCTTTTGCAACACCACCCAAGCCATTGTATGCAGTTAAGCCAGCAGGAGTCCTATGAGATGATTCATCCAGAGGTGGAATAACCTATGCTAGTAGATTAAGTGGGAAAGGGTTGGGATCACCCAGTTTAGGGTGTGGGTTGACCCGCAAGTTTTTAATGTGTACATCTTCACAGTTACTAGACCGTCCTGGGAAGGAAGTGATTCGTTTCATCTTGATTAGTCCCCTGTGTAAGATTTGAGGGAGTCAGCCACAGGCAGGCTTAGAAAACCACAGGCCTCACCCGACTGGGCAGAGTTTTTACTGGGTAGTTAATTGCAGAATAGGACAGGTACTTTCTGCAGCCACCCCAGAAAGAAAAGGAGGGGGACGGTGTGAGGGTTGCATACCAGCAATTCCTTCCCAAAAGACCAGCATCTCCTGGCAGCAGATTGGAGCAAGGTGGCAAAAGAGGACAGATGTGTTATCCTAAAACATGTCCCTAGAGGCCAAGACATCTCCCCCATATATGGCATCACTAACCATGTGTGCACTGGGTTTTCTATATGCTGCTGCTGCTGCTAAGTCGCTTCAGTTATGTCCGACTCTGTGCGACCCCATAGACGGCAGCCCACGAGGCTCCCCCGTCCCTGGGATTCTCCAGGTAAGAACACTGGATTGGGTTGCCATTTCCTTCTCCAATGCATGAAAGTGAAAAGTGAAAGTGAAGTCACTTAGTTGTGTCCGACTCTTCGCGACCCCATGGACTGAAGCCTACTAGGCTCCTTCGTCCATGGGATTTTCCAGGCAAGAGTGCTGGAGTGGGTTGCCATTGCCTTCTCCTTATATCTGATGGGGACCTTGCTAAGGCCAAATTGAAACAGGAGGTCTTTTGAGCAAAAGTGCTCAGTTATTCCAGCAGATCCCCTGTCACGTGATAGAAGCTGCAAGTGCATCTTTTTGTCCTGGAAAGAATCAGTTGATCAGTCCCTTTTATTAGGTTTGTGCACAAGTAATCGTGGTTTTACATTGTTGAACTTTGCCATTTGATATTGGAATACATGCTAAATAAATGGATTATATTATACATCATTTTAATGCATATTTCTCACTTTATGTTTTTTTGCTATTCACATTACTTGCAGTTTATTTTATGTTTATTTTAGACTATAGACATGACGTTAGACAAAAAGCAAACCTGAGTGTTTTTTTTAATTCGAGTTCAAAATGGGTCATAAGGAAGTGGAGACAACTTGCAACATCAACAATGCATTTGGCCCAGGAGCTGCTAACAAAGGTACAGTGCAGCAGTGGTTCAAGAAGTTTTGTCAAGAAGATGAGAGACTTGAAGATGAGGAGAGTAGTGGCCATCCATTGAAAGTTGACAAAGACCAACTGAGAGCCATCATCAAAGCTGATAATCTTAAACTACACAAGAAGTTGCCAAAAAAAAAAAGAACACCTCAATGTCAACCCTTCTACGGTCATTCAGCAAATTGGAAAGGTGAAAAAGCTCAGTAAGTGGGTGCATCATGAGCTGACCACAGACCAAAAAAATCATCATTTTGAAGTGTCATCTTATTCAAGGCAACAACAACGAATCATTTTCGATCGAATTGTGATGTGTGATGAAAAGTGCATTTTATACAACAACTGGTGACGACCAGCTCAGCTGTTGAACCAAAAAGAAGCTCCAGAGCACTTCCCAAAGCCAAACTTGCACCAAAAAAAAAGGTCAGGGTCACTGTTTGGTGGTCTGCTGTGGTCTGATCCACTACAGTTTTCTGAATCCTGGCAAAACCATTACATCTGAGAAGTATGTTCAGCAAATCAATGAGATGCACCAAAAACTGCAGCACCTGTAGCCAGCATTGGTCAACAGAAAGGGCCCAATTCATCTCCACGGCAACACCCAACCACACATCACACAACCAATGCATCAAAAGTTGAACGGATTAGGCTATGAAGGTTTGCTCCACCAGCCATATTCACCTGACTTCTCGCCAACTGACTGCTACTTCTTCAAGCATCTCCACAACGTTTGCAGGGAAAACCCTTCCATAACCACAGGAGGCAGAATGCTTTCCAAGTGTTCGTCAAATCCTGAAACGTGGATTTTTACACTACAGGAATAAACAAACACTTCTCATTGGCAAAAATGTGTCAATTATAATGATTCCTATTTTAATTAATAAAGATGTGTTGAGCCTAGTCATAATGATTTAAAATTCACAGTCTGAAACTGCAATTACTTTTGTACCACACTAATACTTATGAGATAGATGCATTGTCCAGGAGCCATTAAGAGGAGAGCAGAGGGTGTATCAGAAGGAATCCTGGCACTGTTTCTCTTGGAAGGTCTCTACTATGCAAAGCTGGTTGCTGGAGAGGAATGGAAGGGATTTGCATAAGGATCCCAGAGCCTTCTGAGAATGAGTTGGAATCCCAACATTTTGGGCCTCAATACTTGTTTTTAGAAATCTGAAGTCTTGAAAACTGGCTGCCCAGATAAATATACTATCAATCTTTCCAAAATAACACAACAATTGAGAATACAAAGCAGATTATAGCAACAAGACTTTTATTTTCTTTTTAAATTATTTTAAAAACAATACTTTTTCCTTAAAGTATTCCTTCATTTAGTATCCACCTTCCTAAAATATCCACCTTCCTTCCTAGAAGGTGTATATTTTCAACAATTAAAAGGGACCCTAAAGACCCAGTGATGCTCTGCCTAAGAATATATACATATAAAATTAATCTGACAATATTAAATCAGTGGTAATCACCATAGAAATGGGCTAAGTAAATTGTATACTACAACAGAAAAATGTCGGTTCTAAGTCAATTAATACTATATATGATATATTTGCAATATAATATAGTGAGAGCAAACATTTAGTCCATTTATGAAAAACAGAATTTTCAAGCCTAATAACACACAAGAAATAGTCACACTAATTACAACTAATTATTGCAAGTGTGCAAGTTCTTTTTTTTTTTTTTTAAAGTCTGGGCTTGCAGTGGCTTGTGGCTCCTTCCTGCGCTTCTCTCTTTTGTTCAGGCCTGTGGATGACAGGCAAATATCCTGGTCTTTGTATTGCCAGGAAGCTCACTAGCCACTGACAAGACTGGAAATGACTTGATAAACAAGACGTGCGTGCTCAGTTGCTTCAGTCATGTCCGACTCTTTGTGACCCTCTAGACTGTAGCCTGCCAGACTCCTCTGTCCATGAGATTATCCAGCCAGGAATACTGGGGTTGGATGCCATGCCCTCCTCCAGGGAATTTTCCCCACTCAATGATCCAACCCTGCATTGCTCCTGCATTGGCAGGAGAGTTCTTTACCACTAGCACCACCTGGGAAGCCCCAGTAAACAGTACAAGAAAGCCCATTTGTGCATAACTCTGACAGCCAACCCTTTTGGAGGTGCTTCTCCTGCCAAGGAAATTGTGCTTGAAAAAGTAGAAGTTGAAGCCAAAGAGCCAAATTCTGCTATTAGGAAGTGTGTCAGGGTTCAGTAATCAGAAATGGCAAAAAAAAAAAAAAAATCACAAGCTTTGTACCAATGATGGCTGTTTGAATTTTATTGAGGAAAATGATGAAGTTCTGGTTGCTGGATTTGGTTGCAAAGGTCATGCTGCTGGTGACATTCCTGGAGTCCAGTTTCAGGCTGTCAAAGTGGTCAGTGTCTCTCTTTGGTCTTATACAAAGGCTAGAAGGAAAGGCCAAAACCATAAGTTTGATGGTGAGCATGATAGTAATACATTTTCATATACTTCCCCAAAATGTTAATAGTAAATATGGTCTGATTTGCTTTCTTCATGCAATCATCCTAGTGTCTAATATGTACATCAAGTTCATGGAGTTTTAGAATTAAAAGGGATCTTAAAAACAATCTACTTTTTAGTTAAGCAGATACCCCAGTTCTCTTATTCTACAAATAAGTGACATACTCCAACGTCAAGTTATTGAAGGGACAAACTAAACCAGCCTCTTGATTTCTATCTCATACCTTAAAATATACATTTTCAAGTATGCAGTATTCTACAAATATCAGTTAAGACAAGTTTATTCAAAATGTTCAAGTTTACTATATCTTTATTGACTGCTTGCTCTATCAATTACTGAGAGAGTGAAATCATCAAATATAATTGTGGATCTGCCTATGTTTTTAAAGGTACATTTAAAAATATTTCTTAATTGTGATTTTTCTCTTTTAGACTGACTTTCCATCCATGGCCTTCCATAGTGGCTTAGATGGTAAAGATCGGCCTGCAATGCAGAAGACCTGGGTTCGACCCCTGGGTTGGGAAGATCCCCTGGAGAAGGGAATGACCACTCACTCCAGTATTCTTGTCTGGAGAATCCTGAGGGACAGAGGAGCCTGGCAGGCTACAGTCCACCGGATAGCAAGCAGTTGGACACGACTGTGACTTTCATTTTTCATCCACCTGATTTAAATTAAAACAGTTTTCTGCAAGGACAGGCACAGCAGAATGGAATCAATAAGCCATACAGAGTTATCCCCAAACCCTGGCAATGCCTGGAAACAGGAGGGATCACAGAGAAACTGGAAGTCTCTCAACGGAGTCAATGACTCTGTGAGGGGCTCCAGCTCTGTGCTCACGTGGTCATCCATTTACACAAAATTTTCAAAAGTAAGCTATTTTAAACACAGTTGGTTTAGCCAGCTAGCTGTCCCTTTCCACTTCAATGACCTGTCTGTCACATTTCCCTCGCACCGCAGGCATTAGAGTGGTGGCAGGCAGTTTTAGGTCCTGCTGAGGAGAAATTGAGGGGCTAAAATGTTAGCTGCAATTTTGAATGTTGTTTTGGAAATTTTCAGTAAAAACAAGTGAGAAGCAATAGACATTTTACTTATTTTATTAAAGAACTGAAAAAAAAACATTCCCAACATAGTTGAGGCATACTTTACACAGTTGTGTAAAGTATGTATAAAGTGTCAAGTATATACACTTCACACACACTTTACAAAGTTGTGTAAAGTATGTACAAAGTTGTGTACAAAAGTTAAGGTGCACAACATGATGAGATATATATATATATATATATATATAT
>SJYQ01003128.1:115419-161235 GCA_006410935.1 Redunca redunca
AAAAAGCAAGAGAGTTCCAGAAAAACATCTATTTCTGCTTTCTTGACTATGCCAAAGCCTTTGACTGTGTGGATCACAATCAACTGTGGGAAATTCGGAAAGAGATGGGAATACCAGACCACCTAACCTACCTCTTGAGAAATCTGTATACAGGTCAGGAAGCAACAGTTAGAACTGGACATGGAACAACAGACTGGTTCCAAATAGGAAAAGGAGTACGTCAAGGCTGTATATTGTCACCCTGCTTATTTAACTTCTATGCAGAGTACATCATAAGAAACTCTGGACTGGAAGAAACACAAGTTGGAATCAAGATTGCTGGGAGAAATCTCAATAACCTCAGATATGCAGATGACACCACCCTTATGGCAGAAAGTGAAGAGGAGCTAAAAAGCCTCTTGATGAAAGTGAAAGAGGAGAGCGAAAATGTTGGCTTAAAGCTCAACATTCAGAAACGAAGATCATGGCATCCGGTCTCATCACTTCATGGGAAATAGATGGGGAAACCGTGGAAACAGTGTCAGACTTTATTTGGGGGGGGCTCCAAAATCACTGCAGATGGTGATTGCAGCCATGAAATTAAAAAATGCTTACTCTTTGGAAGAAAAGTTATGACCAACCTAGATAGTATATTCAAAAGCAGAGATATTACTTTGTCGACTAAGGTCCATCTAGTCAAGGCTATGGTTTTTCCTGTGGTCATGTATGGATGTGAGAGTTGGACTGTGAAGAAGGCTGAGCGCCGAAGAACTGATGCTTCTGAACTGTGGTGTTGGAGAAGACTCTTGAGAGTCCCTTGGACTGCAAGGAGATCCAACCAGTCCATTCTGAAGGAGATCAACCCTGGGATTTCTTTGGAAGGAATGATGCTAAAGCTGAAGCTCCTATACTTTGGCCACCTCGTGCGAAGAGTTGACTCATTGGAAAAGACTCTGATGCTGGGAGGGATTGGGGGCAGGAGGAGAAGGGGACGACCGAGGACGAGATGGCTGGATGGCATCACTGACTCAATGGACGTTGAGTCTGAGTGAACTCCGGGAGATGGTGATGGACAGGGAGGCCTGGCGTGCTGCGATTCATGGGGTCGCAAAGAGTCGGACATGACTGAGCGACTGAACTGAACTGAACTGAGTCTCCCTATTCATTCACTCACTCTTCTCTCCTCCTGTGACTTCCGCCCTATCCATTCTTCTGGGAACCTGCAGTCAGCCAACTCCAGCTCCCCTAGATTCTTCCCGTGGCCTCCACAGCCTTCTCCCTCTGGGTCTCCTGTTGCCTCTCTGCCCTTCCTTTGTGACCTCCCCTCCTGTGCCCTGCTCCCCTCCTCTCTTCTTCTAAACCTCTCTCTTGCCCTCCCATCCTTCTGGCCCTAACTATCGCTTGGAGACTGATGACTTTCAACATGTTCTTGTTCCAGCCACTCTCCTTTGTGCTCGTCTTGTATTCCCTGCTGTCCATTATACTTCTCTCCTGGGGTGACTCTAGTCAGAAATGTCTAAAATATTATCTTCTGCCCACCAACTGCATTTCTTTTCTTATTGTCTCTGTTTCAGCTCATAGAATCACCCTTTACTAAAGCTAGACATCCCAGCTCCACCTTGCATCCCTTGCTGCCCCTCTAGTCCATCTGGCCTGTGAGTGGTGGTTACGCTTCCTCAGACGTGTTTCCAGGCCTCTTTCCCCCTGGGTCTCCATTTCCATAGCCCCTGCTCAGTCTCATATCTATTCCTCCTCATCAGCTCTGTACAATCCCATTTCTTAACTTATCTATTAGTCTACTTTCATAGTCATTGCTCCCATCCCCACCCTCTAACTTCCACCCTATCCCACTTATAGCAAGGAGATCCAACCAGGCCATCCTAAAGGAAATCAATCCTGAATATTCACTGGAAGGACTGATGCTGAAGCTGAAACTCCAATACTTTGGCACCTGATGCAAAGAACTGACTCACTGGAAAAGACCCTGATGCTGATTGAAGGTGGGAGGAAAAGGGGCCAACAGAGGATGAGATGGTTGGATGGCATCACCGACTCAATGAACATGCATTTGAGTGAACTCCGGGAGTTGGTGATGGACAGGGAGGCCTGGCATGCTGTAGTCTATGGGGTCGCAAAGAGTTGGACACGACTGAGTGACTGAACTGATCCCACTTACAGTTGGTGATGGACAGGGAGGCCTGGCGTGCTACGGCTCATAGGATCGCAAAGAGTCGGACACGACTGAGCGACTGAACTGACTGACTGACTGACCTTGTTTCTAAAATAAAGACTGGTGATATTACTCTTCCACTTTAAGATCTTGGGTGGCTTTTCTCTAAGAACAGCGTGTGTCATCTAGAACATCATTTAGGGACAGCTGCAGTGCAGTCCCAACCTGTGTGTTTAAGTTCCCCTCCAGCTACAATGCCCACTCTGCCCCCTCACTGCACACCCTAGACTTGAGCCACCCATCTGGACAGGGCAAAGAACAGAATCTTGTTAGGCAGACTGCCTGGGGGTCAATATCTAACTCTCCCACATTTAGCTAACTGACTTTAGAACTACGCTTTAATCTCTCCCAGCCTCAGTTTCTTTGTCTTCAAAATGGCTCTAATGATCCTTTTTCAACAAGAATACTCACTGAACATTTACAAATGACCTACTATATACATAAGGTTGAGCTTGGAACTCAATAAATACAAGTTTCTCTTCTCTACACCTGCTTCTGCCTCATCTTTGTTAATGCACTTCTTTCTACTATGCAGACCTCTTGCATCCCCATCCCGAATCCTTCAAGGTCAGGTTCTGTGACGTTAGTGAAGGTTCAAGGCAAGGTGTAGCACACCTCACAGGGGAGTTGGACCAATTTTTTACCGTGTATTTTCTTAGCTTTCTAATGGATTCTTTCCTCCTCTAGGCTGGGAGCTCTTTGAAAGTAGGAATGGTGTCATGTATTTTTGCATCTAACTATGTGGAAACAGTGTCAGACTATTTTGGGGGGCTCCAAAATCACTGCAGATTGTGATTGCAGCCATGAAATTAAAAGACACTTACTCCTTGGAAGGAAAGTTATGACCAACCTAGACAGCATATTCAAAAGCAGAGACATTACTTTGTCAACAAAGGTCCATCTAGTCAAGGCTATGGTTTTTCCTGTGGTCATGTATGGATGTGAGAGTTGGACTGTGAAGAAAGCTGAGTGCCGAAGAATTGATGCTTTTGAATTGTGGTGTTGGAGAAGACTCTTGAGAGTCCCTTGGACTTCAAGAAGATCCAACCATTCCATCCTAAAGGAGACCAGTCCTGGGTGTTCATTGGAAGGACTGATGCTGAAGCTGAAACTCCAATACTTTGGCCACCTCATGCAAAGAGTTAACTCATTAGAAAAGACCCTGATGCTGGGAGGGATTGGGGGCAGGAGGAGAAGGGGATGACAGAGGATAAGATGGCTGGATGGCGTCACCGACTGTATGTACATGAGTTTGGGTGAACTCCAGGAGTTGGCAATGGACAAGGAGGCCTGGCGTGCTGCGATTCATGGGGTCCCAAAGAGTTGGACACGACTGAGCGACTGAACTGAACTGACGTACATAAATACATTCACAAGGAAAAAATTACACAGTGTTATCTATTGTTACTAAGACATTATGACTCCTAGAATGGTTTTCTGGAAATTAATTACAGATATACTCTGTGTTGAAATGTCTCAGACATTTTCAAATTGTCTATCGTATTGTGCTGAATAACATTTTTACTTTGGTACAATAAAGCCCTGTGAATTTGACACGCAGAGTGTTTGAGAAAATATGCGTAAATAAACTATGTTTGGATTTTCCAATATTTATATTATAAAATGGTGATTAGTTAGCTAGAAAACAGTCTTTGTTAATGTTTATGTATTATTTTGAATGAACAGCTTTGAATTAACGATATTTAGGTATACTTGTCTCTGCTATTATTACACACCTTTCTGTTACTTGTTTTGTTCTTCTCTGTCTCCCCACTCCCTGCTAGAATGTATGTCCAAAACATCAGGAATCTTGTCTGTCTTGTTCACTGCTATATCCTTGGAGTCTAAAACAGTGTTTAATAACATCTGTTGCTAGTTGGTAAGAAAAGGAATGTATGCTATATTTTAATTTTAATAGAATGTGACTTATTAAAAAGTAAAATATGTGTACCAATATATTTAAGACATTGGTTGAATTATAACCTAGATGATTCAGTATTTGTCGATATCTCCATATGTATGACCCACAAACACCTCAAGGTCTCAAGTCTTGTGTCTAGTTGAGTTTCCAGCCCACATCCTACAGCCAAACACTTTTCACACTTCTTTGGACCCAAATTCCACTCCCATTCCTTTCCTGTTTTGAAGACACTCTTGCTTTTTTTCCTTACTTGGAAGTTTGGGGCATCTGATGTGAAATTCTCAAATTCATTTTTGTCTGTTTCAAAGTTAACTCATTAACTTGACTCACACTCCCTTTCCACACCTCACACAGCTTCACCTCTTTTACTAGAAGTTTCTTTCCAGTGCTCCAGGCCTAAACCCCTTCCTCCTTCACTGCTCACCACAGAAACTATTTTCTCCATGAAACCTTCTTAGGTCTCTCCAGCCAGAATTAACCCCTACCTCACCTGAACTTTCTCAGCACCTTATGCATATCTCTCTTAAAACATCCTCACACACAATAAGGCCTGCTTCGTGCCAAGCATTGCAGTTTTGGAGAAGGTTAACAGAACATGGTTCTAGCCCTTGAAGGAGTATAATTTCATGGGTGATTATCAGGCAGTATTATCAAGAGTGTTTCAGATCCTTTCTTAGAAGACAAGCTACGTCAAGTGGGTCTTTGGTCCTCCCGTCTTCATATCCCACAGAGGATTCCCTATGGTGCCATGAACTGAGACAATGCGTATTTCTAGGTTGTTTAAGAGAATTCTGTAAAAAAGTGCTTGCCTGCCCTTATACAACATTGTCCAGAAAGGGAGCCCTCCCCTCTCATCCCCAGAATAAGGTAAGTTTCCTTATGATCAGTCAGCAGATACAAATGAGAAAGCTGTGGCTAAAAAAAAAGGGGGGGGAGATTGTCCCTTCTTATTTTTTAATACTGGGAGAAACAGTGACTGGAGCAGAAAATGGAAAAGAGATGAAGGATGTCACAGCTAAGATGTGTTAAGATCAGGAAAAGCCAGGGCAGGCAGTTATTTCCATAAAAAGGAGGAAAGAGAGAGAGAATATGAATGAGAGAGGCATAAGAAAAGGAGAGGAGACACCTTTCTGTCAGAAGCTAGCAAAAGTTTTGTTTTGTTTTAAATAAGGAAGATAAGTGGATTTATCAGTTCAGTTCAGTCACTCAGGCGAGTCTGACTCTGCAACCCCACAGACTGTAGCATACCAGGCCTCCCTGTCCATCATCAACTCCCAGAGCTTGCTCAAATTCATGTCCATTGAGTCGGTGATGTCATCCAAGCATCTTATCCTCTGTCGGCCCCTTCTCTTGCATTCAATCTTTCCCAGTATCAAGGTTTTTTCCAGTGAGTCAGTTCTTCGTATCAGGTGGCCAAATATTGGAGTTTCAGCTCCAGCATCAGTCCTTCCAATGAATATTCAGGACTGATTTCCTTTAGGATTGACTGGTTGGATCTCCTTGCAGTCTGAGGGACTCTCAGGAGCCTTCTCCAAAACCACAGTTCAGAAGCATCAGTTCTTAGGCACTCAGATTTGTTTATAGTCCAACTCTCAAATCTATACATGAGTACTGGAAAAATGATAATTTTGACTAGATGGACCTTTGTTGGCAAAGTAGTGTCTCTGTTTTTTAATACGCTGTCTAAGTTGGTCATACCTTTCTTCCAAGGAGCAAGTATCTTTTAATTTCATGGCTGCAGTCACCATTTGCAGTAATTTTGGAGCCCACCAAAAATAAAGTCTCTCACTGTTTTCATTGTTTCCTCATCTATTTGCCATGAAGTTATGGGACTGGATGCAATGATCTTAGTTTTCTGAACATTGAGTTTTAAGACAACTTTTTCATTCCCCTCTTTCACTTTCATCAGAGGCTCTTTAGTTCTTCACTTTCTGCCATAAGGATGTCATCTGCGTATCTGAGATTATTGATATTTCTCCCAGCAATCTTGATTCTAGTTTGTGATTCATCCAGCCCGGCATTTTGTATGATGTACTCTGCATTTAAGTCAAATAAGCAGGATAACAATATATAGCCTTGATGTACTCCTTTCCCAATTTGGAACCAGTCTGTTGTTCCATGTCCAGTTCTAACTGTTGCTTCTTGACCTGCATACAGATTTCTCAGGAGGCAGGTTAGGTGGTCTGGTATTCCCATCTCTTGAAGAATTTTCCACAGTTTGTTATGATCCACAGTCAAAGGCTTTGGCATAGTCAATAAAGCAGAAGTAGATTTTTTTTTTGAACTCTTGCTTTTTCAATGATCCAGTGGATGCTGGCAATTTGATCTCTGATTCCTCTGCTTTTTCTAAATTCTACTTGAACATCTAGAAGTTCACGGTTCATGTACTGTTGAAGTCTGGCTTGGAGAATTTTGAGCTTTGCTTTGCTAGTGTGTGAGATGAGTGCAATTGCACAGTATTTTGAACAGTTTTTGGCATTGCCTTTCTTTGGGATTGGAATGAAAGCTGACCTTTTCCAGTCCTGTGGCCACTTCTGAGTTTCCAAATTTGCTGGCATATTGAGTGCAGCACTTTAACAGCATCATCTTTTAGGATTTGGAATNTTGGAATGAAAACTGACCTTTTCCAGTCCTGTGGCCACTTCTGAGTTTCCAAATTTGCTGGCATATTGAGTGCAGCACTTTAACAGCATCATCTTTTAGGATTTGGAATTTGGAATTCCATCACCTCCACTAGCTTTGTTCATTGTGATGCTTCCTAAGACCCACTTGACTTTGCATTCCAGGATGTCTGGCACTAGGTGAGTGATTATACCACATGGTTTTCTGGATCATGAAGATCTTTTTTGTACAGTTCTTCTGTGTATTCTTGCCACCTCTTCTTAATGTCTTCTGCTTCTGTTAGGTCCATACGATTTCTGTCCTTTATTGGGCCCATCTTTGCAGGACATGTTCCCTTGGTATCTCCAATTTTCTTCATGAGATCTCTAGTCTTTCCCATTCTATTGATTTCTACCTGTAAACAATAGACTATATATTTTATATATAGTGGATTTTTATATACTAAATAAAGTATATATACAGTGGGTATTTTATATACAGTGGACTTTTAGTGCTTTCTTAATATATGCTAAGTGTGGGCAAATGTTGAAAACATTATAGTAAGTGAAAGGAGCTGGTCACAAAAGGCCACATATTATGTGAGTCTATTTATATGAAATGTCCATAACAGGTAAATCTGTAGAGACAGGAAGCAGATTTGTGATTGCTAGGGGAGGAGGAAATAGAAGCGACTGCAAATGGGTTATGGGGTTTCTTTCTGGGATGATGTGAGTGCTGTGGAATGAATATTAATGGTTGGACTAGTTTGTGAACATACTAAAAAAAACTATAATTATACATTTTGAGAAGGAGAGACTCTTTCTTTTTTCATTGAAATATAGTTGATTTTAAATATTGTATTAGTTTTAGGTATACAGAGAATGACTTGGTTATGCTTATATATGTATACATCTATATTCTTTTGGGGGTTCTTTTCCATTATAGATTATTACAAGATAATGAATATAGGTCCTTGTGTGGTACAGTGGGTCCTTGTTGTTTATCTATTTTATATACAGTAGCGTGCATCTGTTAACCCCTTACTCTCTATTTATCTCTCCCCCCTTCTCTTTTGGCAGCCATAAGTTTCTATTCTATATCTGTCTGTTATATAAATAAGTTCATTTGTATCATTTATTAAGATTCCACATATAGATGATATCATATAATATTTGTCTTTCTTTATCTGACTGACTACACTTAGTATGATAATCTCTAGGTCCATTCATGTTGCTGCAAATGGCAAAATTTCATTTCTTTTTATAGCTGAGTAAAATTCCTTTGTATAAATGAAATATATATACATATTTATCCATTCATCTGTCCATGGACATTTAGATCGCTTCCATGTCTTGGCTATTGTAAATATTGCTGCTATGAACACTGGGGTGCATGTATCTTTCCAAATTCAAATTTTTGTCTCTTAGAGATATGTTCCTAGGAGTGGGATTGCTTGATCATATGCTAACTCTATTTTCAGGGAATTTTTTTGGCCATGTCTTGCAGCTTGTAGGATTTTATTTCCCCAACCAGAGATTGAACTTGCACCCTAGGCAGTGAAAATCCAGTGTCCTAACCACTGAACATCAGGGAATTTCTATTTTCAGTTTTTTTAAAACTTCCATACTGTTCTCCATAGTGGCTGTGCATATTTACACTCCCACCAATAGTGTAGGAGGGCTCCCTTTTCTCCACAACCTCTCCAATATTTATTATTTGTAACCTTTTTGGTGATGGCCATAAAAAGATTATTTCCAAAGCTTTGTTATCTGTCCAAACAACTGAATACAATCTAAAAGTCAAACATTAAAGGTGATTAAATCATGGTACATCCATCCAAATGGAAAAAATATTTTTGAGGGACTCTAGAGGAATATGGGGAGAAGACAGTGGCACCCCACTCCAGTACTCTTGCCTGGAAAATCCCATGGATGGAGGAGCCTGGTAGGCTGCAGTCCATGCTAAGTGTCGGACACGACTGAGTGACTTCACTTTCACTTTTCACTTTCATGCATTGGAGAAGGAAATGGCAGCCCACTCCAGTGTTCTTGCCTGGATAATCCTAGGGATGGGGGAGCCTGGTGGGCTGCCGTCTATGGGGTCACACAGAGTCGGACACGACTGAAGTGACTTAGCAGCAGCAGCAGCAGAGGAATATGGGAAAACATTCATGAAACTACCATAGACGGCCAAAGAAGATACAAACTGTATACAAAGTATGATCCCAACTTCATCAAATATAAGCATGGATAAGCAGAGAAAAGATTAGAAGGAAATGCTCAAAATATTTACAGAAGTAGAATTATAGGCTTAGCAAACTTTTGGATATACTTTTTGGAAAATCCTTTTAACTGGACTAGAACTTTTCATACATAGTGAAGTTAAGTAAAAACGTAAAAGGCTAAAACTGTAAATGATGGGTGGGCTCAGTACTAGCCACTTGTTATACCACAGGTCAAATACTGATCATGATCTAGCTGACTGCACAGATAGTCGGTCCCATGGCTCGACCAGTCCTCTGTCTCTAATCCCTCATGCTCTAGTCCAGTGTTTCCCAAACTTCAGTCATTCACATGCCATCTTCAGGACTTGCTTATCCACCTATTATTTAATTTTCTCTTTGAATTAACCTACTTTTTCTTCCTAAATAAATGTATTTTAAGAGAAATTTTTGTAGCATACTGCAATTTTGAAATTCACAGTTGAATATAACCATTAACACTTTAAAATGTACCCATGTACCTAGGGGTTATATTTGAAACATTTAACCATCCAGAACAGCAGAGGGGCAATGAATGAGCAGTAATGCTCTGTTGGTCCTACCTACCTGAGGGGCAGTCCTGCACTGCCCACCTAGAATTACCTTGTGTACTGCCAGTGGTACATGTCATCCTGTGTACCACCAGTGGCACATGTAGCATATTTGGATCTTCAGCTGCAATCCATGCTACCTTCTTTTGCTAATTTAATCTTCCTAAAATGAAAACCTGCTGTTACTTTCCTAATCAAAACATTTTAATGCCCGCCGCCCTATATTGCTTAGCGTAGAAAACCCAAACTCTTTCATTTGCTCTTCAAAGCCTATGTCATGTGATGACAATCTACCACTAATTTATTCATTTAATGGGTATTTATTTATTGAACACCCACCATGTGATGTGTCTTTCCAGCTTTATCTTTCTCTACTGCCTTTAACATATTTTAAACTCTAACCACATCTGAACCCTAGAACATGTCTTACTCCTTCCCATGTCCATTCCTTTGCTTATACTATTCCATTCTTCACAGCTCAGGGCCCTTCCACAGCCAGCTACCACCATCTGTCAAAATCTCATAGAGCTCAAATGCTTTCTCCTCCATGAGGCCATCCCTCATTCTTCTGGACCAAAAAGAGCCTCTCCCTGCTCTTCCCTCCCATAACCTCTGACCTCTACAAGGTATTAAAGTGTATCATCATTCTATTCATGCCTGGTTTCACTCCCTTACAACCTGAAGATGTTTCCAAAAACAATCTTACCTGACCAACTTCCCCCACTCTATCTCATGTCTAGTCTGACATCCAGCCCAATCTCTTGCATCATTTAATAACATCTCTTGAACTCAATATGCAGACTGTTTAAAAAATGCAAATTGGGACTTCCCTGGTGGTCCAGTGGTTAAGAATCTGCCTGCCAATGCAGGGGACACAGGTTTGATCCCTGTTCCAGGAAGATTCCACATGCCAGGGTTGGGGTGGGGGGTGGAGGGGCCAATTAAGCCCCTGAGCCACAACTACTGAGCTTGCTCGCTACAGCCTGTGAGCCACAACTACAGAGCCCACGCAATTCATTTTCTGAAGTCCTCGTGCTCCAGAGCCCACACTCTGCAACAAGAGAAGCCACTGCAATGAGAAGTCCATGCACCACAGTGAAGAGTAGCCCCCACTCACCACAACAAGGGAAAACCCAGGTACAGCAATGAAGACCCAGTGCAGCCAAAAATAAATTTTAAATAAATAATTAAAATAATAATAAATGCAAATTGCCCCTAGGACATACATTTATTAACTTGCCCATTTATCCAGAGATGCCTTTATTGCAATGTCTTCCAAAACTTTGCACCTGCTTGGCAGGCCACCCTGTTGTATTGTTCCACTGGAAGGCACTGTGGAGCCTGGTTAGAATGTCTCAAGACAAGGAAAAGAAAGTGTGGAGAATTGAAGGATCCACCAATCTTATCTGTGCCAAGAAGTTGCAACTAGCACTCCATGTGAAAGATGCCAAGAGGGAGAGTCCCTTGTGAGTCAACCATGGTGCCCATGAAAACAAAGGGAAAACACTTCCAGATGCTTGGCCTCCAGGAAACATCGCTGTCATTCTCTCTGAATTTCTGATATAGCAGGAAAGGTCATAAAGCGCTTTGCAAATTTATTTCTTGGGCTTTCAGCCATGTTAAACTTTTACCATTCCCAATCAAAAACTATAAAATCTGGCTCTAATTAGGCTTCCATAAGGGGCATGACATGAATTCAGAACTTCCTAAATGTGCACCTGTCTTGGAGTGGAAAAAAATCCAAAAACTCATGGGAAAAACAACATAAGCAAATCCACCATCCCTTTTAGGGTGTCAAACACTTTGAAAAGAGGCTCCAGGTGGGAACAGCTGTGTTTCCAGTCCCCCTAGGATTCTTTGGCTTTGATTCCTACTGCCACCATCAACCCTAGTAGCTGTTGAAGGACCTGGTTTATTCATACCCCCAAATGTTTCCTTACTCCTAGGCACATTTAGGATGGAATGTTCAAGAAGACTTCACAGGATGCCAAAGGGCACACAAGGGAAGTAAATACAAAAGCATAAGAGAGAGGCCAGTTCAGTGGTTTGCAAATGAGCTTCCTTAGGAGACATTCAGCAATGTCTGCAAACATTTGTTATTGTCACAAATAGCTCCCAGCTACTGTACCTACAGTACAATGCTGCTAGTCACCCTACAGTGCTCAGGACAGCCACTGCAGCAAACAATTATCCAGGCCCAAGTGTCAACAGTGAGGAAATTACAAATCCCTAGTGACAGGCTAAGAACCAAAAGAAGGAGAGATCCCAGCCTTTTGCAGGCAGAGTGTAGCTATCTTGGAAGGCAATTAGAATAAGACAGGGTTGAGACTCAGAAAGTGACTATCTGTGAAGCATGTCATGTAAAGACCTTCTTCTCACCCCAGTCATCTTGACATCTCTGCTGTCAAGTCCAAGAGAAAGAGTCTCATTCTATTACCCACCTACACTTCTCACACCCAGTTCTGTAATAGAGGCTCTTAACTAATTGATGACACAATGACTTTTCTCATCCTTTAGGTCTGACCTAACTCCATATACAGATGACTATGGCTTTACCCTGAGAGGCAACAATATAAACACACGTTACACAAAACAATCACCATAGCATTCCTATAACACCAATGCTCCATGCGTGACCCAAGCATGTCACTCGGGTACCAGTGGTTTCCAATTCTCAGAGTTCTAGCAGCTGAGGAGAAGTGGTCCAAATATTGTCATGGATAGGAAGTCATCCATCCAGCAAGTCCTGGTGCCAGGCTCTGTGCTAGGCATCTGAGAGAGCCAGACACTGAGCAAGACAGGAGATGGACAATAAAAACAAATCAATAAATTGGCAATTATAGTAAGCCATGTTCCAGGCACAATGCTGTCTGTGTTATGTACACAATTTCAAACGATTATTAACAATCATCCATAAGTTGGGGGCTTCAAAGTTGAGAAAATAGGATCAGAGAAGTCAGGTAACCTTTCAATAGCTGTGCCTTTCTTCAATTGTGGAGGCAAGATTCAAGTCCAAACCTGTTTGAAGCCATACTCCGAGTTCCTAATTGCCCCCTGCCTAGTTAGCACACCTTTTATGTCCCTTCAGTGGCAACAACAGAAAGGAAAGTGGGAGAGGGAGAGGGAGGCTGACTCCTCCTTCTCCTGTCTCCTCCTATACATGCATTGGTTCATTATCATTGAGTAACTGTTTATTTTTTGCACTTGCAGTTGTATCCAGAGAGAGAGATGGAAGGCCTTCTCCCTCATGGACCCACACCCGCCATCTTGCAGCAGAGTAATGTTCTACCGGGAGAATCAGAAGATAAGCAATGAAAATGTCTTTACGTGGTGAACAGACTCAGACAAGACAAGCACTAATATATCAAGGCAGAGGAGAAAATTAAAGAATATATACCTTAACTGTTTCCACCACGAGAAAGAAATGGTTATGTTGCAGGAAGGCAGACCCCTTCCAGGGCCGGAAACTGGGCTCTTGACTAACACCTGGAAATGAATTGTCCGAGGAGACACATGTGCTGACAAAGCAAGAGATTTTATTGGGAAAGGGCATCTGGATGGAGAGCAGTAGGGTAAGGGAACCCAGAACTGCTCTGCCTCATGGCTCGCAGTCTCAGGTTTTATAGTGATGGCCTTAGTTTCCGGGTGGTCTTCGGCCAATCATTCTAATTCAGAGTCTTTCCTGGGGTGCACGCATCGCTCAGCCAAGATGGATGCTAGCGAGAGGGATTCTGGGAAGTGGACGGACATGCGGTGTCTCCTTTCGACCTTTCCCAAACTCTTCTGGTTGGTGGTGGCTTATTAGTTCCGTATTCCTTATCAGGATCTCCTGTCATAAAACAACTCATGCAGACGGTTACTATGGTGCCTGGCCAGGGTGGAGGGTTTCAATCAGTGTGCTTCCCCTAACAGTTACTCTGTGCCATGACAGAGATGTTAGCCAATGCTACCAGTAGTAATCACACAGCAACATATAAATGTATGGAATCAACACTTGGTATACCATTAACTTGTACAATATTATGTGTAAATCATATCTCATTTTTAAAAAGGAATGTACATAGATTAGAAATAGCCAGAAAAAGGGGCCTTCAAACCTCCATCTTCAAAAATGATCCAACATGATCATTTGTGAGGCATGAAGCCCAGAGGTCTGTACCCGGATCAAAATCCCAACCATGACTTAATCGGGAATGGTTAATCTTGTCATATGGACCCACCCAAGGTGGTACAGTTGTTTTCTTGTAGTTGGGAAAATACATTTTTAGCCCTGGAAAAAATAAGAATTGAATAGAGATGAAGAAGCAAACCAAACACATACAACTAATAGCTTTATGTTCACTTTTGGAATCAGTTTTGCAATCACCAAGTTTATTTAAAGGATTAGAGAACATGCCAGAGTAGAAAATCTGGTGGTTTAGCCTGTGACCTCAGTTTGAAAGGTGCAATTGGTTTTTACTTCTAATTTAAACTTGAAAGCAAAAGAAACCTTGAAGAAATATTTAACCAGTACTGAAATGTTTAAGAGAAAAAAAAGATAACTCTATTTATAAATCTAATTTATGAGTTATTTAACTACTTAGGTTTTGCTTGTTAGGTCATAAATTTGTCTTGTTGGGCATTTGAGGCACTTAAGAAAATTAAATATATTAAATGTACAAATGCAATTTAAAATATTAAGGGAATTTAAGTTTATAACTGTGACCAATATGTGGGGGATTTAATTTGTTGAAACTGAGTTAATCTACCATTAACCTGAGAACAATTAAAGATGACTGTTCTCATTTTATTAGGTTTATAAAAAGTCTAACAAGATTTCTAAATTTAACATTAAGGCTTAAGAAAACTTTTAATTTTTATAATTTAAACATTTGCAATTTCAAATAGAAAACAAGAAATCTTTTCTAGACCAAAAAAAAATATCCTTCCTTGAGCTTTAAAAAACTCAAGTGCCAAATTGTAAAGACTTGGAGTGTTTTCTAAACTTTTTCAAGGACTCTGGAAGAATAGGTGACAGTTGATGTTGTCTACTGCAAACATATATTTGCTTTGACATCTTGTATATTAGTGCCAAAAGTAAAATTTGCACCATTCTGAAACACAGCAGGATCCTGTCTATGGTCCTTGCCCTCCATGTCCTCCACCTTCCTTTTGTCTGTGGAAAAACTTTAGCCAAAGAATAAGCTTAATCAGAGAAGGGAGAAAATGCAAAAACAAAGGAAAACAGTCTAACAAGACTAAATAATGATATATATGTATCGTCACGCTCAGTTGTATCCGACTCTTTGCCGCCCTGTGGGTTGTAGCCCACTGGGTCTTCTGTCCATGGGATTCTCCAGGCAAGAATACTGGAGTGGGTTGCCATTTCCTTCTCCAGGGGATCTTCCCGACCCAGGGATCAAACCCAACTCTCCTATATTGCAGGTGGATTCTTTACCACTGAGCCATCAGGGAAGCCCTTAAATAATAATAGATCAGTTATTAAGCATAATGAATGGCCTTTAGTTCCTTCTCAAGGGCTATAGATGATATTTTGAGCCATATCCTGTGAGCTGTCTTACAGATACTGACAGCCCCACCAGGTGGAAGAAGCTGACCACATGGTGACTGGACTGTAGCCATGACATAAGATCCCACAGTTCCAAGAATCAGCTTCAAGGAAATGGGAACAAACCGACTCTGGAACTAAAGACTAATTGTACTTAAAACAATCAAGATGACACTGGTTGGACCATCGATGATCAATTTCAAGAGAACAATCAGAGCTGACTGTGCTGTTTCTGCATGCAGCCCCCTCCTTCAACCTATAAAAGTTATTGCCCCCTGATTGTCAGGGTGAGGGGAGGAAGCTTTTGGGCAGATGTCTGACCTCCCCACCTCATTGCCACGTCCAAAATAAAACAAACTTTCCTTTCCACTAACTTTGCCTCTTTATTGGCTTTTGAGCAGTGAGCAGCTGGATCCCACTTCTGGTTGCAATTCCACAGTACACTCTTTAATGCGAAAATATTTTCCCTGAAAACCTTCCAGAAAAGTTAACATTCCAAGAAGATGCACCATGCTCACCCAACAGTTTCATACACTTCCTGACATTCTTCTATGTCCCTCCAGGGGACATGTACCCTGTTGGAGGATCAGGAGATTACTCCACTAGTCCAGCTCTAATGGAAAATATCATTCATATGAACATCCCTGACAGGTACTCTCTAGTCTGCTGCCCCACCCATCTCATCCTTCTCTCCATCCCAGGGTTTCTATTGTGAGAAAGCTGTCCCTTTCAGGCATCATGCATTTGGGATCTTTTATTAGGGCAAAGGGGAAGTTGATAACAAGCCAGCTCTCTCCCACCACGCCCATCCACAGTCACTGTCTTGAGTCCTTCAAATGAGATCAGATTTCCCTGGCCCCATTGGAAACCACCTGTGCTGGTGATTAAGGTATTGTTTCTCAGTTCCAAACCCACTGTTTCATAACCTGCTTTGTGATGCTGTGGCTGGACTCTTCACACAAGCTTTTCCTTTTGCCTGCTTGCTCCCCTACTGGGTTCTGTCCACAGAGGGTCCTAGAGAGACTGTAAGCCCAGCAGTGGGCATTTGCCCCAGCAGCAGTAGCTGTTCCAGACTCCAGCTTTTTCAACATGCCCAGAACCAGTCTCACTTTACCTTTTCAGAGGTGCCAGCACCCGCTGGGCTTCTCTCTCAGAGATCTGCCTGCCACTCCAAGAGGCCTCTCCTCTAAATTTCTAGGTTTTCCTAATCCTAACTTCTTCCTTTCCTTCCCACAGTTCCAAGTGGTGGTCAGTACTTCCTGTAGTTATTATCTTCCCTTTTGCCCCATCAGCCCTTCAATACCTATTCTATATATTATACTCCCTCTGTTATAATGGCCAACGTGGCTTCTGTTTTCCTGGCTAGATCCTGATTAACGCCACTCTCAGTTGCCCATTCCTGTTCCCCCATTAACAGTCTTGACCCAGCCCTGCAATGTGCAAGGAAGAGGAGTGCACCCCAAATCTCTGTGCACCTGGGTTCCACCATCCGTTGGCACTTGGCAGACAAGGCAGCAGGTAGCTTGGTGCTCTATCATTTGTTTCAAAGTCAGAGGAAGTACCTTCTATAGATCTTTAGGGTACACAAGAAATTTTTCATTCAAAAATCTGTATATTTGATTAGGAAGAATCCCTGTAAAAAATCTAGAGCTCATATTGTAATTATGGTTCAGTTCTTCTCTGTTATGTTTATACTTGATTTGGACTCCCCCACCCCAAGCAACCCCCTGAGGAAGGCAGGGTGGGCATACCATCTCCATTTAACTAGGAAGAATCTAAGGGGGCATTCCCTTTCTTGCCATGCTCTCACTTAGACCAACTACCAGCAGATCAAGTAGATCAAGTCTATTTCTTCTCTGTAATGTCTCCAGGATATGCTCAATAAAATTGTTTCTGAATTCATTTTCTGCTACTGCATAACAAATACCACAGATTCAGTGGCTTAAAACAATACCCCTTAGTTATCTCCCCTTGATTATCTCACTGTTTGGTAGGTGAAATGTCTCACATGACATGGCTAGACTTCCTGATTTCAAAAAGCTCAAGTAATTAGGTCAGGGCCACCTGGATAATCTCCCTTCCTTAAGATACACTGTGCCACATGATACAATCTAATCACAAGAGGGTGTGCGTGCTAAGTGGTTTCAATTGTGTCCAACTCTTTGTGACCCCATGGACTGTAACCTGTCAGCTCCTCTGTCCATGGGATTCTCCAGGCAAAAATACTGGAGTGGGTTGCCATGCACTCCTCCCAGGGATATGGGAAACCCAATCATAAGAGCAAAATGTACCAATTCACAATCCTGAAATTATGCAGGGTGTTTACATCAGGGACAGGATATCTCGGCACCTTCTTAGAATTGTACCTAATGCAAGATATCTTTTCCCCACAGTGTTAAGAGTGAACTCTTACATCAGAATAACTTAAAATACTCATTAAAACTGAAGAATCTCTGGTAACACCACAAACCTCTGATTGGGGGGATTGGGTCCAGAAATCGGTACTTTACTTCTCAGATGATTCTGATGCTCACTTGAATTTGAGAATTCAAAAATTAGATATTAGCATTTCCTCATCAGCCTGAGTTAGAACACAGCATCTTACCTGCGTCTTATGGAGCCAGAGCTGCATATTCTCTAGTGGATGCTGTGATGTGCCACCAGATTCCCCAGTTAGAACCTAGGTGCCTAACTGCTGAAAGCTGGTTCCTGACAACTCCCAGCCGAGTCCCTCTCCAGGAAGTTCAGAAGTGAGCTGCCTGGCCCGGGTGCACACTTCTTGAGCAGCCCATTTCCAATGACTGGTCCTTGAGAAGAACAAATACCCACCCTGTCCTCACTTCAATTTGGGACGTATCAGAAGGGCCAGCCCAGCTTCAGCCCTCCCTCTGAGATCCACTGAGGCCTCTGTTGTAGGCACAGTTCAGCTTCTCTGATTGGTCCCTCCTGCTTCCCTCAGTCCATCACAGGCATTCTGAGAACACTCCTCAAGGTACTCCTGCTCCCAACTCTCCATCTCGGTCTGCTTCCAGGAAGTCAGACCAAAGTCGCCTTCCATATGGTATGCTGGAGATCTATAGCTCTATTTCAGATCTCACTCCCAGCCTGTCCTTTTGTTTCCATCTCCACTGCTACTGCTGCAAACCAAGCCACCACTGCAGTCACTGCCACTCCTCGCCCCCATGCCCCTCCAACACACTCCACTCTACACGGCAACCCCAGAGAATTACAGCCATCTCTGTTGCTTTGCTCTCTATTTCTTCCATTAGAGTGTAAGTTTGAGGAAGGCAGGGCCTGTTTTTTGTGGTTGTAACTGTTCACTGCTATGTGTATCCACGCTAAGTCACTTCAGTCGTGTCTGACTCTTTGCGACCCTATGGACCATAGCCCACCAAGTTCCTCTGTCCATGGGATTCTCCAGACAAGAATACTAGAGTGAGTAGCCACTTTTTTTCTCTAGAGGATCTTCCTGACCCAGGGATCAAACTCACGTATCCTGCATTGCAGGCAGATTTTGTACCATCTGAACTACCAGAGTTCACCACTATATACTTGACATAAAGTAAATGCTTGTAAAATCAATTAATGGACTAAACCACCGAACTCCCACTGATTCCAGAAATCAGCACAAGATACTCAAGTACAATAAATTAAGATTAGAAAATGGACTTTGTGCTTTTCTTTCCAGAATTAATGACATGAAGTCTATACTGTTGCTTTCATACAGGGATTTTTCTTCTGGAAAAAAATTTTTAAGCCTATGAGATTTTAGGTTACTTTTGGAAAATGTCAGAAAAAGAGAGAAAATTTGGCCCCTGATTCACTTTGGATCCTAGAATCCAATTGTAATATCTTTTCTTTTATATAATAGTTGTATTCCAGCAAAATAAGTTATATTACTACCAGAAGAGTAAATCTTATTCTCTCAATGACTGACAAAATTAGTGGTGTATTTCCTGAGTGAGTGGGGGGTCATTTTTTGCTAGATCCAAGAGAAAGCTCTTTAGGAAACACATGAGCCTCTTTTGGTATAAGTCTATAAATTTTAATGTCAGAAGGATATCTGTATAATGTAACTTGCTAAATGAACTAGAGAAATGAAATGCACTCATATCATTTTTACTGATAGCTTCCTTTTTTAAAACATACTAATCTGAACGGCAGTAATTAGAGAGGAAGTGGGGACACATTCACCAAGCCAGTTGTTTCTGAGGATTCAGGAAAGGACTGTTTTGTGATACAAGTGCAATTTTGGAATGTCTACTATTAAGGAAAAAAAATATCCTCTGGGTAATCAGAATGATTCATATGATTTATAAGTTATCAGTTGCCAGCCTTGGCTTTTTCCTCAAGAGGGAAAACCTTACACCAAAAGCTACATGACATCACTGTCAACTTAAATGTAAAATTCTGAGATCATGAAAAAAAAAACAATTCCTTGATCAGGGCAGACTTGTGTGACATACAGAGAATGAAACCCTGCTCGGCAGTGGGAAGTAAAGGACTGCAAACCCATCAATAGCATTACTGAGCACCCACTGTGCATGAATCAGGTGTTACACCAAGCTACAAAGTCATCAATAACAGAAAAACCCATCGTGGTGTCACATGGACCTAGTTATCCTGCCTAGGTGCCAACATCAGACTTAGAGCCCTTAAATTTATTCCAACCCATAGCCAAGGAAGAAATTGAAAGCATTTTCAGATAATTGCCTTTATAAGTGGGCTTTAACATCAAGCAGTCATACTGCCCATGTTTTAACACTGCCAACGAACGATGAATTCCAATACAATTGCTCCAGAAAATAAGAACAGAACTACTTAACTTATTTCATGAAGCTAACACAATGGATAACAAACCTTGTCATAACCAGCTCACAAAAAAGGAAAACATGAAAGCAACATTTCTTCCTGAGAGCCTTTTGGTATAACTTTGCCAAATTAAGTATGTTTGTGCCCTCTGACTCCGAAAGTAACTGCTCAGCATCCTGGGGACATTCCCACCCAGGACCATGAGGGGAATGGGCGTGGACATGGTGGTCGCTGCAGTATGGAGATGGAGTTGGAGTGCTGGGCCTGCCTCACTGGGAGAGTGAACTGGTGAGACATTCGGATGTGCTGCAGAGTATTACACAGCAGGTAGAAGCAATGACATAGACTCGGACATCCTCAGAGCAGCGTGGGTTGATCATAAAAACATGGTGCTCAGTGAAAACTGCAGGACACAGAACAATACAATATCATGTAAATGAAAACTACACTCCACAAAGCAACAATACATGCTTTCAAAAACATTCACATAGACAGAATTATGCACATTAAAAGCATTGCTTGCTGGGGACACTAGGGTTGGGATATAAGACAAAGAGAAGGCAGAAATGTGGGGCTACATTCTGATTTCCAGAGGCCTTTAGCCCTTTTGCATTCCTGAATCATTTTACCAGTCTAAACTATATTAAAAAAATCATATTTTACAACTGTTGGAATAAAGGTGGATGTACTAATATTACATATGGAAACATCGTCTTTGACTTGAAAGCACATTTTTATATCTGATTTAAAACAAATTAAAACATTTTCAAGGGCCCCTAAAAGTATTGTGAGCCCTAAAGCACCATGCTTAGTGATGATAATGAGCTCTGGATAAACGAAGGTGTGAACAAGAGCAGGATCTGTCATGACCCAGGAGCAATCCTGGGCTTCAGACTGAAGAGGGAGACTCACTTGGTCCTCTGCATCTGAGGCCCAAAAGTCCTTCTCAAAAAAGCAGCCCCAGGTGTGCTGGAGAACTCTGGGATATGAATAAGGCTTAAGGGTCCCCCAAAAGTGCTCCCTTTGGGAATCATTGGGTTAAATGAAATTAAGCAGATTTTCTTCTCACATGATCCTTCCAAACCTTTACTATATACTACAATGTAAAGTGTGAGTCTCCAAGGGGGTGGGCAGCACAGTTGGTCTGTAGAATTTTCCAAAGCAATTCCACAATAGAATCCTTCTGCTTTGTTGGTAGAGCCACTGAGAACTGAGAACTCCCCCGGCAGCTAGGCCCAGGTCAGTCCCTGTCCCTGGGTCAGGCAGGTGGGTTCACTCACAGAAGTCTGACCCCAGACCCCAATCTGCCCTGGCCCATCTGTGCTGGCCTCCTGGTCAGAGCTGGGCTGCTGCTGGTTGGCAGGGGGAGGGTGTGGCTCCTTCAGCCTCCAGGTTGTAAGGACAGTCCTTGGGGAGTGCTGTGGTCATGTTGGGCACAAAGACTTCAGAAGATTTGGACATATGGGTATACAGGCTTGTGTTTGCCCTGGGGCCCTCAAATATTAGGGGCAGTCCTGGCCTGATGGCTCTTCTAAAAAGGATGATTCTAGTGTGCCATGTTAAAGCTGGGCTGAAAGTGAAAGTGAAGTCGCTCAGTCGTGTTCGACTCTTTGCAACCCCGTGGACTGTAGCCTAGCAGGCTCTTCCCTCCATGGGATTCTCCAGGTACTGGAGCGGGTTGCCATTTCCTTCTCCAGGGGATCTTCCTGACCCAGGGATCAAACCCTGGTCTCCTGCATTCCAGGCAAACACTTTAACCTCTGAGCCACTCCAAATCACAGTCATTCAGACTCCCAGGATCTCTTTCATTTTTCTTTCTAGGCATGGGGGACAAATGACACAAACCCTGAAACATTTAGAACTTTCCAACAGGAAGTGAGCTGTCACAGCCTGGTAAAGCAAGATCTGGGCTTAGTAGGGGTTTAGTCTTTTTAGAGAACTGGAGTGCTGATTTGGCTTTTCTCTGCAGGTATTGTAACCCCCCCCCCTTTTTAAATCTATTTATTTATTTTTGGCTGTCCTAGGTCTTTATTGCTGCATGAGGGCTTTCTCTAGTTGTAGCAAGTGGGAGACACTCTCTAGTTGCAATGCTTGGGCTTCTCTTCATTGCGGTGGCATGAGCTCTACGGTTTGGGCTTCACTAGTTGTGGTGCACTGGGCTTAGTTGCCCTGCAGCATGTGGAATCTTCCCTGACCGGGGATTTAGTCCATGTTCCCTGCATTGGTAGGTGGATTCTCAACCACTAGACCACCAGAGAAGTCCTCATCTTTTAATAACTATTTTTAACATGTATCTATTTGGCTGTATGGGGTCTTGGTTGTGACATACAGACTCTTAGTTGAGGCCTATGGGATCTAGTTCCCCAACCAGGATCGAAGCTGGGGCATTGGGAGCATGGAGTCTTAGCCACTGGACCACAGGGGAGGTCCCTGTTACTCCCTTTCATTAGTATCAAATCTTCAGGAAATTATCCATAAAACAGAGGTATAGGGAATGAAGAGACAGAAGTGTAGGCAGTTCCCCTTCACCTATGCACAGTGGTGGAAACAGAATCAATTAGCTGTGGAAGATGCCTTGGCCAACAGGGAAGAATCCCATGGGAGTCAGCCACAGACAAGGCCACAGCTGGAAGAACAAATGGGAAAACATGAAGTACATCTTGGGAATGGTTCAGAAATCACTAAGGCATAGCCTGAGAAAGATTAATTTCTAGTAATAATAATCTGAGTTACAGGTACATGCGTGTTAAGTCACTTCAGTCGTATCCAACTCGTTGCAACCTCATGGACTGTAGCCCACCAGGCTCCTCTGTCCATGGGATTCTCCAGGCAAGAATACTGGAGTGGGTTGCCATTCCCTTCTCCAGGGATCTTCCCAATCCAGGGATCAAACCTGAGTCTCCTGTATTGCAGGCGGCCTCTTTACTCTCTGAGCCACCAGGGAAGCCCTTGAGTTGCAGTGAGGACAGATCAGTTCAGATAACTGAGAGAGAGAGATACTAAATATACCTAATCTTGAGTTATTCACTCAATTTCAGGACTAGAACTTGAAAAACATAACCATAAATCACATATGATGATCTTTCATTCAATGTCATATCATGCAATTTGAAAATAGGTGGGTGGGCACTTAAAAATTCTGCCCTTAAATTTGAAACATGGGAAAATGTTATACTCCCCAAAGCCAACTTGACTTGAAGCTATAAAAAAGCAACAATCCTTTCCAAATTTATCTCCCTAAATCTCTCACTCCCCTGAGACACTAAAATAATCAAATAGGATTATATGGTATTTGATTGATGATATTTGGTCATAATGTTCCTTTCAAAGTGCATTCAGGCCTGCTGCTAATAACAGTCATGAATCACATCACCACGAAGAAGACTGGGCAAGAGGTAATTATATCAGGTAATAAAAGTGAGAAATAGCCAGCCGTTAGAATTGGGAAGCTATTTTTGTACAAAGTACAAAGCACAGGATCTGTATGACGCATTCAGGATGGAGTTGTCTATGTATTAGCAGCAGAAGTAGGTAAATCTGATTCCAAAGTCAGTGTCTCCACCACATGAAGCCAAAAAGGACTTAATGCTCGAAGTCAGCCCTGGTGTGGGGTGGGGCCCAGGGACAAACATACCAGGCCTAGCAATTGACTGGGTGTCCCCATGGGGCAAATCATTTAGCGTCTCTGGGATTCAGTTCCAACTGTAATAGAAGGAGATGGAACAAATCCTAAGTTCCTTTCTAGCTCTAAATTTCTGTTTAAAATGAATACGAAATTCATTCAATTCTTGGGAGCCAAAGAAACAAACCCAGAAGTTGTTGTAGGCTCCAACTTAAAGTTTATGATACTTGGTGTCCATCAGAGCTTGTTAGATATGGGGCTGGAAATTCAGATCCTGTGATTCCAAAGTGGGCACCAGGGGGTGGAATATATTTCTGGGATGATCCCAATATACTGTGAAATTTGAGAACTACTTGTTCTGCTAAATCATCAGGCTTGATGATTAGTTACTGGAAGGAGCTGAAAAGAGAAGCCACATTTATTGAAAACTTGCTCTATGCCAATACTCAACATATGTCATCTCATTTAATCATTTTAAGTCTTTGGTTCAGAAGAAAAACAGGAATGTTTCCTTAGGAGGAGAAATCAATCCCAGTTGCAAGTAACACAATGAAGAGTTCTAGATAATTCCTATAAGTTAATATCCCTTCTTGACTCTTTCCCAGTTAATTAAGCTCATTGTATGCATTTCTTTGTATATTTGCTTTCTTCTTTAGAAGTAGAATGATAAAAGGAGAAATAAATGTCATATATTCAACATAATTACACAACTATAGTATATCAACCTGATTAGTAAGTTAAAACAGCGAAAAAACAAAAACCCGAAAGTTAAGATCCTTCTTGGATAAATAAACTTGTCAAGCCATAAATTAATTGTACATTTCATTTCATGTAAACCAGTCAACACTCCAAAAATTTACTCAGCTGCAAGAGAAAGCTCTTATACCTCACACTTTACATATAAACTCTCTTTTCAATGATATTTGTGTTTTTCCTCTTTCATGTGCCAACCGCAGAGGAAGACTAATAAAAAGTTTAAAATTCCAGGTTGCTGGGACACATAATCTTTTTATTCTGAAGTACAAATCTCTGTTCTTGCTCATGCTGGGAGAAATAATCATTACTGAGAAATCTTTAGAGATACAGTCAGTTCTCAAAGTGCTTTCCCCAGAATCTTTACTCAAATAGCACTGCTCCAGAAAAGCTCCATTTTCTTTATTCTTAGTAACTTGAGATGGTGTTCCGACAGACAGTCCTACGTGTAAGCATTTGGTAAAACATGGACAGCTCATTGGTAGTTCAACCACCAGAGAAGATAAATTTATAAATATTTTGAAACCTCAGAGTGAAAACAGAGACTGACCCTTACAGACAGACCCATGTTTGTTACTGGAGAAGGAAATTAAGGGTCAGTTTCCTGGATCACATGACTATGCTTTCTCTAGCCCTGACCCTTTGTGACTGTATCAGCTGGTACCTGACTGCTGGAAGGAGCTGACATGTGTGGGTTTTCATCCCTGGCTGTGCAGGTTACCATGGAGACACTACCCTGGGCCAAACACCTCTACTCCTTGGAAGTGCAACCTCACTCCTGATGACAGGGCTGAACCTATGACACAGACTTGGCCAACCATAGTCTCTATTTCCCTGGACACAATGAGTGATCCAGGAGTGGGCAATGAACCTAGTAGGGCCAATCAGAGACCTTTTCTGAGTCTAACATATAGATAACAGGCACACTGTAGTTTAGTCGCTAAGTCATATCTGACTCTTTGCCACCCCATGGATTTAGCCTGCCAGGTCCTCTGTCCATGGGATTTCCCAGGCAGGAATACTGGAGTGGGCTGCCATTTCCTTCTCCAGGGGAACTTCCCAACCTGAGGATCAAACTTACATCTCCTGTATTTGGCAGGCAGATTCTTGACCACTTCCAGGGAAATAATAAGATAGGAAAGAAAAGTTTCAGGTTGGGACATGTGACATTTAGGCAACCAGGACCCTGGGGAGAAAACTTCCCTGCAAAACGTCAGCTATGTCTCCTTGTCCTGGTTTAGTTCGCAACATCTTCCCTTGAACTCCATATACTTGAACCACATTGTCACGCTTATATATCCATCTCCTGTATCATACAGAAATGAATCACCCTGAAGAAACAATGGCCCTGTATTCTGGCTAAAACATTTAGGGATACTGTTTAAATATCCACAGGCTGGCAATGCTGTACACATACCACCCACACTGATGATTTATTGTCTCTTTGCAGAGGTGGCTAAATCTCAGGTATGGGATGACAAATGAGGGGTCTATGTGTTGCCAGCTGCTTCTATTTCAGTTTGGAATCTGTCCTCATGGAATTTCAGCATTATCTGGCTTCACTCTTAGCACAGCACATTTTGTATATGCTTTTGTATATGGAATGTGTGCTGACTACTGACTTTCCATATGTATTTACACCAGATTTCTCCACAGCAGCTCTATTGACTTTTTGGATTGGATGATTCTTAGGGAGGCTGTTGGGAACTGTCTGGAAATTTAAGAGCTGTCCTATGCACCACAGGGTGGTTAGCTGGCCTCTACCCCACTAGGTGTTAGCAGCACCTACCTCCATTTGTGGCAATCAAAACAGTTCGGGCATCGCCAAGCATTCCCGGGAGACAAAAAAGTACAAAACTGTTTCCAGTTGAGAACCACTGGTTTAGACAGCTCACCAGCTTTGGACATTTAGTCTTTGCAAGATACTATGGGGGCTTCCCTGGTGGGTCAGAGGTAAAGAATCCACCTGCCAAAGCAGGAGACCCAGGTTTGATCCCTGATCCAGGAAGACCCCACAGGCCGCAGAGCAACTAAGCGTGGGTGCCACAGCTACTGAGCCTGTGCTCTAGAGCCCGGGAGCCACAGCTACTGAGCCTATGTGCTGCAGCTACTGGCGGCTGCACGCCCTGGAGCCCACGCTCTGTAAGTGAAGCCACCACCATGGGAAGCCTGTGCACCACAGCTGAAGAGTAGCCCCTGCTCACCTCAACCGGAGAAGAGCCCGTGCAGCAGCAAAGACTCCACAGTCAGAAATAAATAAATTATTTTTGAAAAGATTCTGTTCTCTTCCATCATTGTCCTCAAAAACCACAAGCAAGCTTATCATCTATATATCTTTAGACTCCCAACTGATTGAGAATATTTGACTAGCAACAGCTGAATTGAAGCCATTATTTCAGGTAAGTTTCTGTAATTCATTTACACACACGCCCACACGCACATGTACTGGCATCTTCCTGAGCTTTTACTCTCCTGGGTCCTCTGATTGGACTATCCATATTTCATAATTGATCCAGTCATAGTAAGTGTCACCTATAACAAAGACTTCAATTAAGGCCTGACTCCCACACCCAATTTTTTTCCAAAGCTGATCCTGCCTGCCCTCTTATATGTTTCTGCACAACCCAGCATTGAAGCCAGCTCTCCGTGTGAGCTCATTCTCTATTAAGATTGCTGAATCGAGCAAATAGAAATACAAGACACCTAGATGAAGCCGAATTTCAGATAAACAATGAATAATCTTTCAGTATAAATCTGTCCCAAATTTGCTAAATATCCTTCAATGCACAATACAGTCCTGACCACAAAGAATTATACAGCCTAAGACATATACATAAGACATACCTGTATTTTACCTGGCAACCTTATATCACTACCACTCTGCCTTGAATCCTGTGGACTTGTGTCATTTTCACTAGTTCTTCCTTACCTACTGCTCAGGACCACAAGGACCTTCCCTTAATCAGAGTTGCCTGAGTCGGGAGGTTGTCAGATTCTGGGTTACTGAGTGTTTCAATCAGGGTCGAAACAGGAAACCAGAAATAAAGTGGAATTTTATTCTAGGGAATTGGTTACACAGATGATGTAAGAGGCTTGAAGAAACAGTCAGGAAACTATGATGAAACTCACAGATCAGGAAATGTATGTTTATTCCCATCCCCAGGCTGGAGGGACAAAAGGAGGAGGTAGCTACCAGAATTCATGACTTGGGGTCACTTGGCAGAAGCTGGAACTTGAAAACAAGCTGAACCAGCAGAAGCAGTAGGCAAGAAGAGATATAATCCCTGCATCCACTCAAGGTGAAAGGCAGAGGGAGAAACACCCTGGCTCTTCCCACCAGCCATTTCCCTACCAGTGTTTTCCACTGGCTAACCCCGGTTGGAAACCAGCTACCAAGGGACCTGGAATCTCCAGCTGGTCTAAGGAAGTTTGAGTCTACAGATATTGATCCTCACTCAGGGTCCTGTCTCCTCTTGTCAAGACAGGGCCGTCTCTTCTAGCTACATGGAATCCAGGAGAGGTTGAATCTGCCCATTGCTGGGATTCTGGATGAAGTCTTTGTAGCCACTGCCTCACTCACCAGAACAAAAAGCAAAAGTTGCTAAGTCGTGTCTGACTCTTTGTGACCCCAAGGATCATACAGTCCATGGAATTCTCCAGGCCAGAATACTAGAGTGGATAACCTATCTCTTCTCCAGGGGCTCTTCCCAACCCAGGGATCGAACTGGGGTCTCCTGCATTGCAGGTGGATTCTTTACCAGCTGAGCTATCAGGGAAGCCCTGCGATCACTCACCAGTGTCTACTTCGAATCTACGGGTGAGAAATTTTGAACTGGTGGATTTATTTTTTAAAAAATACTCCTGATTGTGTGCTCCTTATCAGTTTTCCTGGGATAAGTCATATTGTCACTTTTCTGAGTCCTATTCTCTTTAGTTCTGCTCTTCCTGTTTGTCAGTCCCTAGTCCATCTAGTCAAGACTATGGTTTTCCCAGTGGTCATGTATGGATGTGAGAGTTGAACTGTGAAGAAGGCTGAGCGCCGAAGAATTGATGCTTTTGAACTGTGGTGTTGGAGAAGACTCTTGAGAGTCCCTTGGACTGCAAAGAGATCCAACCAGTCCATCCTGAAGGAGATCAGCCCTGGGTGTTCTTTGGAAGGAATGATGCTAAAGCTGAAACTTCAGTACTTTGGCCACCTCACGCGAAGAGTTGACTCGGAAAAGACTCTGAAGCTGGGGGCAGGAGGAGAAGGGGACGACAGAGGATGAGATGGCTGGATGGCATCACGACTCGATGGACATGAGTCTGGGTGAACTGCGGGAGTTGGTGATGGACAGGGAGGCCTGGCGTGCTGCGATGCATGGAGTTGCAAAGAGTCGGACACAACTGAGCAACTGAACTAAAATGAACTGAGAGCTGTTCACACGGAGAAGGCAATGGCACCCCACTCCAGTACTCTTGCCTGGAAAATCCCATGCACAGAGAAGCCTGGTAGGCTGCAGTCCATGGGGTCACTAACAGTCGAACACAACTGAGCGAACTGACTTTCACTTTTCACTTTCATGCATTGGAGAAGGAAATGGCAAGGCACTCCAGTGTTCTTGCCTGGGGAATCCCAGGGACAGGGGAGCCTGGTGGGCTGCCGTCTATGGGGTCGCACAGAGTCGGACACGACTGAAGCGACAGCAGCAGCAGCAGCAGGGCTGTTCACAAACCCAGTGTCCCCACTTGCAGGCAAATAGTGGCATTGTTTGCCCCACCTCCTTTGACAGCAAGTGTGACCATGTGACTTGTACTGTCCAATGAAATATAAGTAGAAGCAGTGTGTGCCGCTTCTGGTTGAAGCTTTAGGAACAGGACATCATTCACCACTTTTCCATTTTCTGCCTTAGGGACCATAAATGCATTAGTCAGAATTGAACATAGGTCCCTGTATTTGTTCTTCTTGCTTCTATAACAAATTATCACAAATTAAGTGTCTGAGAACAAAACAAACTTATTGTCTTATAATTTTGGAGTTCAGAGTCCAAAATCAATTTTACTGGGCTCATCAGAGCTCATTCCTTCTAGAGGCTTCAGGGGAGAATCCATTTCCTTGCTTTTTTTAAAGTGTCTGGAGGCTGCCTGCACTCTGCTTGTGACCCTCCCACACATCATTCCAACCTCTTCCTTCCACTGTCACCTCTCCCACTACTGCTGCCTTTGACCTGCTCTCCTCCCTCTTAAAAGGACCATTTTAATGATAATTATAATCCAAGAACATCTTCCCATCTCAATTCCTTACCTTAAACACATCAGTAAAGCACCTTTTGCCATGTAAGTTATATATTCACAGACTCTAGGTTTTAGGACATTGACATCTTTAGGAGCCCTTATTCTGTCTACTACAGTTCCTGAGAGGTTTCAGTGAGCAGAGCCCCACCTACCAAACTGCATTAGAAATGTAATATGAGTGAAAACTAAACTTTCATGGCATTGAGATTTAGGGGGCTGTTGCTGCTGCTGCTGCTGCTAAGTTGCCTCAGTCGTGTCCGACTCTGTGCGACCCCATAGACGGCAGCCCATTAGGCACCCCCGTCCCTGGGATTCTCCAGGTAAGAACACTGGAGTGGGTTGCCATTTCCTTCTCCAATGCAGGAAAGTGAAAAGTGAAAGTGAAGTCGCTCAGTTGTGTCCAACTCTGTGCAACCCCATGGACTGCAGCCTACCAGGCTCCTCCGTCCATGGGATTTTCCAGGCAAGAGTGCTGGAGTGGGGTGCCATTACCTTCTGATGCACAATTAAGTCCACATTTATACCCTGTTTCTTTTCTGTCTCAGGCTATATTTTGAAAAATAACTTAGAGTTTTTTATTTTATTTTTAATCAGAGGGTAATTGCTTTACGTGGTTTTGGGGGCTTCCTGGTGGCTCAGATGGTAAAGAATCTGTCTCCAATGCAGAAGACCCAGGTTCAGTTGCTGGGTCAGGAAGATTCCCCTGGAGAAGAAAATGGCAACCCACTCCAGTATTCTTGCCTGGAGAATCCCATGAACAGAGGAGCCTGGCAGGGGGGCTCATGCGACCATGGGGCCAAAAAGAGTCAGACATGACTGAGTGACTATCACTTTTACTTCTTTCATCTTGAATTCTGCCATACATCAACATGAATCAGCCAAAGAATCACCTCCCACACCATCCTACCCCTCTAGGTTGTCACAGAGCACCAGGTTTGAGCTCCCTGTGTCTTACAGCAAATTCCCACTGGCTATCTATTTTACATATGATAAAGTATATGTTTCAATGCTACTCCCAATTCGTCCCACCCTTTCCTTCCCCAACTGTGTCCACAAATCTGTTCTCTGCATCTCCACTGATGCCCTGCAAATAGGCTCACCAGTACCATCCTTCTAGATTCCATATATATGAGTTAATATGCAATATTTGTTTTTCTCTTTCCAACTTACTTCTCTCTGTATAATAGGCTCTATGTTCACCCACGTCATTAGAACTGAATGCATTCCTCAAATGCATTCCTTTTTACAAGTGAGTAATATTCCATTATATATATATATATATATATATATATACCACAAATTCTTTATCCATTCATCTGTCAGTGGACATCTAGGTTGCTTCCATGTCCTAGCTACTGTAAACAGTGCTCCAGTGAACATTGGGGTACATGTGACTTTTTCGATTATGGTTTCCTCAGGGTATATGCCCAGCAGAGGGATTGCTGGGTCATAGGATAGTTTTATTCCTGGTTTTTTAAGGAATCTTCATACTGTTGTCCACAGTGGCTGCCTCAATTTACATTCCCACCGACGGCAAAAATATTCCCTTTTCTCCACACCCTCTCTAAGATTTATTGTTTGTAGAATTTTTGATGATGATCATTCTGACCAATGTGAGGTAATACCTCAGCACAGTGTTTTTCTTTTTGGTTTTTTTTTGGGGGGGGCGGGGGTTGTACTAGGTCTTCAATGCTGCTTTGGGTTTTTCTCCAGTTGTAGCGAGCAGGGACCACTCTCTAGCTGCAGTGTGGGGGCTTCCCACTGCTGCGGCTTCTTTTATTGTGGAGCACAGGTTCTAGGGCACAGGCTCAGTAGTTGTGGCACACGGGTTAGCTTCTCTGCAGCATGTGGGGTCTTTTCTGGATCAGGAATCAAACCTGTGTCTCCTGCATTGGTAGATGGATTCTTTATCACTGAGCCACCTCATTGTAGTTTTGATTTGCATTTCTTTAGTAATGAGAGATGCTGAGCATCTTTTCATGTGTTTATTAGCCATCTGTATGCCTTCTTGGGAGAAATGTCTGTTTAGATCTGCCTGTTTTGTGATTGGGTTGTTTGTTTTTCTGGTATTGAGCTGCATGAGCTGCTTGCATGTTTTGGAGATCAATCCTTTGTCAGTTGTTAAAAATAACTTAAAGTATTAAATATGATATTTTCTGCATAAAGTACACTTTAAAATACTGTATAATTTATTTTCGTTCTTGACCAAAAGTAACTTTAGGTCTGTAAAGTAGACCTAAAAATGTATATTATACACATTCAACTCCCTAACAAAATTCTTTGCTGAATCTGAAAAATGTTCACAGATTCCCTTTGTTTCCCAAAACTAACAGGGTAACAATGTTGATTTACTTAGATGTTAAATGAGGTGAAAGTAAAAGAAAAAATAAACAGCTCACTGAAAGATTACTAAACATAGTCCTATTTTTCCTAGAAGTTTGAGGTGGGGGGTAGGGTCCTGACAATTGAAATGAGAACATTTATGTGAAGTTCTAAAGTATAATCCTTACCTTAATTCTTCTGACTATGTCATAAGTCATAAAAAGTAGAGTGGCAAGTGTCTTGCCATCTTGAAGTGCAGAATCGTGGTTACCCGCCACACACACACACACACACACACACACACACACACACACACCTCTTCTTAATAAGTCACATAGACAGATGGACACATCAGTTTCAGCCCAGATCAGTCATCTGCAGCCTTGGGGTCATGTCTCTCTAGTCAGTAATATGTTTTCATACATGCTTCCAATATGTATGTATACCTATCCAGCTATTACAAGCATTATAACAAGTGCTGCAAAAAAGAAAATGAAAAGATGATATCAAGATAAAATAAATACTATTTTTAAATGCCTTGATAATCACATGGCATTATACTACATTAGTTAATATTTCAAGACACAATATACCCTTAAGTAGAGGTTCCTCATTAATGATAGTAAATACTAAATATAAATCGATAGATTATAAAGCAGCTTCTTGATAATTTTGAATATTTTTGTCTGAGTGTTTTTCAGATCTGATTTTTTTTTCAATTTTTACTGTTTTAGTTTTTAATTGGAATATAATTGCTTTACAATGTTGCATTAGTTTCTGCTGTAAAGTAGCATGAATCAGCTATACGTCCATGTATATATAGCCTCCTTCCCACCACCTCCCCCATCCCTCCCCTCTGGGTTATCACACAGCACAAGGCTGAGCTCCCTGTGCTATACAGCATGCTCTTACTAGCTATCTATTTTACACAAGGTGGTGTATGAGCCAATCCTACTCTCCCATTCAGCTCACACTCTCCTTTCTCTGCTGTGTCCAAAGTCTATTCTCTACAACTTTGTCTCTATTCTGCCCTGTAAATCATCAGTACCATGTCTCTAGAATCCTTGTATATGCATTAATATTTGATATTTTTTCTCTTTCTGACTAATTTCACTCTGTATGACAGACTCTAGGTTCATCCACATCAGATCTGATTTTATCCTCATTATTTTTACCTTTTCACGTGAACAGCAAGGATTTTGTTCTAGGAGTAAAAGTGCCCACTGTGCCATTTATGTTGTTTATTTGCTTGCACGCATGTTCTTGTTTACTCTTCATGGTTTCTTTGCAGGAAATCTTTTTAAGTCATGTGTCTATTTTATGAGAGTGAATGTCATTAGAACTAGTAAATATTATCTAAAAACGGTAGTGATAATGCATCTGGGCATACATAAATATGTCATACTGTGCCAAAAGCAAATAAAAGAGTGAGGAAAGCTCCACCAATCCCTCTGAGTTCTGGAAAGCCCACCCTTTCCTCAGGATGGCTCCCTGCGTGTGATCCCACCATGACACAACACTTCCGACCTTGGGATCAGTGAGGGTGCTGTGTCAATCCATGTAGTTATTATTATATCACTTCTGAGAGGCATGCACTGGACTTGGTAGAATTCTAATGTAAAAAGCTAAAATGCAAGTTTCTAAAGATACTTTTACAAGAGCAATGAATTTAGGTATGTAGCAGAAGATCCACAATCCATTCAATTAACTTGTCTATTATAAAACATCTTACAAAAACACTGAAGCCCAGAGGGTCTGGATGACTTCCCCCAGTCCCCAGTTAGAGGGTTCTTGGCAACTAGGACTAGAAACCAGATCCTCTGAGCCTCAGGCCAACACACTTCTCATTACACTAGGAGATTATGAATGAGTAAATTTAGCAATTTCGTGACTGAATTAAGTCCTGCTGGCCTCTCTTCAGCATCATGCTGTGTGATGAGATAGAAAGACTCAAGCTAAGAACAAGGAGAAGAAACTGGGAGGTAACAGCTCTGGAGATGGGAGATTTTCAGTCCTCTGCAAGATATGAGGGTGAATAATTTATCTTTCTACTGTCTCTCTAGCCTCTAGTTTCTGTTTGTCTCACCGACAAAGATCTCTATACAGATTAAGGTTCTCCTGAAAAGAGTTCTTCTGTGCCTCCCGCATCAGACATTCAAAGACATTATATTCGATGTCTCATTGATTATCCTGATATATATTCATTACATTCAAGGACAGACAGCCAGAAAGCTGTGATAAAATGATAAAGTGCCCCTAGAAATGTGATAAGAAAAAGTTAATTATCTTTCCCTCCTATAATAGTAAAGTCCAGTCAGAGAAGCAATACCACTGTGAGTATCATGGGAGAGACTGTTTCTTATAGAATTAGATGTTGCACAATTCTGGGGGAAGTTGAGGAAGAAGAGGTCCAGAAGTTACAGAGCAAAGTACCTGGTGCAGGTGGACAGGTCTGATGCTCATTGAAATCAACAATGGGAAGGCTGATGGAGAGGTGTCAGGAAGGAGGTCTTTGTTGGCCCTTTTGGCTTCCACCGCAGTGAGCTCATAGCAAAACACTTCCTGATGGGTCTGGGGTAACTGCTGGTCAATTGGGCCAGCATTTGGGAAGAAGAGCTGGACAAAAACTTACCAGCACCTTGGCAACTGCCCCTAACTCCCTCCACCAACCTTCAAATGGCTGCTGCTTCATTTCTGCCTCTTAAAGATCGCATTTCTCTCGTGGGCTGCCTGGTGCTGCCTCTGAGGATGTGGGGCCATCTCCCTGCAAGGCTGCTGCTTTATGCTCTTGTTTGGAGCAGACCTGGATCACTGAGGACGTGGAGGTGAGGCAGCAAGGTTCCCCCTGCAGCTCTTCTTCTCAGCCTTTTCCTGGAGCCTCCAGAAAGGCATGCAGCTCTGCTGACGCCTTGACTTTAGCTGACTGCTATTGTATGTGCGTTTGTGTCCCCCTAAACTTCCTATGTTGAGGTCTTAATCTGCAATGCAGTGGTGGGTCCTTGGAGAGTTGATGAGTTTATCAAAGTGGAGCCCACATGAATGGGATAAGTGCCCTTATAAAAGAAAACCCTGCAGAGCTCCCTAGCCCCTTCTACCAGTGACAATACAAGGAGGAGTCTGCAACCCAGAGGAGAGCCCTCACCCCATCAGCTGGTATTTTGATCTCAGACTTCCAGCCTCCACACTGTGACAAATAAATTTCTGTTGTTTATAAGCTACAGTCTGTGGTTTTTTGTAATAGCAGCACAAAGGGACTGAGAAACTCTCCTGGTGGCCCACTGCCAATGACTCACTGATTTGAGGGTATAAAAGGCCAGCCCGCTGGTCTCAAGGGGGGATCACTCTGTACTGCAATCATGCTCCAGAGCTCCCCAAGGGCCAGTCCACACCAGCTGAGGCCTCGTCCTTGCTTAGCTCCTTCATCTGCTCTCTCCTGCTTTTCTCTCTACCTTTTTCCTAAGAGCACATCCTTAATAAACCATAGGTACCTGAATTTCCATTTTAGGCTCTTCTTTGAAGGAACCCCAAGGGCTTCCCAGGTGGCTCAGCTGGTAAAGAATCCACCTGCAATGTGGGAGACCTGAGTTCTATCCCTGGATTGGGAAAATCCCCTGGAGAAGGGGACAGTTACCCACTCCAGTATTCTGGCCTGGAGAATTCCATGAACTGTACAGTCCATGGGGTCACAGAGTTGGACACAACTGAATGAATTTCACTTGAAGGAGTCCCAGTGTATCACCCCTCTCTACTGCAGTTTCCTCTTCAGTCACATGGCCCACCTGCAGTTCTTGGGCATTGGTTCATGATAAACTTTCCAAAGTTTTATTAAAGCCATTTTACAGATGAGGAAACTGAGGCACATGGAGGTGAAAGTCATATGGCTTGTAAGTGATGGAGTTCTGACCCCAGGTTGTTTGACCCTAGACACTGTGCCACTGTATTGCATTTATTTACATTATTTAATTATTTCCTTTATTGTTTACTTTGGTTATTGTGTGTCTCCTCTACTAAAATACAAGCTCCTTGAGGATACACATTTTTGTGTATTCAGTCCACTGCTGTATCCCTTAGCACCTAAAGAAGTCCAGACATCATACTAGGCCCTCAAGTATTTGTTAAACTACATAGTTTCTGTGACTTCAAGCCCTTCTTTCTGGATTCAAGGGGGAAACAAATTGTAATAAGGGTAGATTGATTATTCAAATTTCAGCCAACATCCATATCATACAATAAAAGCTTCTTCTTTCCCATCTCGATTCAGCTCTGTAATAAATTGAATGCAATATATTTAAGTTATGTGGTGACTGTTTAAGTATTTGGCTTCCATTTGAGAACTGTGAGTGCCATGTAGCTGTGTACTTGTTGGCTAAAATAGTGATCTCTGGCATCTCAAATGCCAGAATTTGCAATCATGTCATTAAGACCTTAACAGAGACATCAAGGCTGGGAGAAGACCTGCATGAGTCTAAGTGGAAAGTTCATAGCCAAAGTCATCTGTTACAACCATCTAGTACTCTCACTGGGACTTAAAGTGAAAGTGTTAGTCGCTCAGTCCTGTCTGACTCATCCAAGTTCTGAACTATTTTAGAAATATAGTTCAATAATAAGATACTAAGAAATCAAAATATCAGGCTTGCTACTATGAACGGTGATACTGCAGAATGTGGCTTTGACCTAAAGCCAAATGTTTTTGTAATGCTAGACCCCTGAACTAGACAAACTTACCCATAGTGACTACAGAACCCCCAAGGCGGGGCCTTGGTCCTCTAAACTGATAGCATGAAAGAACAGAGCAGGACACACATTCTCCTCAGGGACACCAGCTCCCAAGAGGAGCCCAGAGGGAATGGCTAGCAACTCTGTCCTCGTTCTCCTTCTAAATTCACCTGTTAGCCAAACTGCTGTACCTCCCCAAGAGCAGAGCAAGGATGGTGCAGAGAGATGCCAGGAGTGCCTCTGATGGATTTCCCTGCAATAAAAGGAAACACTGAGTAGGGAATGATATCAACCTTGCCACAGTACTGCCCGTGGGCAATTGGATGACTCTTGGAGGAATTTGGATTACATTTTTGCTTTATGAATTTGGTATGTATTCAAATATATACAAGAGTATGTATATTAGCCTCTTCCAGCTAAGATTTTGCTTCTTAGTTTCCATAGCTGAAACTAGATTAAATCATAGAATTTTGCAGCCAAAAGTGAAACTTCAGAGATCATCTGGTCCGGTGTTCTCCTTTTTACAGATAATGAAACTGAGACCCAGAAGGTGGGATGCTTTGTCCTATAACAAAAATGTATGCAGGTCCCCCAGAGCCAGAGTGGGACTCTCTGTTCTCTTTCTTAGTCCAAAGTCTTTATCCAATGACTTATCATCAAATTGTCCCTAGTGCCAAGGAGAGGAAAGAGAACCCCCCCAATAATAAGAGCCAAAAACATAATATATAGGTTTATTTCACAGTCAAGATTATGAGATGGCAGTAAGATGAGATGTTCAAGGTGAAGACAGCAATCATTTACACGAAATGATGTAAAATGATGGCCTTATCCCCTCACTGTCCCTTTCATGACGTGATACCTTGCACTGAAATTTCCCATCTATTCCTGTGCATGGCGCCGTGCTTACCTGAGACTCTCTGTTCAGGAAGATTTTGCTTTTTACTTTCATAAAATTCAGGAGAACTAGGTAGGTGTTTAATATGAATATAAACTCCAACATCCTAAGGTCGTCTGTTTTAAATTTTCATGCACAGCTCAAATCTCCTGGGCATTGTTATTCAAAAATCCGACATTACTATGAATCATATGAGCTTTTTCTCAATAAATGGTAAAAGAAATGAGTGCTATCTTCAGAAACCTGGGGGAGAGGAAAATCTTATTTCAAGATTCTTTCACTTCCTTTAATATAATATGTATGTATTAAGGCTGTAAAATGGGACTCAGATATAAAGATCATAAATCATATTTGAAAATAGAAGTAAAAAATGTGTTCATCATTATAACTGTATAGTATAAGGACGATGATTTAAGAATTTTATATGCTCATGATTACTGCTGAAGGCATCCCATTATCTGCATATCCCAGTACTTTTCAATATGAAAAGCTTGTGCTCTATTTTAAATTACAGAAAGTTTAGATAGGTGCAGAAGCTGTCTATAGGGAAATGTCACTATTTTAAAATGTCTTATTGAGACTCCTTGCCCATGTAACATAATAAACAGTAACCTTGAACCATAAATTATAGGTTAGATGTACATTTGGGCCATGGTGTTTGGACATGCAGGTGCTTTGGTGTGCACTTTGGGTTCCCTAAGTAGGTCAGGCGACTGCAGAGGTGGTTATAGTTTGCAGCATGAGGGCAATTTGGTTGCTAAGGAAGTAAAAGCCTTACCTGATGAACTACAGTTTCTCCCAGCAAATTCAGGTCACTGTATTACGGAAATACACTGAGGTTTTCTTTTTTTTTGTACTACATGAAAATTATTGCAACCAGGTATCTATAACAGAGAAAAATACTCCACTGGCTAGGCAATCCTGAATTGTATAAGGTATTGCCTTATGTTCACAAAGTTTGTCTAAAATGGGTGATGATTTGAAAAGATACAGAGAAATTTGTGTGTGTGTGTTGGTTTTTTGTTTTTTAAGGAAGTAGCTATGTCAAATAGTGTCTTTTATTTTTGGTTTTTGCTTATGTTTTTCTCGAGGAGTCTAGCTTTAGTCCAGATTTTCACTCTTTGTAGACTTAGGATGTGTTTGGGGACCTTTCTCCATCAGGAAAAAAAAACCATCTTGTAGAGTTAAACTTATAAAAAGTCAGGCTAGAATGCCACCTAGCCATGGAAGAAGTTGTTTTCAATTCTAACTGCTAGACTCCAGAGAATTGTGTTCCCAATTCTCAAAGCAGGAATTTTGATGCTTTATTCACCTGTTTATCTCCAGAACCTAGAACTGGGCCTGACACCTAGTAAGCACTCAGTAAATATTGGTTGGATGAAGAATAAATCATTGATTCTAAATTTCAATCCAGTTTTTAACCTGTCAGCATATCAGTTATCTCAGGGGAAACAGGCATGAAAGATCCTTGAGTGTTATGATAAGTTATGAGACATCTCATGTGAAGTATGTTAGCAAGGTATTTGTCATTCAGTGTCAGGAGATGTTAAATTATTCATGTTTCAAATAAAGTTTTTCTTTTGTGAAATTATGATATAGTAACATCATAACTGGTGACTGCAGCCATGAAATTAAAAGATGCTTACTCCTTGGAAGAAAAGCTTTGACCAACCTAGATAGCATATTCAAAAGCAGAGACATTACTTTGCCGACTAAGGTCCATCTAGTCAAGGCTATGGTTTTTCCTGTGGTCATGTATGGATGTGAGAGTTGGACCATAAAGAAAGCTGAATGCCAAAGAATTGATGCTTTTGAACTGTGGTGCTGGAGAAGACTCTTGAGAGTCCCTTGGACTGCAAGGAGATCCAACCAGTCCATTCTGAAGGAGATCAACCCTGGGTGTTCTTTGGAAGGAATGATGCTAAAGCTGAAACTCCAGTCCTTTGGCCACCTCATGCGAAGAGTTGACTCACTGGAAAAGACTCTGATGCTGGGAGGGATTGGGGGCAGGAGGAGAAGGGGATGACAGAGGATGAGATGGCTGGATGGCATCACGGACTCGACGGATGTGAATCTGAGTGAACTCCAGGAGTTGGTGATGGACAGGGAGGCCTGGCGTGCTGCGATTCATGAGGTCTCAAAGAGTCGGACACGACTGAGCGACTGAACTGAACTGAACTGAACATCATAACAATGTTCTCATTTCTGAGGCTATAGGTTTGATAGTGCAGACCTTATCAAATAAATGATTTTCATAATTTATCATAATTATAAACTTTAACCTAGCCCTTTTGGACTTCCTATGATACACATCCATTTAATCTTGAGATATCAGCTTACTCTGAAACCTAAGATAAATGTGCTGTTGGAACACTTTGCAAAGTCCTCACAGTGCCTAAAGTTCAAAAGCTCTGTTTATATTAGAAGAAAGATACTAAAATGTTATTAACCTGTACTAAAGGGCCATAATTGACATGAAACACTGAAAACTAAAGCCATTTGGAGTGTTAATTGAGGGACAGCATTCATCTAAACTGAAAATCTGAAAATATAGTTACAAAATCATATTTATTGTCCTTCTATTCTGTTAATGACAGAGATCAACTGTAGTCCTGACTCATCATGTGTCAGATTTGCTTGAAGGGATGTATTTATAAAGCCACGTTATATTGTGTGTTAGATACAGATATGTATAGATATATATATCTCCTGGCTTCCTTGTTGGCTCAGTGGTAAGGAATCTGCCTCCCAATGCAGGAAACATGGGTTCAGTCCCTGAGTTGAGAAGATCCCCTAGAGGAGGAAATAGCAACCCACTCCAGTATTCTTGCCTGGATAATCCCATGGATAGAGGAGCCTGGAGGGCTATAGTCCAGGGGGTCGCAAAGAGTCAGATACGACTTAGTGACTAAACAACAAACAAATATATCTCCTGCTGGTTAGGAGAGACAGAGGTTATGAGGAATTGGCCTATGTAATTATGGAGGCTGAGAAGATCCATGGTCTGCATCTGCAAGCTGGAGACCCAGCAAAGCTAGGTCGAAGGCCTGAGAATCAGAGGGGCCGATGGTGTAAATTTCAATCCAAGATTCAGAGAGAATGGGATGAGGAGTCCCAGCTCTATCAGTGAGGCAGTGAAAAACAGAGCGAGTTAGACCTTCCTCCACCTTTTTATTCTGTTCAGGCCCTCAACCGATTGGATGATGCTCGCCCTCATTGTGGAGGACAATTTACTGAGTCCACTGATTCAAATGCTAATCTTATCCACAAACATCCTGGATCAGATAATTGACCTAATCAGAAAATTTTTTTTTTTTTTCATTTTTATGTATTTATTTTTGGCTGCTCTGGGTCTTCGTCGCTGCTCAGGGCTTTTCCTGGTTGCAGAACACGGGCTCTAGAGTGAGGGCTCAGTAGCTGTGGCACGCGAGCTGAGTTGCCTCATGCCATATGGAATATTCCCAGACAAGGGACAGAACCCGGGTCCCCTGCACTGGCAGACAGATTCTCAACCACTGGACCACCAACGAAGCCCACTTTTAGTGAGGGCATCTACGGGTAGTCAGGTTGACACATAAAGATAATCATCACATATTATTTTCACTAATTTTTTAAAGAAAAGATGAATTCAAATTCTAGCATCTCTAATAAAGAAGTATTCCTGTCAAAAGATTCTACCTCTAGTTGTATCTTTGCTTATCTATTATTTAATTACACTTAAAACTTAGGATTTTTTTAATAGGACACTAACCCCAAAGCCTTATTATAACCAATGAGAAAAAAAAAAGTGTTTTTAGGTCTCACCACTGTTCACCAATCCCTAAAACAATGGTTGGAACATTTCTCAATATACTGTAAGGAAGAACTCAGAGATGGGTCCCTAGGAATATAGGCTTCCCACAGCTGCTAAAAACATATCAAAAATTTCAAGAAGCTGTGCTGATTATATCAGTTTTTGCCAACACAGCATCTTCTAGGAGCATACTCCTTAATAACAAAAACAATAATAATAATAAGAGCTAACACTTACGTAGCAGTTTACTTTGTGCCAGGAACTGTTTTAATGAGCTGATGTATACTAATTCATTTAATCTCATAATTATCTTCTGTAATAGGTTCACTAATACTACACCTATATTACAGCTGGGAAGCAGGCACAGAGAGAAACATCCAAATTCACACACTTACTAAATGCAAAACATACCCCAGATTCCATGTACTTTCCCTACCGAGGTATTCGTGTACCATATCTCTACTCATGTACAGTAAAGCAGACTTTCACGTTAACTGGATCATGTAAGGAAGATCTAATGTGAGATATAACTCAGTCCTTCCAGATTTTATTCTTTTATATTCATATTTTTTTAATGCTGGACATCATGGCATTTCACCCCTAAATACTTCAGTATGCAGCTCACAAATATAAGGACATCCTATGTAACCAAAATGAATTCTTTCTACTCCTAACAAGTCACAATATTAATCTTACTATTAAAACTTAATGAGCTTTAATATCATTTATGACCCAAGTCTTATTCCAATTTTCACAATTATTCTCCCAATAGATGTTCAAAACTGTTCAAACTAGAATCTAATCCAGGACCACAGGCTGCACTTGTGGTCGGGTCCCAGTTTCTTTTCCTCCATAACATCCTTGGTTTCTATGGTGCTGACTTGCTGAGAGTCCAAAGCAGTTGTCCACTGGAATATCTCACCTTTCAAGATTTGCCTGAATGTTTTGTCATACTGTTTAGCCTGTCCCTGCTCTTCCATTTATCTTCTTTCTTATAAATAGTCTTCTGATACTTAGAAGGGCAAGAAAATAAATCAAGTCTGCAGGTTATTAGAGCAATCTAGAAAAAAATTTTTGAAGACTGAAGCTGAAGAGGGGAATGAGCAGACACTAAGAAATAAAGGAATATTTTTATTATTATTATCTTTAGATTTAAATCATTTGAGTAATTCTCAGGTGAATGACTGCAAGTAACTGAGAGTAGAACAGCCTAAACAACTTTCATTCTGAACAAAGACCGGGAAATGTAGGTACAAGGCAGCTTTGTGAAATGAAGGGCACTATGATCCTCACAAAGTAGGATTTGGGTGTTTTGCCTAACAAGCTTTACCATATTAGGTGGGGCTTTGTGATACAAGTTCTGACTGGAGACTCCAATCTTTCCAGGGTACAAGTGTTAAGCAGCCAGGCTTAGCTGCCTGGGCAACCAACAAATATAAGACTGAGACCTATAAACTCAATTTGTTGCTTACTTGCAGTCACGAAAGTCTTCTGACTCTTTCTTCAAAGACAACTTATTTGAATGTGCTTTAAAAGCTCAGGAAATTGCCCTGGAAAATCTTTATTCAAAGCTGGTAAACAAAAACTACCCTTTCTATAGTATTATTCAAATAGACTGGATCCATTTCAAGATGCTTCCTGTGTCATCCACTTACCAAGCACACTCAGGACTGCTTTGGCAAGGACCGTGCACACATTGCATGTGTGAATTGTAGCTCATCTCAGCAGGGTTCAGAAAGAGCCACGTTCTTATGTCTCTAGATAAAATTACAATTGTTAGGTGTACACTGCTACTCAGGAAATTCAAACTTGTGAATTTGATGGGAGCAGAGAGGGGAGGTACCCTTCTCCTAGGGTCAAGAGTAGGGCTCTGGGACTTTGGCACAGCCCAGAGCATTTTAGACAGCCCTCTGATCTCCTGTGGCGCCGCGGAGATGGTCAATGTCAAAATCCACACAATCCCTTGAAATCTGTGGCCCCAACCCAGCACCACAACTTATGAAGGCAGGGAAGCTAAATGTTCAGTGAACCTCCCTTCTCGGGGCACACTGGAGCTCTTCTGCCATGAGGCCCTTTCACAGACCAGATTAGAAAGAAGGAGAGAAGTGTTGGCCTCCACTCCTCCAGCTTCCGCATACTTCTGTTTCCTCTCCAGTCCCTCCAGAAACTCAAAATCTTCCCTCTAGGATCAGTCCACTTCCTTTCTCAGCTAGGGCTCTTTTTTCCTACAACAAAATTTTACAAAGGAATGATGTTCCAGATGCCTGCTTCATGTTTTTTTAAATGAACTCTCCCTTTATACTTCTGATGCAAAAGACATCAACAAACCTGGAGTTGTCACAGCAGCAACAGAAAATGAGTGAACAACCTTTGGCTCATACCAGTCAAACAGGTCTCAAGTTTGGCCTACAAGAATTAAACAATCTTGGTTATTCTTTAGCTGTTACTACTAACAAACACTTGTAGCTGGACTTGTCCTTCACAAAGCAAATTACTCTCTGACCCATAAACTATACCCTGCACCTGGCTTTCTTTTCCCCCTACGCTCTTGTAGCATTCTGCATCTCAAAAAAGAAGGTCACAGGCGGATAACCTCAAAACACAAGACCCAGTTACTGAGTTGTCTGATACCAGCTGTGGCCATCTTGAAACTCTGCAAGAGAAAAAAAAAGCAAAACCTTCAAGAGGATACTAAACCTCTCCCTATTTTCGAGAAAGGGAGACACAGTTCTAGAGACACAAGCCTGCTGTGTTTCTCTTTTGCCTGGCAAAAATAATAAAGCTCCTCTTTTCTATTTCCTCTAAACTCTGTCTCTGTATTTCTATTTGGCATCGCAGGACGGGGAGCCAAAATTTTGGCCACAGAGTTAAGGCCACCCTTGAGGATTTTCTTGCTATGGGGAAGTCCCACTATTTGCTCAAGCTGCTGAACAAGTATGAAGCAGAAATTAACATCTTAAGGTGGTTTCACCCCCACAGACATGAAGGTGAGAAAGACAGTCCCTGCCTCCAGGGATCTCACATCTTGAGAGGCAAATAAAGAGGTCATTCAAGTATAGCACACAGGAAGGGTCACTGCACAAGAGGCTAGGGAGGGTTTTTCTGAAGGAGATGGTCATGAACACAAACTGTTTGCTCTACCTATGTGTCAGATACCATGCCAAGCCACTATAGTCTATAGGCATACAGTGGGGCTATACCTGAATCCAGGCAATCTAGCTTGAGTCCAAGTACTAAATTCCTAGGCTCTGAACTCTGGGTGATAATAATGTGTCAACATAGGTTCACCCATTACAACCAACACACCATTCTTTTGGGGAAGGTTGATAATGGGAAAGATATACAGGAGTGGAGGTGGGGGCAGATCTTTGTACCTTCCTCTTCATTTTGCTGTGAATCTAAAACTGCTCTAAAAAAGAAAGTCTATTTTTTTTCAAAACACGTCAGCTTTACCCAAACTTCTATCAGTTAGATTTTTATTAACTAGCCTCTCTTCTAAAGTAGAATTATGCCCTGCAAGGAGCCAAATCCGATCTTGTGTTTATAACCTGTTGTATTTTTCACCATAAAATCAAATTGCTTTTCTGAATCTGCCTGCAATGTAGGAGACCTGGGTTTGATCCCTGGGTTGGGAAGATTCCCTGGAGAAGGGAAGGGCAACCCACTCCAGTATTCTTGCCTGGAGAATTCCTTGGACAGAGGAGCCTGGTGGGCTACCGTCCATGGAGTCACAAAGCATCGGACACAAGTGAGTGACTAACACACACACACAACACTGCTACCCCTACTCCAGCCACACTGGGAGGCCCTTCTAGAGAGAAGCTCAGATCAGACACCAAGACACAAAGATGACAGCGCCCCCTTGGAGAGAGGTCAAAATATCTGCCACAAGATATTGTGCCTGACCGCATATTCTCTCTGCCACAGCAGGAGCGTTCTGGGTTTTGCATTCAAAGAGCTCTGCACATTGTAGGCTGTGGGAAGCAGCTCTGGAATATTAAAGTACTAAATTAACTTTCAGGATGTCAATCATGGGCATTCATGAGCGAAATAAAGGATAGGCCTGTCTCAGGGAGACTGGAGACATGACCAAATTGATGTACATTCATCTTCATATTTCAGATTTTCCCCATTTGGGCCAAAATTATGATCCTTGGGTCTGACTTTGCTTCTTGCTGAGTCTGGCAGCCTGAGCATCAAATCTAAACAAAGCTGAAACAGCAGGGCTCTGGGTTGATGGCCCAAAAGCTCAAGCTGAGAGCCTGGCAACACGCCTATCCTGACAGCCATGCCTGTTCACAAAGGAGAACAGAACCCGTGCTCCGTCTTTGCATCATGCTTTCTGTAAACCCAACTGCTCAGCTTTTGTGAGACTTGACATTATTTATTCCTCAGAGAGGGAATGAGTGACTCAACGAGATCTTGTGATTCACAGAAGTAGGCAGCTGGCAAGTGGGGAGCTGGCACAAGAAAAAGGAAGGCTGGAAGGTGAGGGTTGCTCTGGCCACTCCAAAGTCATTCAAGATGCCCACCCCCCCA
>SJYQ01003128.1:163325-198082 GCA_006410935.1 Redunca redunca
ACCTACCTCTTGAGAAATCTGTATACAGGTCAGGAAGCAACAGTTAGAACTGGACATGGAACAACAGACTGGTTCCAAATAGGAAAAGGAGTACGTCAAGGCTGTATATTGTCACCCTGCTTATTTAACTTCTATGCAGAGTACATCATGAGAAACTCTGGACTGGAAGAAACACAAGTTGGAATCAAGATTGCTGGGAGAAATCTCAATAACCTCAGATATGCAGATGACACCACCCTTATGGCAGAAAGTGAAGAGGAGCTAAAAAGCCTCTTGATGAAAGTGAAAGAGGAGAGTGAAAAACTTGGCTTAAAGCTCAACATTCAGAAACGAAGATCATGGCATCCGGTCTCATCACTTCATGGGAAATAGATGGGGAAACCGTGGAAACAGTGTCAGACTTTATTTGGGGGGGCTCCAAAATCACTGCAGATGGTGATTGCAGCCATGAAATTAAAAAATGCTTACTCTTTGGAAGAAAAGTTATGACCAACCTAGATAGTATACTCAAAAGCAGAGACATTACTTTGCCGACTAAGGTCCATCTAGTCAAGGCTATGGTTTTTCCTGTGGTCATGTATGGATGTGAGAGTTGGACCATAAAGAAATCTGAGTGCCAAAGAATTGATGCTTTTGAACTGTGGTGTTGGAAAAGACTCTTGAGAGTCCCTTGGACTGCAAGGAGATCCAACCAGTCCATTCTGAAGGAGATCAACCCTGGGATTTCTTTGGAAGGAATGATGCTAAAGCTGAAACTCCAGTCCTTTGGCCACTTCATGCAAAGAGTTGACTCATTGGAAAAGACTCTGATGCTGGGAGGGGTTGGGGCAGGAGGAGAAGGGGACGATCGAGGATAAGATGGCTGGATGGCATCACAGACTCAATGGACATGAGTCTGAGTGAACTCTGGAAGATGTTGATGGACAGGGAGGCCTGGCGTGCTGCGATTCATGGGGTCGCAAAGAGTTGGACACGACTGAGCGACTGAACTGAACTGAACTGAACATATAATAAGGAGAAGGCAATGGCACCCCACTCCAGTACTCTTGCCTGGAAAATCCCATGGATGGAGGAGCTTGCTAGGCTGCAGTCCCTGGGGTCGCTAAGAGTCAGACACGACTGATCGACTTTGCTTTCACTTTTCACTTTCATGCATGGAGAAGGAAATGGCAACCCACTCCAGTGTTCTTGCCTAGAGAATCCCAGGGACGGGGGAGCCTGGTGGGCTGCTGTCGGACACGAATGAAGTGACTTAGGAACATATAATACTGCACATCAGCTATACTTCAATGTTTTACAAAATGGGTGAGGGAGGGGTGGAGAATGCAGAAGCTGAAGCCCCAGCATATGCAAAAGCATGAAGCATGAGAAGGGAGAACCTCAGTCTCTCTGTAGGACCCCTGATGGGCCTAAGATCACTGTACTGGAGAGAGAGGCAGGGGCTGAATCCTGTAGGGCCCTGCTAATGAACTGGGATCTTTCCTGGGGACAGCACAGAGCTATGGAAATTGTTCAAGCTGCAGCCTGCTATGAACGTTTTTGCACTTTCTAAATCAGCCACAGTTTCTATAACATTAACCAGCAATAATCAACTTTGGCATCATGATCCTGAGGCCCCGGCAGCTACTGAGGCATGACCTAAGAAAGGCTCTGTTTACAACATTGTAAATCAACTATATTTCAATAGAATTTAAAAAAAAAAACTGAAACTAACACACTGAAAATCAACTATATTACAATAACTTTTTTTAAATAAAATTTTAGTAAAGGCTCTGTTCAGTGTTATTCACTTCTAGGGCTACAGATACTATATTTTATCCTAATTCTTTGGGAAGTGATCTGTCCTTTGTGGAAGGGACCCATGTCTTTTCTCTTTTATCTTTGTAAGTACCTAGAACAATACAGGGGCACCTCACATTTGTCCAACCAGTACCAGGTGATGAATTTATATAACCCATGCCCATGGCATATGGGCGCTGAGCTTAATCTCTCAATCGTGTCCGACTCTTTGTGACCCCATGGACTGCAGCCTGCCAGGCTCCTCTGTCCATGGGGATTCTCCAGGCAAGAATTCTGGAATGGGTTGCCATGCCCTCCTCCACAGGATCTTTCCAACCCAGGGATCAAACACAGGTCTCCTACATCGCAGGTGGATTCTTTACTATCTGATGGATAACTTCTAGTTATCTTAGACAATTAAGTAGAACATTCTGGTGGAAAGTAGAAATGAGGGTAGGGACATAGACTGTACTGTAGCAAGATGTTAAAAGGTCAAATGCCTTTAGCATATTTGTTGGAAGATAAACTTCGGTGTAACATAGGACTATTCCATTTTATCACAAAACCAATTAGACAGCTCTTCCTTTTAGACCACGAAATAGAGTTATTTCTGACTTCTGGTAACACAAAGCAAAATTAGCAACAGAATTGTATCTCCTTTCATTTAGAGGGGGGGAAGTGGGAGTGAAAAGAAAGCAGCGAATCACATGGAGGAACAGTGGTCTGGGGGTGTACTGGGAAGAACACAGATTCTCCCAAACAGTATCCTGACATCCAGCCTTTGAACTCAGACTCATTGGCTCATTCATTCATTCAGCAGCTTTTCACTGGGCCCTTCCAAATATGAGATGCTAAGTATACAATGGTGGGCAAAATAATACCATCTTGTTCTGTATCTCTGGAAGAGGACACTGAAGAAGGGGAAACAAATTCTAAAGGAGTCAGCACACTAACAGGAGTGTTCGTGATAACGCATGACAAGCACTATGAACAAGGAAAAGGGAGACCCACTTTAGGCTGCGCGGGGTCAAGGCAGGGCCCCATGAGGAAGAGTCAGAGAAGAATGAGCGGGAAAAAACCAGCACAAGCCTGATGGGGAGAGGAGTCCAGGCAGGGGGAGGCTCCATGCCAGGCCTCACTCAGGTGGGAAGAACTGGGTGAACACGAGGAACAGAAGGAAGGCCCAGTGGATGGCGGAGGGGCTCACAAGAGGCCAGAGTTGTAGAAACTAATTAGGACAGTCGGAAAAGATGTGAAATGATAGGGGCCTTCCATGTGATGCACAGCCTCTCTTCCAACTCAAGACATTCCCTGAGTCCCAGTGGCATGGTCCAGGGAGGAATGGCAGCGGAGGTTAGGGAGAGTGAAACAGGTAGTAAAGACATATCTTTTATTTTTTACTTTACCAACAAAGGTTCGTATGGTCAAAGCTATGGTTTTTCCAGTAGTCGTGTATGGATGTGAGAATCGGAGCATAAAGAAAGCTGAGTGCCAAAGAATTGATGCTTTTGAACTGTGGTGTTGGAGAAGACTCTTGAGAGTCCCTTGGACTGCAAGGAGATCCAACCAGTCCATTCTGAAGGAGATCAGCCCTGGGTGTTCTTCGGAAGGAATGATGCTAAAGCTGAAACTCCAGTCCTTTGGCCACCTCATGCGAAGAGTTGACTCATTGGAAAACACTGTGATGCTGGGAGGGATTGGGGGCAGGAGGAGAAGGGGACGACAGAGGATGAGATGGCTAGATGGCATCACCAACTCAGTGGACATGAGTTTGAGCAAGCTCTGGGAGATGGTGAAGGACAGGGAAGCCTGGTGTGCTGCAGTGCACAGGTGGCAAAGAGTCGGACACGACTGAGACTGAACAACTAGTGTGGCCTGGCACAACTCAGTTGCCTGGTCCATAAAATACAGATAACAGTATTCTCTGTAGAGAGTTGTAGATTGCATAGGGATCGGCAAAATGAGTGAAGGGCATCAAAGGTGGAAAATTCCAGTTATAAAATAAGTCATGGGAATGTAATGTACAGCATGGCAACTATAGTTAATAATACTATATATATGTTGCATATTTGAAAGTTGCTAAAAGGAGATTTTAAAAATCCTCATCCAAGGGGAGAGGTGGGGTAATTATTTTGGTAACTACAAATAGTGAGGGATGTTAACTAGATTTACTGAGTGATCATTTTGCAACATATACAAATATTGAATCATTATGTTGAGCTCCTAAAATTAATATAACGTTATGCCAATTACACTGCAAAAAAAGAAAAGACAAGACAAGCCTGCAGAGAAGTAGAAGTAGCCGCCTCGTCCAAGGAGGGTGTTCAATAAATGGTTGTCGCTGTTTTTGTTGGGAGGAAAGGAGTTATTTGAAAGGCAATCGAGGAAGTATTCAGTAGAATCTACCGGGTGTCTGGACAAGACTTGGGGGGGTGGAGTTGGAGATTCCAACAGGAGCCGGGTTTCAGCCGGGGCAGTTGTGTGTGGGTGTGAGGCCACCAACAGAAAAAGGGACTGCGAGGCGGGGGATGGGGTGCACTTGTTGAATGACTCACGCGAGGAAGCGAGGGGCGGGGCGCCACGGGGGCGGAGCGAGAGGAAGAAAGAGGCGGAGGGAAGCTCCAGAGTAGAGGCGAGGTCCTGGAAGCGAGCGCGGTAAGGGGACCACGGTAAGGGCTCCGGGGGTTCGGCAGGGGCCAGCGCGGGCACCGGTGAAGCCGGAGCATCCGAGCTGCAGCCGCGGCCGCACAGGGTGGCGAGCTTGGCTGGGAGCGCGAGGGAGACGCGGCCTGCGAGGCGATCCTCAGCCCCGCGGGTGTGCCCTCTTGGGGGGTGGGGGCAGGTAACAGCGGGTGCGATAGCGAGAGGGGGTGGCCTTCTTTGACTACATGACTTCTGGGGTCCTCAGGACGGTGGTACTTAGCCTAGAATCGCCCCTTACACCCCCCACCCCTCTGGCCCGTCTCCGGGTGCGACCCCGATGGCAGCAATTTCCTGCAAGCTGATCCCGCTCCACCCCGACCCCTCCACCCCACCACCCCCACTCCCCGTCCCTACTCCCCTACCAGAAAGTGCAGGGACCCGCCCTGGCTGTGTCCGATCACCCGCCCCCACCCGCCTATCCTGCCGATCGCCTCCCTCACACTGCCCACCCGTCTGGACTTCTGCCACCCCACCCCCAACAACTAAAGAAGCAGAGGGACCCCAAACCAGATCTGGGCATAGGGTGGGGGCTGCACCTTTAGGCAACACCCTGAGAAGCCCAGCTTAAATGTGGACTGAAGGCTAAGTGGGTGTGAAGGGACTTCACCACCAAAGCCCAGTTGTAGTGTTTTTGCTTCCGGATTTGAGACAATGGCCTAACTAGGCAAAGATAATCTAATTTGGCCTTATGGCAGCAAAGACTTCCTGGAAGTCCTCAAGAAATAGGGTGCTCAGGGTTCTGGCAGCTGCGCTTTACTGCTCACACAGGCACTGTGTGCTGGGTGTGGAGCTGCTGACTTGTGGACCTCACCCCTCATCTTTATTCTAGCCCCTTAAGGTCCATTACCTGCGCTTGGCAGTTGAGAAGCTGCGGCACAGACAGTTCAAGTTACTTACCCCAAAGCCAGGCTACCAAGTAGTCAGGATCTGAACTCAGGTCTTCCTGATTCCAAGTCTTTCCACCCTAGGGCATCATACTCCCTCTACAATAACATCAAGCACCGAAAGGGAAACTTGGTCAAGTACGGATCCCCTTGGCTGATATTGCTGGCAGCTTAGAAGGAAACTGAACTGTGTATGAAAATATGTTCATTTTGCATGGAAGTCACTGGTTGTCATGGAGGCCGGACCTGCAGAGGACACTGGCCCGTTGACTGGGCAGGAGGTTGGGTAGGGTTCATGGTCCACCTGGACTATGCCCGTTGTTCTGAGCCACGTGACACTGATGGTTCATTTCTTCCTCAGACACTCTTTCCTCTTGGCATCAGCTCTTCTTTCTCAGTCCTCTCCTTGGCCTGTTGTTGCTCTTCCTCCTGTTGGTATTCCCTGGGCCTCGACGTTCACCTTCTCCAGTACTCTTCTTACACAATTTTATTCCTGTTTCCTGCTTTACCTGTCATCTCCTAGATGGCAACTTCCAAATGGATCTTTCCAGCCTACTCTTATTCTGTAACTCTAGACCCAAATCCTCAAATATTCTAATTCCTAATGGCTAATTCCAATGTATGCCCCAACAGGCACCCAAAGCCAACATTTCCAGATGCAAAATTATCATCTCTAGCCTTCCCACAAGGGTCTTGGTTCAGGCCTCTTGACTTCATTCCCTAGACTATGATAGCTCTTTCCAATCTGGTCTCCCTCCCCTGGAATCCATCCACTCTCCACGGGCCATCCTGAAAGCTCAAGAGTCTTAGTCTTTGGTGTCTTCAGATCTAACCAGAGAGAACATGCCTTCTTTCCTCTCCTTCCTCAGCACCCTGTGCCTACCTCTAAAAAAGACTTCTGCATGTTGTATAATTGCCTGTCTTCTCTGTAGACTGTGAGTTACTTTAGTATTGATTTCGTCTCCTTTTGTATCCTTTGGTCTGGCACATAATAGACACTCAGTAAATATTTGTGTAAGTTAATGACCTTGTAATGAATTGAAATTTTTTCAGGGTAGTTTATAAGTCTTAAGGGCTTCCCTGGTGGCTCAGATGGTAAGGAATCTGCCTGTAACATGGGAGACCTGGGTTGGATCCCTGGGTTGGGAAGATTGTCTAAAGAAGGGAATGGCTACCCACTCCAGTATTCTTGCTTAGAGAATTCCATGGACAGAGGGAGCCTGGGAGGCTACACAGTCCATGGGGACACAAAGAGTCAGACACGGCCAGGTGACTGACACTATAGGTTGTGAAACATTTCACTGTGCCTTCTTTGACATCCCACTCCACTCCACCTCTGATCTGTCACCAAGAGTCTGGTGTGTGTGTGTGTGTGTGTGTGTGGCTGGGGAAGGAGCATTAGAAAGTGAGTTTGCAGGTGGTTGGAAGTTAAGATTAATGACAAAATGAAAGTAAGTTTCCCAAATAGGGGAGTTGATCCTAAGGGTGTTTTTATGGTTGACATAAATGTTCAGTCACTGCACGGTGACTCTCTTCTACTTTCCTTAGATAGTGGGTCAACCAGGAAGCTGAGTCCAGTCAGCTAGAAGAGAAGCAAAGACAAGGTCATCATGGCTTCAGTGTCCACACATGAAAACCCAGAAAAAGGCCCCCATTTGCCACCACCAAGCAAGCAGGTATGTATTTATAATTTGAAGTCTGCCATCCGAAGAGGAATATCATAGAGGACTTCCCCTTAAACCTCATCCTTGATCAATTGTCTTACTTTTCTCTGCCTGGCACATTGTAGGATAGGCTCAAGGAAAATAGAACAGAGAAGGAAAGTATGTTTCTGGCTGTCTTGAAAAGGAGACTTTTATTTACAAAATCTTTTCTTTACTCTTCCCTGTTTAGAATTCTAACTTCCCTGTTTAGAATTCAATTTAACTCTTAACAACTTAACTCTTAACTCTTCTATAGGTTGTCAGTGACTAAAGAGGTTTCCTTTAGCAGAGCAAAATTCTTTATTGAATCTAACAGAATGCTACATGATGCAGGTTTTTTACATTTATGTTATCAAGGCTAATCATGCTAAGGATATGCTGCTGACTGTAGTTACTGTTCGAGATGGCAGAGCCCTTAACTACTTAATTAGTCATCAGACTGAGAACCCAAGTGTTAACTGGGGCACAGTTTTTCAGCTTGTTGAGAATGAAGATTATGTGTCTCGGGGACACATGAATGAAGAAAAGAGAAGGTATTGTGATGGGTAAGTAGAGTTAATGTTCTCTGGGGTCAACTTTTCAAGCTAAAAATGGGTTATGGAGATTATATTTAAGAGCAAAGTTTAGGAGAGGCAAATAGACAAATGATATCATGTCACAAGGAAAAGAATTTAGACACCCAAGTTGCCTCTGAAATGGAGAGCCATAAAACATTTATGGCTCTACAGAAAAGGCTCACCAGAGCTCCCTGAAGGACACTCTGCTGGAACTTCAGTCTTGACTGCAGGACTCACAGCAGCTGTGATAGTCGGGTTCCCTGACCCTGCATGTGTGTGTGTTTAGGGGAGGGGAAGGAGAGAGATGCTTACTTCTGCCACAGGCAGAACCAAGAAGAAATATTTACACTGGGGTAAGGAGGAGTGTTTGCTGAGCTAACATAAGTGGAGCATAAGAGCAGCTCCTTCTCTGGTTGCTGTGGCTCACCCTGACCACCACTTCCGCGTGCTGCACTGGGGGAGCTGTACAGGAGGAAGAGAGTTGCCTGCTTGGGTGGTAGGTAGAGCTCTGAAGGCACTGGCACCAGAGGCTCCTTGTAGCTCACCTCACCAAGTAAAGTGCTTGACACAGTGCCTGGCCCAGGGGCAATGGTAATCACCATTCACACTGACGTCTACTACCGAAAGTCCAAAAAGAACATTTGCAAAACCAACAGGGTGAACTTCAAAAGCCATAGACCTGCAAGAAAATCACTAAAATTCCAAGAGATAAAAGGCAAAGGACCTACATAAGTAATTCACAAACAAGGAAATATAAGTGTGATTTAAGGAAAAATTTCAATACAGTTTGTTTCTAAAAACCAAATGAATCACCCACAGAATGGGAAAAATTATTTATGAATTATATATCTGATAAGGGTTTAGTATCCATAATATATAAAGAGCTCTTACAACTCAACAACAGAAAGACAACCTAATTAAAAAATGAGCAAAGGGCTTGAATAGGTATTTCTCCAGAGAAGATATACACATGGCCAAAAATCTGATGAAAAGATACTTAATGTCATTAGTCATTAGGAAAATGCAAATCACAACCACCATTTCACAACTACTAGCATGACCACAATAAAAACAGAAACAATTTAGTTTTTTAGTTTAAACAAATTAATAATTTATATTAAAAGCATTTAATTGCTAATTTAAAAAAAGAAATACTGGGGTTCAACCCCTGTAGGGGAACTAAGATCCTATAAATTGCACAGTGCAACTAACAGAAAAGAAAGAAAACAGAAAATAACAAGTGTTGACAAAGATATAGGAAAATTGAAAACCTCATACATTGTTCGGAGAAGACAATGGCAACCCACTCCAGTACTCTTGCCTGGAAAATCCCATGGACAGAGGAGCCTGGTGGGCTGCAGTCCATGGGGTCGCAAAGAGTTGGACACAACTGAGAGACTTCGCTTTCACTTCTCACTTTCATGCATTGGAGAAGGAACTGGCAACCCACTCCAGTGTTCTTGCCTTGAGAATCCCAAGGATGGGGGAGCCTGGTGGGCTGCCATCCATGGGGTCACACAGAGTTGGACACAACTGAAGCGACTTAGCAGCAGCAGCATACATTGTTGGTGGGATTGTAAAAAGGTGCAGCTGCTATGGAAAACAGTTTGGCAGTTCCACAATAAGTTAAACAGAGTTAAAACATGGCCCAGCAGAGCAGAAAACTAAAACTTGTACAGGAATGTTCATAGCAGCATTATTCACAATAGTCGACAGTGGAAACAGTCCAGATATCCATCAATGGATGAATGGATAAACAGAATGTGTTGTGTGCATACACTGGAACATTACTGAGCCATAAAAAGAAATGAAATACATGTTACAACATGGATGAACCTTTGAAACATTACACAAAGGAAAAGAAGCTAGCCACACAAGGTCACATGCTGTATGATATTGTTTGTACAAAATATCCAGAATCAGTTCAGTTCAGTTCAGTCGCTCAGTTGTGTCCAACTCTTTGTGACCCCATGAATCGCAGCATGCCAGGCCTCCCCTGTCCATCACCAACTCCCAGAGTTCACTCAGATTCACGTCCATCGAGTCAGTGATGCCATCCAGCAATCTCATCTTCTGTCGTCCCCTTCTCTTCCTGCCCCCAGGGCTGATCTCCTTCAGAATGGACTGGTTGGATCTCCTTGCAGTCCAAGGGACTCTTGAGAGTCTTCTCCAATACCACAGTTCAAAAGCATCAATTCTTCGGTGCTCAGCTTTCTTCACAGTGCAACTCTCACATCCATACATGACACTGGAAAAACCATAGCCTTGAATAGACAGACCTTTGTTGGCAAAGCAATGTCTGCTTTTCAATATGCTATCTAGGTTGGTCATAACTTTTCTTCCAAGGAGTAAGCGTCTTTTAATTTCATGGCTGCAGTCACCATCTGCAGTGATTTTGGAGCCCCCCAAAATAAAGTCTGACACTGTTTCCACTGTTTCCCCATCTATTTCCCATGAAGTGATGGGACCAGATGCCATGATCTTTATTTTCTGAATGTTGAGCTTTAAGCCAACTTTTTCACTCTCCACTTTCACTTTCATCAAGAGGCTTTTTAGTTCCTCTTCACTTTCTGCCGTAAGGGTGGTGTCATCTGCATATCTGACGTTATTGATATTTCTCCTGGCAATCTTGATTCCAGCTTGTGCTTCTTCCAGCCCATCGTTTCTCATGATGTACTCTGCATAGAAGTTAAATAAGCAGATTAATGGTTTCTAGGTGATTAGGGAATGAGGAGAGTCTCCTCGATGGGTATGGAATTTCCTTTGAGGGTGATGAAAAAGTTCTGGAACTAGATAGATATGGCTACACAATACATAGATATACTTAATGCCATTTATTGTATACTTTTTATTGTATGCAATGGTTAAACACATTTTTGTAAACCAACTATACTTCAATATAGAATTTTTAAAAAAATAAAGTATAAGAGTATGAAAAAAAATTTTAAATAAAATGGTTAAAATGGTAACTATTATGGGTATTTTACCATAATAAAAAATTAATGAGTCACTGAATAACAAAAGACACCCAGGGAGTGAGTAGAATTGCAGGGGAAGTGACTGCGTGCAGAGGCTAGAAGTAAGAAGAAAATGTGGGGACTTCCCTGGTGGTCCAGTGGCTAAGACTCTTAGCTTCCAATGCAGGGAGCCGCATGCCACAACTAAGAACTGGTGCTGCTGCTGCTGCTAAGTTGCTTCAGTCGTGTCCGACTCTGTGCGACCCCACAGACAGGGAGCCGCATGCCACAACTAAGAACTGGTGCTGCTGCTGCTGCTAAGTTGCTTCAGTCGTGTCCGACTCTGTGCGACCCCACAGACGGCAGCCCGCCAGGCTCTGCCGTCCCTGGGATTCTCCAGGCAAGAGTACTGCTGCAGCCTAGTTAAATAAATATTTAAGAAAGAAAATGTGGCCTCCGCAGTAATGCATTCTGACCAGATATCTGCTTCATGCTCGCTAAACCATGAATCACTGTTTGCTTCTCAAAAAAAATTCTTGCTCAAATTCACCCAGCGCTTGCATCTGAAAGGCACTGGCTGAAACCGGCTATTGCTCAGTGCTGGCAGCTGGGATCTAAGGCACACACGCTGTGAGACAGAGGGAAGAGACCTCCCTGCCCTCCTTGGGGGAAAATAGAACAGATGCTTTTCTGATGATTTCAGTCAACTCATCGTGTAACTTCCCTTGCAGAGTCTGTTGTTTTGTCCAAAGTCAAAACTGCACATCCACAGATCAGAGATTTCAAAGATTATCCGGGAATGTCAAGAAGAAAGTTTCTGGAAGAGAGGTAATTGCACCCCTCTTAATTGTTGTTAACACTGTATTTGCTGCCTAATATAAACTGCCTAATATCATATTAGAATTATGGTAATGATGTTTTTTTTTGAGCAGGAACTTTGCATAATTCCGGGAAGAACTTTGGTATCTGAGGCTGTTTGGAATTTAAATCCATATTGAGACTTTTTTAAGGGCAGGGACAATATCTGATGTAGGAGCTGTTGACCCTCATTAGCAAAAAGTGATTCACTCCTAACACTTTCCTTCATGGGACCGAGAAAGTGAACCAAGAGTGTTAACTTAGAATTTCTTGAAAGAGTAGACCTTCCACAATTCCACTGGACTCTAACCTTCATCAAGTTCAGGTTCATTGCGCCCTCCTAGAGCCAAGCACAGTGCTTCAAGTATAAAAATATGTGAACCAGTTAAATATTTGTGGAATGAATGAAGAGTGGGAGCATTCTGTTAATACTTCCCTTACAGTGTCTTGAAATAACTTTTTCTGTCAAGTCTCTTTCTCTTTCTGGGCCTGCTTTATATAAGACAAGGGTGTGAATTCAGGCAGTGCATTAAAGTCCCATCTAATTTTAAAAATTCATGACTTTTCATTTGAAAATGTCATACTAGAGCCTCTAGATATAGTCCCAATATTGCTGGCATAGAGATAATTTTACTTTGAAATACTCATTTTGATTTCTTAAATCATTCAAATCCAGTATCAATTGTTTTGGAAATAACACTGCTTAGAAGTTCATATTTGCTATGCATTACTGTTTATTGATTATGCTGTTAGAAATTATTTTCTGATAACCCATGAGTAAGTAATTGAAGTAAGCCCCTAGTAGTTTAACATTACAGTATGACTCATTTGCCTACCATCAGGTAGATAGATCTGAGTGGAAATTATATAATAATCCTGTTACTATATATAAAATTATATATATATATGTTATCACTTCTCCCTTCTTTGGGAAGAAGTCATTTGACACATTTTGACTAGAAGCTACTTTTGCCAGACCAACGTGTCTGTTTTTAAAAATCATCTCTAAACATTGCCCATGTTTACTGCAAATATAGTAATTTTCAGAAAATAAACATATCCAAATCGTGCAACAAAATGGCATTAAAAGACAAAAGCAGGGCACTCTTCTAAACAAGATGTGCATTTTATTGCCCTTTTTTTAAAAAAACTTTTTTGCAGGATTGAAATTTTCTAAATATACAGCTCACGGCAACTCCCAAATTCCCCAGCTCAGTGCACACACACATGAAGATGCCTGTGTTGTATGTAGTGATGAGAGTGATGATGCATGGTGGGTGTTGGAGATGGAATTGCAGGGAGTCTAGATTTTGTTATGTTAATGCTGTGTATTAGGTTGAGTGCCTGGGGCAGATCCCAAGAAAATTCTCCATGTGGTGCTTAATATTTGTCAAATAAGTAAAATAACAAATGACTAAGATCTCACTGCCAAAGTAAGAGGAAAAAAACAGTAATTCTCCCTGACCTCTAGGGGAGGTGCCAAATTTCAAAATACCAATACTTAAGGGCTTTTTTGTTTTACAGCTCTGCCTTTTTCTCTTGTAAGCATGCTTGTCACCCAAGGACTGGTCCATCATGGTAAGTAAGAGTTGGTATTTAGTAAATGTTTTAACTTAAGAGAATCCAGTTTTCTGTGGTCCTCCTGGCAGGTTTTGGTACAATACTTGGCATTTCTGTTTTGGTGAAGGATTTATTTATGCAGCCTTTAGACTGTTTCTAGTCTATGTCCCCATACTTCTTTCCCATAGATGTCCTCTTCCCTGGAATGAGTGACTGTGTTAGGTTACATGGCAAAGGGAAATTAAATTTGCAGATGAAATTAAAACTTCTTTATCCTTTATGAATTTAAATGTTATAAAATGAAATAATAATGTCTTTATATATTACCTCCTAGGTTATTTAGCAGCAAATCCGAGATTTGGTTCATTGCCTAAAGTTGCACGTAAGTGATAGGAGTTAAAAAACAAAGGTTCATTTTTATAAAAAGGAAATGTTTATAGTAACTGGAGATAGGAATGTCCAGCTCAACCTCTCTGAAACACTAGTGTCCATTTTTTTGCCACATTGCAGTTTTTTAGTTCATTTGACACTTTGTGACAGAAAGCTGAGCGGTAGGGACTTCACCTTAGTCCTCTCTGAAGCATGGCCTAGGAGGGCCTGGCAGGAGACACAGAGGACGTTGCCAGCAGAGCCTCTGAACAACAGCTCCACAAGGGATTTTAATTTTTTATTTTGGCCAATCTTTTCCAAATATTTTCTATAATGGACATGATAAATGAATAGTTTTTTTTAATCAGGGCTTTCTGATAACGTTGTTGTTTAGTTGCTAAGTCATGCCCGACTTTTTTGCAACCCCATGGACTGTAGCCCACGAGGTTCCTCTGTCCGTGGGATTCTCCAGCCAAGAGTACTGGAGTGGGTTGTCATTTCCTCCTCCAGGGGCACTTCATAACTCAGGGATTGAACCTGAGTCTCCTACACCAGCAGGCAGATTCTTTACCACTGACCCACCAGGGAAGCCCATTTTCTAATATACATTTACCATAAACTTAGGCTTTCACCTTCTTGCACTGATTATGCAGAGACCTTTTATGTCCACAGAAGATGCATTCTGGTGTACCATCCAAAACTTCATTCCCGGCAGGAATAGCAGGTTAGGAATGTTTTCCATGGTCCTGCCTCGTGACCTCCCTCCCCTGCCTGCAAGATAATGTGGCTCCCCATACTCCATCCATACAGAGAATTAAGTGGTCTCCTACCTAGTGATTTGGAGGCTACCCAGAGCCACAGCTCAAGTCCCACCTCTCCCTTCCTGGGTGACTTCACAGACTGGTCTGCCAGTTGGGCCGCCCTCTGGCTGCCCGTGTCAGAGCATCACCTTGGCTTGCTATAACCTGGCCCTACTATCTCCAGTTCAAAACTGAAGAGATCAAAAAGTCTCTAGTTCCCAATCCTGCTCTTTAATAGAGAGTTTCATTCCCAGAGTTTTTGTTCATTGATTTAGTAAGGTACTTTTGATATAAGAATTATTGCTGTTAATAAAGAAAATTCTAGCAGACAGCGGAGGTTCCAAATATTTAAATTGTTTATCTTTCCTAACCTGCTGTTACAGTTGCTGGTATCTTAGGATTTGGCCTTGGAAAAGCATCGTATATAGGAGTATGCCAAAGTAAATTCCATTCCTTTGAAGGCCAGCTGCGTGGAGCGGGTTTCGGTCCAGGGCATAACAGGTTTGTACTCTGTTTGGTGAAGGGATTATAATAAAGGTAACTATTAAAAAGTAAATGAAAGGTCATTCAACCATTTGTAATATTAAAATAGTTTTTAACAAATTGATATGTTGAAAAAAATTCAGTTTGAGTTGTTGCTATTTAACTTCATTAATAATTATGATTTAACTGAGTTACCTATTTTGTTTGCTCATCAAACATTTAGTAAGTACCTACTATATTCAAGACATTGTACAAGTGTCTAATGAATGCCTTAATCAGCCGACACAGCTTCTACAGTCACAAGATTACACAAGTTTAACCAGGACTCTCAATTGCAAGACTTCTCAGAGCCTTTACTATTAATATAAGTTGTGATGTTCATGAGGGGATACAAGCAGTAGGACTCTGGAGTTAGCCACATTGCCTCTGCTGTTAGAGTCACTGGGTTCAAAAGCAGTTCTGTTTACTTACCAAGTTGTGTGACCTTGCACATGTTTCTTAAACTCTCAAATCTTCAGTTTTCTCATCTGTATAAAATGGCGATCAGAATTTTTTTATGGGATGTTATAAGGACTAGGAATGATTGTTTATGATACTCAGTGAGTGCTCAGTGAATAATAACTATTTCTACCATGGTACTATAGGATTCCTGTTGGGGACACCTTACTCTAAATACCCGATACTTGTTTGAAAGGCAGCAAAGCATGTTGACAACACTGGACAGGAAGATCATTGTGGGCCTTCTAGTGGATGAAATTCTAGGAGTCTGAAACCAAGAAACAACTCCGATTATTCCTGAGAAAAAAACAAGCTTGAAAACTTTAGCTTAGAAAATACTTCTAAATAATATAAAATATGATGTAAATGAATTTATTTACAAAACAGAAACAGACTCAAAAACATAGAAAATAAACTTATGGTTACCAAAGGGGAAAGGGGGTGAGAATAAATTGGGAGTTTGGGATTAACAGATGCACAACTACTATATATAAAATAGATAAACAACAAGGCCTTACTGTATAACCCAGGGAAACTATATTCAATATCCTGTAATAAACCATAATAGAAAATAATATATATATAAACATATGTATATGGAGAACTGAATCACTTTGCATACACTAGAAACTAACACATTGTAAAACTAGCTATATATCAATTAAATTTTTTTTTAATCTCTAAATAATATTGTGTTCAGACTAGAGCTTCCAGTGTCAAAGTACAAACCAACATTTTTGCTTCTGTTTTAGGCACTGCCTGCTTACCTGTGAGGAATGCAAAACAAAGCATGGATTAAGTCAGGAGAGACGTTCACAGCCTTCAACTTCCTAAACTCTGTCTGTGGGCACTGAAGTCTCTAAGAGCATCTGAATTTGTACACCTTTAAAATGTCAAGTGTACTTTAAAATAACTTACTTATTGTGGAACAGCAACATTGTGATTCTCTTGCTCTATTGAAATGCTTTCCTGTTAATTTGAATTGAGCATTCCATGTTTTCTGCTGTTTAAGAACATGTTGGGAGCATTCATAACACCAAATAACATTGCATTGCACTCTTACTTCCTTACAGCTAAATGAAAGAGTTTGAAGTCTTCTCTGATTCACCCCCATTCACCCCCATTTCACTCTTGCTTTTGTTCAGGGTTTTAAGATCTCTGATCGAGAACAGGAATGAATGCTGAGAAACTTGGGAAATCATGCCCAAAGAAAACTAATGTGTATGGAGGTAGAAATACAGAAATATAAGAAAGACTGTGTCTATGGGAAGTGGTTTCTAAAATGTAGGGGCCAAGCTTTTTTAACTTAATGAAAAATATTTCATTTGAGAGCGTCACAATATAAATCAGCTGTCCTTTTAGTGACCTTAGTGATTTTATGTCTGCCCGGTTTGGTGAAGTTTTGGGAAAGCTGGTTGTTTTAGGTTACTTGCTTAACTCATGGTCAGTTCTCGAGAACTGGGGCTCTTTTGTATGCTGCTGCTGGCTTAAAAGAATAAACACAACTTCTCCAAATGTCCCTCTGGAACAGTTTGCATATTTCTGGGAAGAATCACTGGAAGAATTAATTCAGAGACTGATAAACTTCAGGGTTTTAAGGGAGCTCAGAGGGAGCCAATCCAACCCCAAGAGTTGCATTCCTATTCTCACGCCAGGTTTTTTTGCATGAAGACAAACTCTCCCACTGGGGACCTTTTATCTTTGTTAGGTTGTCTGAGCCCTACATGGAATTTTCTGCATCTTTGTACTTTCTCAGGAAAATGCTTTATATATGTGTCACCATTCATTTAATGAAGGTTTGTGTATATACACTTTACGTTTTACTTAACTCATCTTGAAAACTATATCATGGAGGTAAAAAGGAAAACCTCATTGAAAGTTAATGCTTAAAAATAAAAAAATTCAAAGAAAAAAATTAATGCTTGATATATATTTTATTTTCTACATCAAAAATATTTAGAAGTTTTTATTTTTACATGGATATTAAGTATATGAAATGGAGTAATTGTGACCATGTCTCTTTTTATATTGAGGACTTCTCTTATGGCTCATGGTAAAGAATCTGCCTGCAATGCAGGAGACTCGGGTTTGATCCTGGGGTAGGGAAGATCCCCTGCAGAAGGAAATGGCAACCCACTCCAGTTTTCTTGCCTGGAGAATCCCATGGGCAGAGGAGACTGTTGGGCTATAGTCCATGGAGTTGAGAAGAGTCAGACATAACTGAGCAACTAACACCCACACAGTTTTATATTACATATCCTGGGTTTACTTCCTGTCAATAAAATTCTTTTTGTATAAATCAGGATGCAGAGCCAATATCCTGGGTTCTTGGGTGCAGTTTAACTCCTGGTTCTGACAACTAACAATTGATGACTCTGTATTATCTCAGCTATTGGCAGAAATTCAGAATTGGGCACATTTATTTTCTGTGTTCCAGAAAATGAATTCCCAGGGATCAGAGTATTTTCACATTGTTAGGCACAGCAAGTCAATGTGAAAACCCATCTTGGGGTTGTGGGGAAGGATGAATCTATTATTGCTGAAAGGGAACATTATGCTTATTGCTGACATCTTCATAGTCCTTCTGAATCCAATTGGGTTTATGGTTTGGGCTCTCTGATTTTCCTAAGTGGATAAGTTTCTTATTGAAGCAGTTTATCACAGTGATCTTAGTGTGAAAGAAAATCAGTCAGGGAAAAAACCTCAACGGTCAGCCAAGAAATCTTGAATATTTTGTTGCATTATCTCTTGTGTTTATTAGGAAACAGGTGTCTGAGGGTGGCTCTGTTTTTGCAGGAAAGATGTTAAAGGAACAGCATTTGTCTGTTGGCATTTAGCAGTTATCAACACTCACCAGCAAGGTGGTCATAAGTTTTTGAAGAAGTACTTTTGTGATTTACAAAAAAAAAAACCTTGGCAAAGAACAAGATAAAATTGTACATAAAATTGCAAAAAGAAAGAACTAAAGAGACTACATGGTAAACATTGGCTATCTAACCAGCTTCCTTGGCAAAACTTTCCTTATTCCTTATTGGACCGATGTTCAAGAGTGAAGAAAATGGAAATTTTCAAATTTGGTTTTTGGAATTTAAAATGTAATGTTTAGATATTGCAAAGAAATAGAGGAAAACAATAGAATGGAAAACTAGAGATCTCTTCAAGAAAATTAGAAATACTAAGGGAATATTTCATACAAAGATAGGCACAATAAAGGACAGAAATGGTATGGACATAACAGAAGCAGAAGATTAAGAAGAGGTGGCAAGAATACACAGAACTATACAAAAAAGATCTTAACCACCCAGATAATCACAATGGTGTGATCATTCACCTAGAGCCAGACATCCTGGAATGTGAAGTCAAGTGGGCCTTAGGAAGCATCACTACGAACAAAGCTAGTGGAGGTGATGGAATTCTAGTTGAGCTATTTCATATCCTAAAAGATGATGCTGTGAAAGTGCTGCACTCAATATGCCAGCAAATTTGGAAAACTCAGCAGTGGCCACAGCACCGGAAAAAGTCAGTTTTCATTCCAGTGCCAAAGAAAGGCAAGGCCAAAGAATGCTCAAACTACCACACAGTTGCACTCATCTCACATGCTAATAAAGTAATGCTCAAAATTCTCCAAGCCAGGCTTCAACAGTATGTGAACTGTGAACTTCCAGGTGTTCAAGCTGGATTTAGAAGAGGCAGAGGAATCAGAGATCAAATTGCCAACATCTGCTGGATCATTGAAAAAGCAAGAGAGTTCTACTTCTGCTTTATTGACTATGCCAAAGCCTTTGACTGTGTGAATCACAACAAACTGTGGAAAGTCTTTAAAGACATGGGAATACTAGAAATCTGTATGCAGGTCAGGAAGCAACAGTTAGAACTGGACATGGAACAACAGACTGGTTCCAAATTGGGAAAGGAGTACATCAAGGCTGTATATTGTCACCCTGCTTATTTAACTTATTTAACATCATTATTTAACTTTTAACATTTATTTATTTAACATTATTTAACATTTAACTTTTAACATCATTATTTAACTTATTTAACATCATGCGAAATGCCGGGCTGGATGAATCACAAGCTGGAATCAAGATTTCTGGGAGAAATATCAATAACCTCAGATATGCAGATGACACCACCCTTATGGCAGAAAGTGAAGAACTAAAGAACCTCTTGATGAAATTGAAAGAGGAGAGTGAAAAAGTTGTCTTAAAACTCAACATTCAGAAAACTAAGATCATAGCATCTGGTCCCATCAATTCATGGCAAATAGATGGGGAAACAGTGGAAACAATGAGAGACTTTATTTTGGGGGGCTCCGATTGCAGCCATGAAATTAAAAGGCGCTTACTCCTTGGAAGGAAAGCTATGACCAACCTAGACAGCATATTCAAAAGAAGAGACATTGCTTTGCCAACAAAGGTCCATCAGGTCAAAGCTATGGTTTTTCCAGTAGTCATGTTTGGATGTGAGAGTTGGACTATAAAGAAAACTGAGCCCCGAAAAACTGATGCTTTTGAACTGTAGTGTTGGAGAAGACTCTTGAGAGTCCCTTGGACTGCAACGAGGTCTAACCAGTCCATCCTAAAGGAAATCAGTCCTGAATATTCATTGGAAGGCCTGATGCTGAAGGTGAAACTCCAAAACTTTGGCCACCTGATGCTAAAAACTGACTCATTTTAAAAGACCTTGAAGCTGGGAAAGATTGAAGGCAGGAGGAGAAAGGGATGACAGAGGATGAGATGGTTGGATGGCATCACTGACTCAATGGACATGCGTTTGAGTAAACTCCAGGAGTTGGTGATGGACAAGGAGGCCTAGCATGCTGCAGTCCATGAGGTTGCAAAGAGTCAGATATGACTGAGCGACCGAACTGACTGAGATACTTTATTTGTGGATGTACCTATAAGAAGAGACAAACAATATCTGAAATCACAAGTGTTGTCCTGCATGTGTATTTTATTTAGATAACATGGTAAAATGTTCTTAACAGTGGCATGCGTACATGCTAGGTTGCTTCAGTTGTGTCTGACTCTTTGCAACCCCATGTCTGTAGCCTGCCAGGCTCCTCTGTCCATGGGATTTCCCAGGCAAGAATACTGGAGTGTGTTGCCATTATCTCCTCCAGAGGATCTTCCCAATCCAGAGAGCAAACCCATATCTCTTATGTCTCCTGCATTGGCAAGCAGACTCTTTACCCCTAGCACCATGTGGGAAGCCCATTAATAGTGGAGAAGGGCAGTAATGAGAATAAGGATGGTCCTCATCCAATCAGAAAACATCATTGAAGTGATTTATTTTACTCCCGTGTGATACTTCCTGAATATACATTAGAAGGACTGATGCTGAAGCTGAAAAAAAAAAAAAAGGAATCTTCCTATACTTGGGTCACCTGATATGAAGAACTGACTCACTGGAAAGGCCCTAATGCTGGCAAAGATTGAGGGCAGGAGGAGAAGGGGACGACAGAGGATGAGATTATTGGATGACATCACCGACTTGATGGACCTGAGTTTGAGTAAGCTCCAGGGGGGTTGGTGATGGACAGGGAAGCCAGGCATGCTACAGTCCATGGGGTCGCAGAGTCAGACACGACTGAGTGATGAACTGAACTGACAGTCCAGTGATGCCAGAAGTGTGCTTCTGTCTAGGTAATGTAGGTACGGGTGACTAGAAAGGACTCTATGAAAGATATTTTAGATTCTGAGACGTTGCTCAAATGATCCACCCAGTATTAGCTAGGGTGACCATTTGTGTCTAAATTTTGCTTTGGTGTGATCCTGAAGTTCAAAAGTTATTGCTGGAGTTTAACTATATTCTGCATGAAATAAACATCTCAGTTTAAGAAATAGTAGCAAAATCCTCTTATGTTTGATTCATTAACGTAGACCACAATTTCCAGATTTTTCAATATATATTGTATGTTATCTATCTATAACTATATAGAAGGATATACTGTATACAATGCTAATGTATTTTCTAAATTCTCATCTAAGCAAAGATTTTCTCTTCCTATGCAGTCAGAATGATTTTCCTGGCTTCTGTTAACATTGTGATAGTAATACTTATCTTGAATGACTTAAGTAAGTAATGAAAATATCATGTAGGTAATTTTCTTACTATTCAACCATGGAATTTGCTAATCAACAGAAAACATTTTCACTCTGAAACTCTACACCCAAATCTGAACTATAAAATCTGATTTTATAGAGTTGTAGAGATTTCAGAGATTAACCCAGAGGCTTCAAAGTCTGGGACCAGAACATGTAGTTGTGTGAAGCTGGACCGGTGGCATATTATACACTAGCATGTTCTTCACTTCCGCACACATGCAATAATAGTTGCACCATTAAAGTCAAGGACTTTTAGTTCCTCCTCAAGGTCTGCAGCTAATACTCTGAGTATGTCCTTTGGGATGTTTCAAAGATACTAAAACTCCTACCAGGTGGGAGAAGTTAACTGTATGCTGCCCACAAAACACATGGACCTCAAACTGTTGGAACCAGAAGGTTGATGTCAACTCCCGATTACCTCACCACCAACCAATCAGGCTAAGATCACCGGCTGTCTGCACCATGGTGGTTCGACCTGCTTCTGATCCAGATGCCAGAGGACCACACAGGGGGAAAAGGAGGTGACACCAGGAAGAACTCTCCCTCTTTTCGGAAAAGCAATGCATATGCCTCTTCCTCATTAAACTTTCCCTAAAATCTTGCCTCAGTCATCTATGTAAGAAGTTGATTTATGAACTAAGTCTCCATGTCTCCATTCTCTGGCCATTGAATAAGGCTTCAATTTCAGCTTTGAACTCACTTTTGACTGCATGAACCCCAATGGAAAAAAAAAACCTTCCTCACTGAGGCAGGGGCCTCTGCTGGGCTAGAGCCCAAATGGGATCCTTATGACCTAATTCGCTAACAAATGGATGTTAGCTATAAGGATAACTAACTACTGCTGTAGTCCAAACCTGTGTGATTGTGTCACGCCTTGGGCCCATGCTAGGCTTTTTCACATGATCTGCCTTCAAGTTTCATCTGCCTATTTTATGCTTACACAGCTGGTCATTCTGAACTTCAGTATAACTCGTTATACATTTATCTCTTTTCAATTTCATGGAACTATTTTCAGACTCAACTATCTGTCATTTTCAGTCCAAAACTTGTGATTAAAGTTTTGTGTCACCTGTACTGAAAACTAGTTTGACCCTTTGCTTTATTAATGTGTAATATTCATGTTGTTTCAAAAAATCTTTTGACTGAAGGACTATCTTGAAGAATTTATATTATAAAATACTTTATTAGATTCTCTCATTTCTAGAAGTGGCTGGGGCAAGAATAAGCACGGAAATAGGGAAGTGATAAGAGAAGGAACCTGGGAAGTAGAAATTAATGATGATGAGGAAAGAAATATCAAAAAGGAAGCTCCCTGGGGCTTCCCTGGTGGCCCAGTGGTTAAAATGTCACGTTTCCACTGCATGGGGCCTGGGTTCGATCCCTGCTTGGGGAGCTAAGACTCTATGTGTCACACAACATGACCAAAAAATAGAGGGGGAAAAAAAAAAGGAAGCTTCCTAAAGTTTTGAAAACCAGAGCTTATGATTTGGAAGCCCAGAAATGACTTCATCCATTAACTCCACAAATACTTTTCAGGACCTTCAATACACAAAGCAATGTGTTTGAAGAAATAGGGATAGATACATATATAAAATCCCTGCTTTCAAAGAGATTAGTGCAGGAGGTAATATATTTAAATATATAGCTATAATACAATGTGATGTAATGTCTGTGTGAGATAGATACAAGCTAAATGCCTTTAGAATGCCAGGGACAGGACTGGTCACTTCTGCTCCCCTTGTGATTGTACTACTGGCCCAATTCTGTTAACAATTCATTTATGTGGGTACACTGGGTCTTACTTGTGGCACACAGTCTTTTAGTTGAGGCAAGCAAACTCTTAGTTGCAGCATGTGAGATCTGGTTTCCTGACCAGAGATTGACTCCCCTGCATTGGGAGTTCCAGAGAAGACCCTTGAGTAAGCCAATTCCTTCTCTCTCTTTACATGCAAGCTTTTTGCCATCTAATTTTGTATTTCTCTCCCATTGTTAGTGGGATGCACTTACCTATCTCTTGACCTTGCGCTTGTCCATATTTCTTGCTTTAGGAAAAATATGAGGCAGAAATGAAGGTATGACAGTTCCAAATTTAGGCCTAGAGTGACCTGTTTCTACTTAGGTCTCTATCATGACCGTAAGAACATGCCTAATACTAGTTGCAGACACAATAGACTGATTTATCAGTTTCACAATTTCCTAGGGTCTGATTCCTTAATCTCTTTCATTCAGAACAATTCTACTTTCTTATCAAACTAAAACAGAAACTGGGTAGCTGGAAGCAAGGAGCTGCCATAAAAACATAAAACACGTGGCACTGGTTTGGGAAACAAATAGCAGATGGATACCGGCAGGACCTTGAGGAGGTTTTCATGAAAACCTAAAGGGCCTGGATGAGGGTGAAAAGGAGGAATTATAGGGAGTAAGTGAAAACGTTACTGGAAGCTGGACGAGACCCTAACTGTGTAGTGAAAGTTGCTCAGTCTCGTCCGACTCTCGGTGACCCCATGGAATTCTCCAGGCCAGAATACTGGAGTGGGTAGCCTTTCCTTTCTCCAGGGGAATTTTCCCAACCCAGGTCTCCTGTATTGCAGGCGGATTCTTTACCAGCTGAGCCACGAGGGAAGATTGTGTAGTAGAGTTTAGCAAAACTGCTACCTGTGGTAAAATGGAAAATAAAAAAATATATACCTAATAAACTTGATCTAATTATTTCAGGTCAGTGCTGAGGATGTCACCTGGATTTTTCTAGCTGTGTAAGTAAAATGAGAGAAACCTTACATAAGGGACAAATGTGATTTGGAGAAAACATAAAGGCTCAGAAGTCTTAAGCCAGTATTCTCATATACAGAAATAGCTTTCAGGCAAAGGTCAAATTCAGAGAAGAGCACTAAGATTTCATTTCAGATCTGAGAAAGATGACAGTGCCTCAGAACATTTCAGACGCAAATGGCCGCCTACAAGTCTTAAAGGTATAACTTTGAAGACCCTGTCCAAGGCTTCCAAGAATTTTAGGGAGGTCGTTCATCAGCCTCACAGGGAGGCCAACATAGAAGAGACTATTTCTAATAGACTTACAGGGGCTTTTGTGTAATCAAGTGGACCTACGAGCTTCACAGGTTTAAAAAAATCCTATCAGCTTGGATAGGAATAATATAGAGAACTTGGAATCCCTAACTCCTGCGGGAAAGAGGCAGCTTGAGAGCACTACTCGATGGCAATCATGTGCTACCTTTGTGGGAAAGGATGACTCAGAGGGCAGGACCAAGAGCCCCAGGGGTCATGCCTAAATCCTAGTCAAAGCAACGCAAGACTGGCTGGGTTTAAGTGCCAAAGATAAGTGACTGCAGTATGTCTCTCATTCTTTCCCCCTTTAAAAAGGAGAAGTCTAAAGCAGCAAGAATTTGGGACAAACAGGGAAGATTACCTCTAAGTTCATAGGTGTTCAGACTGAGAGGAATGGCACTTAAGGACCTTTACCTCACCCACACCTGGCCCTGATTAGACCCTGAGCTGTCACAGTGGAGTTCCGTCAAAGTAGTTTATTTTGCATGTGAGAATGGTGTGAATTATTGTGGTCAAATAGGGGGCTGAAGAGAGCTCAACATCTTCCATCCCGTTTCTTTTTTTAAAAAACGTGACTAGGTGTGAAATTTATGCGCCTGCCTTGAGGCAGGTTTACAAAAAATGCTTTGGGACTTCTGAGGAAAGGTCAGAAAAAAAGGGCAAGTTTTCTGAAATGCTTGCTGCACTCACACTAGAGCCCTAATGATCAAGTAAACAGTCTAATGGCCTTGAGCACACATGCTGTGGGGAGCCCACACTCTACCCAGAGACACAGCAAGGCCCTGAAGCTGAGAGAAGCCTGGCTAGGCCTCAGCCCAGCTGCCTGCTGTTTCCATTCCATCCAGCACCCGACTGCAAACCTCAGAGCCCCAGAGTCAATTTCTCAGCTGAATCCTTCCTTAAATTCTGACACAGAAAAACTGAGACAATGAATTGTTGCTGTTTTAGGCCACAAGGTTTGGGGATGATTTGCAGCAGTAACTAACTGAAATATTGTTTCTGGTGGAAACGTAATACAATTAAGTATAATTTAGATGAGACCACAATTTCACCTTCCATTCACCTGAACCAGAAACAAACATTACGTCAATAATGAAGAAAATACAGTATACCAAATTTTTATTCCCCTGGAATTTGCAAATTTTTCAAACACCACTTTTTCAGGGCATTGGGCTATTCACTGTATGTTGCTTTATTCGAGTCACATTCTTTGTATCATAATTAAATATTCGATAGATGACTTTATTTCCTATCCCTACAAAACTCTTTCTTATGATTATACTTAAGAAGAGGGCAACCCACTCCAGTATTCTTGCCTGGAGAATCCCATGGGCAGGAGCCCAGCAGGCTCCAGTCCATAGGATTGCAGAGTCAGACAGGATTGAAGCAATTTAGCACACAGGCAGACTAGAAACAATAAGACCATAAAATCAATGGAGATACACGTTCCTTTATATTTTATTCACCATAAACACTAAGAGAATACAGCAAACACTGGAGAAAGGCGTTTTAATAATTTTGATGTAAAGTTTAACACTTAAAATTATGCTTGCCCCACCCCCACCCCAATTCAACATGCAGCTATCATTTATTTCCAGATGCAGTGATTGTAGAGCGTTACATTCTCTTGAAAGTTTTATAACAGAGTATCCTTGTCCTGTAACTTAAAACAATTTCATAAACTATGTATAATCATGGTATAATAACATCATTCAAAGAGTTCCCCAAATGACTACATTCACACAATATTAATATTAAAGTCTTGAGTTTTTAAAACATCATCTCAATAAGCCAAACCACAAAAACCCAGGTTCTAGTTTTAAATGTGTTTATGAAGACTGCTGCTGAGCTCAAAGCATGCAGATGTTCATGACCACCTAGATGAAGCTGGATACTGAAATTCCTTCAGTAGGTCCAATGATGCAATTTTTCACTCATCCCAAGTATCTCCATATTTGTTTACTTTGACTAGGAAAAAAGCACAAATAATTGATGATTCCAAATAGTAATAAGTGAAAGGAACTGTTTTATGTTTGCTATTATGACTTAAATTATGTTTCTCATTTGAATAAATGTACATGAGAGTCAAATTATAATTATAAAAAGGGGCTGGCTAGCCTTTTGTGAACTGGAGGTTCGACATAAATACGGTATCAAGACCTTTACATATGTATTTGATTTCTAAAACAACCTGATAAAGTAAATATAATCCCCGTTCTAAGGAAAACAGATTAGTAACTTGCCCAAGGTACCAGCCTAATAAAATAGGTAGAACTGAAATGTGAACACAGGTCTATTTAGGTCCAAAGCCTGGGTACCTTTACAACTTTACCATCTAAAGTAAGCATGGTATACATTACAGGATGTACAATAGTTACCAGTAAATGAAAAATAAAACAATAACGAACATTTGAATGCCATTTTTCACAGAAATCTCAGATTAGATTAATTTAATCTCTCTTTAGGAGATTAATACCAGTACAAGGAGGAAATGCTTTCCAGTATTTTTGTATTTTATGTGATATTATATTTTGAAACATGTTCTTCTATATTCTCTAGTCTTACTTTTTAGCCTCTCTTTTACACAGACATCATCTGTGAATCGTAACTCTTCAGAAGACCCAAGTATTCATAACAATGTAAAGAAGCAGTTATCAAAGCATAAGGGGATTCCCTTCCTCAAGACTTTTTCAGTGAAGTCTTTAAGGTCAAAATTATTTCATTATTATACTAAGACATTGTTCTGCTTTTCCCCCTCACTCTTCTTCCCTTATGTGTAGAAGGCAGTTTTCAGGGAGCTACATGACGTGTGGGGACATCATTGCTGACAGCTAACTGGAAATATCTTAGATGTTTAAAATTTCTGCCATTATTTCTAACTAGCTAAAGTAACAATATAATCCACATAAACAAAAGCTGAGAATTTTTAAATGACACTTTCTGACCTAATAAATCTACATTGTACTGTTAAATTTCTGTCTAGGTTCTAGAACAGAAATCACAACCTGTTCATAACTTTTTTCTTTAAATTATATAAAGCACACACACAAAAAAGCTTTCTTTTAAAAAACAGTTCACATCACTGTATCACAAAACACAGCTTCAAAACTGTTCACAGCCAAAAGCACCAACGTCCAAATCCAGCAAATATCACTCATCTACCTTTTCTTGGTTTTTAGCACTAGAAGGCCCAACCAAAACACAACATTTCTGACATACCAAACGATGGCACTGTGCTATGCAGACATATAATAGAGCAGATTACAAAAAAGAGAAGAATACTACCGCCTGCCCTCATGGAGCTTACAGTCTAAATTCTCAAATTAATTAGAAGATCAGAGTACCAGTGAATCTTCACATATTACAGAGTAATAACTACTGAATACATATAAGGCTTATGTTTTACGACAAACACTAATAAGTATTGCTGATTACAAATGTATTTTAAAGCTGTAAAGAACATCAATAATATGATAGAGGTGGATCACTGTTGTAAAATAGGATTAAATGAAACAATTACTACTGATTAAAAATAAAACTAGCTCTAAAGGAATGATCATAATAAAAAATACTAAGGATTTTTTATGTATTTTTGCATTCTCTGTGGCATACTCTCAAGAAGGTACAGAGGACCTTTTTGTTTGTTCAATTTTTAAAAGTAGTAAATAGAAAACCTTGAAACCATGATATATCCTCTAAAATTCCTCAAAAAAGATATTACAAAATTTTATACTGAAACAGCTACAAAGCCCTATTCAAAATGCCCTCTTGTTACTGACAAATCTTTGGTGTCAGAAAATTTACTCTGGGTTATGCGCAGCTGCTCCAAAAAGTCTTAAATCATGATATTAAAAATCTCTATGTATTAATTAATTATAGAGTGAAGTACTGTTAAGGGCCTTCCCTGGCAGCTCAGTGGTAAAGAATTCACCTGCTAATGTAAGAGATATGGGTTCAGTCCCTGGGTCAGGAGGATCCACTGGATGAGGAAATGGCAACCCACTCCAGTATTCTTCCTGGGAGCCTGGTGGGCTACAGGACACGGGGTCGCAACTGAGCAACTATGCACAAAGTACTGTTAAAAGTCAAACTCCCTATTTGGAAATGCCCTAAAAGCTAGTTCATAAGCACGTAACTCTTTCAATTTCATAGACGTAAAAACCATCATTTTATTACTCAATCAGGATTCTGTGATTCTGCCAAAAGTGGCATTATCAATCCAATCTTGTTTTATGCAGTAGATACATCATTTAAAAAAATGTTATCAATTCCCAAGGTGGCTTCCCATACAATCAAATATTTGTATAATTCCTACATTAAAAATTTAGTCTTACTGTTTTAAGCTATACTATTTGGACTTCATTATTTTCTAACATAAAATGGCTTTTGGAACACTTCAAAAAAGGAAGTACTGATAACTATTAATAGTTACCATCTTAAAAAATGTTATTTTGGTTAATTGCTTGAGGCATTAAATCACACGTTAGTATAATTAAACTAGTGCTGCAGTTTCCAATCCTAAAGAGTAAAGTGATTCAGACTAGGCTATCATACCTTCTTTTTTTGGCATTCTTTCCTGCATAGGCCTGACTGAGGGGTCAGTCTTATGTGTTAAAGTAACTTCATATGACTCTCTGTTCTTATTCCTTAATTCCTCATATGTAATATTTTTTCTTTTAGGACTTTCTTCAATGTTGGGATCAGGTCCTAAAACAACAAACAGTTAATAAATGGTGATAAAAGGATTTGAATAAATCCAAAGCAACTAAAGTTTACAAATGCTTCTTACCTACTAAAAAATTAAAGTGAAGGATCCGATTATTACCAGTATTCCAAAGGTTCTGTATTTTCCCCAAGGTAATTATAAAACCAAAATCTACTTCCTATCACACTTTCAAGCTTTTATTTCTAAAGTTAAAAATATTTTTTTTAAACTACCCATGGCCAGAAGAAGAATGGATATAATATATACCAGCATAATTCACTCATTAAAATGCTAGTGTTGCTCTAAACTGGGAGGTTATTCATACAGTTTATATAATTAAAGAGAAATATATTTCACTAGTGACAATTGAACAAAACTAGACATGGTGTAGATTTAGTAATAGTTCCATAGTTAAATGTTAACTGTATCCAGCCTATATATATACAAACAACTCCAGCAATTAAAAAAAAATTATGTTTTCTTATATTTCAATAATACTTGAAAATAGCTATTAAAAGGTATAAAATATAGTCTTTAACCACAGGAAGCATCATTTTGATTTAGGTCTAATAGATGCAATACTGAGGCAGAAAAAAGTAGCAACTTTTACCTGGGGAGCCAGCATTTATTCTCTCTCTCTCCCAAAGAAAGTCAAAGTATGAAAACATTTTATCAAAGAGTCAAATACTAACATAAAAATAAGGAAATGGTTAGGTGACAGGACTAAATATTGAATATAATTTATAAAATATATAGTTAGCAAGCAAAGCCAGATAACATTTTTTAAAAGTTAATTAATGCTAACATAACATTCAGTGAACTATTTAACTTATAAAATCTAACAAACTACTCCCAAAATAATATTTTTCAGAGCTTTTCAATGAGACATAGAAATTAGGTATATCATTTTATTAATATAACCATATGAATTAAAATAATTGTTTTAAAACAGTTTTTACAAATGGTACTATTTTGAAAGTCAATAGTAAGGTCCCAGCGAATACTCACATTTTTCAAAGCAATGTAACTATTCATTGAATATATTCAACTACAATCTTTTACCATAAAGTATACTTGCACTGATACAAAGCAGAGGATTTAAATTTCTAATTAGTTCTAATATTATATACCATGGATAAAAACCAAACTTTTCTTGCTTAAAGAAAAATATTAAAACTGTATACTGCATTTAAAAGCACCTTGCATTTCATTAGTAAGTTATTGAATTCATTTCCTTTCAGCATAAATGATATTTTTTAAATTCTGAAGGAGACAGCTTACACTAGATGAGTAGTTAGGAACCCTAGATTCTCATTCCCACTCTGACAACATTTAATGAATGTCCTTGGGCAAATCACTAAGCTTCTTTGAGTCTTGGTTTTCTCAACTGTGAAATATGGAAGTTTGAACTAGATGATCTTCACTAAAGTTCCTTCCAGGTCTTAATGCATTTTCTTATCAAAAAGAAAGACATTTCATTGTTCTGAAATTCTGCAATGAATAATGAAAACATGAATCAGACAGAAAATTAGGGATAATTTCTTTCACTTGTAAAAGCCAAATGAAAATATCTTGCACTGTGTAGGGAGCAAGACTTACAGTAAAGAGCTGGAAGGAACAGGAAAATGTAAAAAAGCACTGATTTAAATCTAACTGTAATAAACTACAATAAGCCTCATAACAACTATGAAAGAATGCTTCCTACTCTGAGAGATTAATAACTTTCAATTCCTGGTAAGAGAAAGCAGAGAGGACAAATAGGACTTAAACAAAAGGGGAGGATGTCCTGGTAAAGGAGGACTCCAGGAAAGCAAAGGAGGCCACTGTGGGCTCACGTGGGGAACTAAAGTGGCAATCTTGACTTGAGGGCAGAGGGTGAGACAGCAGAGCATGGATGGATGGATGGCTACAGTGGAGGACTTAAAATACATGCAAGTTTGGTCCTTGCTGTAGTCTGTGGGCAGATACCAAAGGGCGTTTTGTCTGTTTTTACTGGCAAAGAAATTATGTAACATGGAATGAAATTTTCTAATGCAAATGCAAGGAGAGATGCAAGACATAGCAAGGGAAGACTTGGTACATGGCTAGAACAGAAGCAGAATAGATTTGAATTTGGGAGACTGGAGAAATGGAGACACTGTGAGACAGCTGACTTTGGAGATAAAACAATGACTTTAACCTTTCTCTTCTATGCTGCTGACCTCTTTTCCTTTCTCACTAATCAGGTGTCTCATGTCCAGCCACTAAGGGGGGAAAACAGGTGAGAATTAAAAGACTTTCAAACTTTCCTGATGATCCAGTACAGCACGTGCGTTTTATCCCTGGTCAGAGAACTAAAATTCCACATGTTGTACAGTACAGTCCAAAAATAAGTCAACTTAAAAATCTCTTCAGTTATCTCAACTCTTTAACTTCACTTTCTCCTGTCTCTTTTGCAAAGTTAAATACTCACCCCCTCCACCCCCACCACTGACTCTTGCTCTGAGACAGTGCTGTCCAATACAATTTTCTATAATGATGAGAATGTTCTCTACACAGTCCAACACAGTAGCCAGGAGCACATATGGCTACTGAGCAACTGAAATGCTACCAAAGCAACTGAGGAACTGAATTTTCAACTTGTCTTAATTTTAATGAATTTAAACAGCCACATATAGCAAATGGCTATTTTATATCCTGACCAACCTAGAACCCTTTCTGCACCATCTGGAACCTTACTGGATCTATAATCAACACCTCTCTTTCCACTCTATACCTTCTGTCCTTTTAACATATTCACACATAGAGAATAAAATCTGTTCTGTCTGAAAAGAAATGAAGGCCCGAATGTCCCTTTAACCTTGTTTGTTTCCCATAGGTACTGGCTTATTGTATTTATTTCAAAGCATGTGTTTTCAAATACTCTATGAGGTCCACAATCCCTTCTCCAAACCCTTGGGAGTCAGAAATGCTTCAAAAATCAGAGTTTTATATTTTAGAAAAAACATTACCGTATATATCCCTTATTACTTAATGTCCATTGAAGCAGTGATGAATAAGCAAACACAACATTCCTAAAACAAAATCTAGAAAAAATATTAAGATAAATAAAGATTATCAATATAGTTCTATCCAGCTGAAATTGGTTTGAGTTCAGGTCAGAATTTTATCACTAATTATTTAAAAATCTGTTCTTTTTAAAAAAGTTTTGGATTTTAGGTAAGGAATTACAAACTTACACTTTGTTTCCAATTCATCTTTCATGGCAAATTAGACTGAAGAAAGCAAAGAAGCAAGCTAGCTAACATTTGCTGACAGTCTATTACTAATACTTTTCAGGCATTACCTCTCATTAGTTCATTTCATTCCCAAAGTTCTTTAAGAGAGGTATTATCATCTCAATTCAAGAGATCAAGAGACTGAAGGTACCACAAATTACTTGTCTAAAGACATATAGCTAGCAAATGTCAATCACAATTCATATGCAGGCCTTAATCCAAACTTGATGTTGTTTCACTCACATCACGTGATCTTCAAAGCTAATATTCACACAAACTTCACAAAGCACTTTCACATGGATTTTCTCACTTAACAACAGTTCTGTAAAGCAGGTAATTTTTCTCACATTACAAAGAAGCTAAGAGAGCTTTAAGACCACAGTAATAAATGAAATCTTTTAAAGACTCTTTCAAGGACCATTTATCATTTCATCTTTGCTATTTCACTAAACATGGTTAGCATTTTCAATTGATGGAACATATTAATAATTTATTCTTATTTTTCTATATCTTCCAGCAGACTGAGAGAGTTTTTCAGGGCAAACAGCCAGCTCTTATTCATCTTTACTTCCATACCTAGCAGAGTACCTGATACCTACTGGACCTCAAAAACTGTTGAATGAATGAAGAATGAATTCAAATGAACAGATGAGCAAACAAACATGCTGAGTTTAGGCTGATGGTGGAATACAGAGGTGATATCCAGCAAAAAAGGTCATCAAATAAAGTTTATACATACGTTGGACCATAAAAGCTGAAATTCATTTCAAGAGAAGTTTCTACCTTGGGCAATATGATCAGTAATACCAGTTGGAGTAGATTCATTCAAAGAAGCACTGAATGGAATTGGCTCATAATGAGGAAGCATCTCTTTTTCTAAGTTGTCTGCTGCTGGGGATGTTGCAAAAGATGAATGACCACTCACATTTGAGTCATATTTTGACCTCTGAGAATAGTGCCTATAAAATAAAATCATATTGTATAAAGAAAAAGGGTTACTGTCTATGCCTTATTTAAAGAAGTGTGTTAAGATACAAAAACTTAAGTCATTTTATAAAGGAATAATATAATGTTAGTATAGTTATTTAAAACAGTAAAATAAAGCCTGTTTCTGCCACAAAAACATGTTCTAATCCACTTATACAACTAAAAAATTGTCACTCTTAACATAGAGAAGAGAAAATATATACCCAATTTTCTATTATTAGGCTTCAGAGATCCTTTTAATGTGTTTAAGTTCTTGGAAAGAAAAAGTACCTCAGTTCAGAAAGTATGTCCATTTCTCACATTAACTGGGAAATTACTTCCACAGGGAGTAGTCCTTATCAACATGATTTTGCTGAAGCAAATATAAATGACAGTAGTTCTCATGGGGTTTCTGTTGCTTGCCATTTGTGACAGGACAATTTACCGAATCTACTTAATTACCTTATTATTTATCTACCTCTCAAGACAGATTCACTTATCTACACTTATTCAATTTAGGATTTGTATCCCTTAAACAACAGGATTAAAAAGTTGAAATCTGTCAAGAGACGAGACTGATAATATTTGGCAATTAAAAAAATAAGAGTATAGTAAGCAAATGAGTTTGCCAAATTAAAATCTCTCATTCTTGGACATGAACTCCCAATAGGATGCAACTCTTTATTTTAAACTAAACAAATCTTGTTTTTACTTTAAAAAATAAAACTAGCTTTAGCTTGCTGCAAAATGGCAAGTTTCCAGTGGTCCTTCAGTAAGGCAATGTTTCATGCACTCAACTACATCAGTATCTAGTTACAGGTTGTTGTTGTTTTTTTTTTTTTTAGCTAAAATGAAAGCCTTTATAAAAATCTGAACGGCCTACCCAGTTGGTGATGATCGTCGTGCCTGTCCTGATCGTAAAGCTTCTCCGAGAGGGGAATTCTCAAGATTCTTGAACTTCTCCTGGCAAGTTTTCACATAGGAAAGCTTTCCAGCAAAGTATCCCATGATGCAAGCAACTTATTTATAAAAATAAACAAAAAGTGTAACTCAGTGTGCCTCTTTAGACAGAAATCTTTTCTAAAAGAACACTTCAAAAAAATGTAGTTCTAAATATGTCTCTGGTGTGGAAAAATAGATTTCCTGAAATACTGATAAAAGTACTACATTGAGTTGCATTCAGAGTTCACAGAAAGATTCAGTGGATATAATTCACTTTCACAAAATCAAGTAAGTTAAAAATTATGTGAAACAAATCTCTTAAAATGATAAATTATGAAATGCTACCTAAGCATGGCTACTGTTGTATCTTTCCAATACAGAAGACAGAATACCCTGGAAAGATTCATAAAAAGCTTCAGACACTCTCTTTTAGGGCAATTTACTATTTTTTATTAACCATATCATAAAATGTAAAGAAACTATACTTATAAATGCTGTTATGTTTTTTACTAATTGCAAATTAGGGTTTTTAAAAAATTACACTTAATTTTAAATATTCCTTG
>SJYQ01003128.1:198104-209346 GCA_006410935.1 Redunca redunca
GAACTTTCTTTCCTCATAGACCAAGATAATTTATTTTCAAATATTATATTTTTACAAAATAAATTAATGCTAATGGTTTTAGACATTATAAAAACAAGGGAAAATGCCTCTTTCAACTAACTCATGGTTTTTAATGCTAACAATAAAATAAATGCCCAAGTAGTTCACTTAAAACTTAAACACAATGATTTATCAAAACAAATAACCAAATAACTGTTATTAGTAACACAGAACATTTGTAAAAGCTATTTATTTTACTTAGGCAAAAAAGCTAAGAGAATTAGTATTGTTCATACTTACAGATAAGTTTAGGAATGGAACCATATTTGGGATGACTTGAAAGGATTCCTAAAGATAAAACAGTAAATATTTCTGAGCAACAACTGTTACATTTATGTTATTATGATGTTTTTTATTTTTTATTGCAAGGAAAGAAGTTTATGCTAACAGTACAAGAACGGTATAGAAATTATGGTCAAAAATACAAAGAAAGTAATTCTGCTAGTCACATACTTCTGCTGGTCTTTTATATTTTATAATGTGAGACAAAAGTAGATGTAAGTTTAGCTGCTGCTGCTGCTAAGTCACTTCAGTCGTGTCCAAATCTGTTCGACCCCAGAGACAGCAGCCCACCAGGCTCCCCCGTCCCTGGGATTCTCCAGGCAAGAACACTGGAGTGGGTTGCCATTTCCTTCTCCAGTGCATGAAAGTGAAAAGTGAAAGTGAAGTCGCTCAGTCGTGTCCAGCTCTTAGGGACCCCATAGACTGCAGCCTACCAGGCTCCTCCGTCCATGGGATTTTCCAGGCAAGAGTACTGGAGTGGGGCAGTGCAGTATAAAGCAAGATATATCTATTTCTTAGTGGCTTTGAGCAACCCACAAAGACACAAGGAAAAATTAGTACAGATTACCTTTATATGTTATGTGACAGCATTAACTCTTTCCAGAATACCAAAGCAGCCTGAAGCTATTCAAAAGAGAATTAAACATCAAGAGAAATATGAAGAAATCAAGATTCTAATCTATTAGAATGGATGACTTCAGCAAGATCACTTGATACAAGGTCAATATACAAAAATACACATCTCTATGAATCAGGAACAAACAAACAAAAAAAATCAATAAAAAAGGATACTACTACAGCACCCAAAACCATCAAAGACCCAAAAACAAATCTAATAAAAAATTAGAAAGATTCTGAAAACTACAAAATTTACTAAGGGAAATGAAAGCTAAGTAAACGGAGAAACACACCATGTTCAAGAATTCAAAGATTAAATAAAGATGGTAATTCCTCATAAACATCTATAAATTCAATGTAATCCCAATTAAAAGCAAAGAAAGTCTTTTCCCCAAACTGAAAAGCTTATTCTAATATTCATGTGGGAACACAAACGGTCATGAAAAATCACGGCAATGTTGAAGAATACCACAATGGAGAACTAGCTATCACCAGATATCAAGATCTATGATAAAGCGATACTAATTAAAATAATGTGTTATAAGTACAAGAACACACAAACTGATCAAATTCAGAAAAATCCAGAAACAGACCCACACAGTCACTTGATTTATAACAGAGGCAACAACACTGCATTGCAGTGAACAAGGTCTAGTCTTCAAAATATAGTGCTGGGCCAACCACGAATCCGTACAGGGGAAACGTACCTTGATCCTACCTCATATAATGTTCAAAAGTAATTCAGGATGACTCAAAAATAAAAGTATGAAAAGACAAAACAGGGAATTCCCTAGCATCCCAGTGGTTAAGGCTTTGGGCTTTCACTGGCAAGGGCCTGAGTTCAATCCCTGGTCAGTGAACTAAGAAGTGTGACAAAATAAATAAATACAATAAAGCTTACAGATAAAGCACAAGAGAGTCTTCATGTCCTTATACCAGATAAATATCCTGAAGAGACTATGGAAAGCCCTTCTTATAAGAAGAGATCTGATAAACACACACGAGATCAACTTCATTAACCATGAGGCAGATGCAAATTAAAACTACAATGCAATCACTATTGTGTTCACTAACAACAGCTAAACTTCAAAAGACACAAAAGTAGCATGTGTTGGTGATAATGACACAAACAGAAATTAATGAACTGGTAGTAGGAGTGTAAATTGGTCTAAATAGTTTGGAGAGTTGAGAAAGTATCTACTAAAATTGAACCTGGACATAATCTATGACCAAGCAAAACGTCTACAAAGAGACATGGAGTTCACGGCAGAACCATTTGTAATGTCAAAACTGGAAACTACACAATCATGAATGTACAAAAGGATGGACAGACTGCTATGATATATTCACATAGCAAAAAACTATATGCAATGAGTATATATAACTTACAACTACATGCAACAATGTGAATGAATCTAGTGACATGCTGGTAAACAAGCTCTCCAAATAAAAGGCTCTGATTTGTAATGTTAGTTGATTTCTGTGGTGTAAATACTTGCCCTATGACCAATTTCAAGCTACCAATGCTTTAAAAATTGGTTTGCCAAGTTCCTAAAATTTTTAACAATTAGCCCTCTGGAGCTGGTACAAGCCAGTTTGCGCATACTACTGGATGAATCTCACAATGTTGAAAGAAGGTACATAAAGATTGCATCATGTATATGTAATTTTGCCATTTAATTTTATATAAAATGAACTGAGATGATGAGAAAAGGAAGGACTGTAACAATATCTACACTTAAACAAAAACATTGTTCTTTATTCTGTCAGCAAATACCTATAGACCACCTATAATACACAGGCACTACATTCTAGGAAATAGGAATGTAACAGTAAAGAGACACTCTCTTTAACTTCACAGAGCTTTAGTTTACAGAGCAAATGAAGACAAACAGAATATAGTGTAATGGTTGCTATTCATCCACTCAAATACGGACAGATTGGAGATAACTGCAGGTTCAGTTCCAGACCACTGTAATAAAGCAAATCACACAAATTTACTGGTTTCTCACTGCATATTAAAATTCATGTTTATACTATGTTGTAGTCTATTAAATGTGCAATAGTATTATGTCTAAATAACAATGTACATATCTTAATTTTAAAAAAATACTTTGTGCTTAAAAATGCTAACCACCTGAGCCTTCAGCAAGCTATAATCTTTGTAACAGCAACATCAAAGAGCACTGATTACAGATCACCATGACAAATATAATGAAAAAGTTTGAATTACTGCAAGAATTACCAAGATATAACACAGAGACACACAAGTGAACAGCTACTTTCAGAAAAATGATGTAAGACTTGCTCTATGCAGCTTGTCACAAATTTTCAATCTGTAAAAAACAAAAGTATCTGTGAAGCACAATAAAATGAATTATTCTTGTATTTTAGTGTCAACTGCCAAAAAGAGTCCATATTTTAAAGGGAAGTAGCAAGAATGGAGACAAATACAATTACTGAGACTAATGCAATATTCTTACCAACAAATGACACATGATAATTCATGGGAGTGCAGATGAAAGTAGATAGCTTACAGAAATACTTAAGAGCTAGACTACAGAATGGACAGTTGTTGGACAAAGCAAGTAAAGAAAAGAAGTGAAAAATGTCTGTATCCTGGCTAGAGAGTGATGCCATTCAGACTCAGGGGGAATGGAGGAATTAATTTATGGAGAAGTGAATTCAGTTTGGGACTGAACTTGAGTTCAATTTGAGGAGCCTGTAAAAGGGCCATTCATGTGGAGATGTGCAGAACATGGTTCTGGAGCCGATTACCTAAGCTCGAGATAATTATGAGGATTGAGAGCAATAAATGGTCACTAAACTTCCCATCATTGTTGGATAGTACATGGACTAAAAATTCAAAGGCAAAGTAAACTCTTAACACAATGAAGGAAAAAACCCACACTAAGAATGTAGGCACTAAGAGGTTGTGGAGTTTTGTCTTCAATGCTACATACCCAGAACAGTATATAGTGCATATCAGACATTCAAAAAACATGAAAAAATGGAGAAGTTGCCTGCAATAGGAAAAAAACCAGAAGCAAGTGCTATAATTGAAGTCAAGAGAAGAGAACATTTTAAGAAGGACTGGTTAAAGCTGTGTAATGGTCATGAAGAAAACCTGTCTATCAAATTCAAGCAACTAAAAGGTTGCACTGGTACGTTTTAGTACATGTCAGATTATATACGTAATCTGTGACACATACTGCAGTAGGTCAAAAGAAAAAGTGAAGTGCTCATTCATGAAGTCTGGCTTCAAATTCAAGACAACTAGGAGCAGCTATAAAAGGATAATAAAGATTTCTTCTTTTTTATGTTCTGAAGTTAGAAATGATCTGAGCATATTTAAATGTTTTGATTTAAAAGAATGACTAGAGCAGGAGCAGCTAAGACTACGTAGAGTATGACAAACTGGATTAAAAATCATACACGTGGATAAAATCATACAAAAAATGTTAGGCATTTTGATTAAATGCAAAATGCTTTGCTGGATTCAAATTCCTTTCCTAAAGTCTCTCTCAATGTTTTTTTTGAGATTGACTTTTTCATTAGAATACCTCACCCTCCAAAAACAAGACCCCAATACAATTTCAACAATAATAAAAGCCCTCGATTCTGGGAGATAATTATATGGCTGACATATCACTCAATATTCTTTTCTGTATTTTTTACTCAAAGTATCAAAATCCCAACAACGAACTCTAACAAAGGTACAAAGGTGACGTGACATGCTCAATAGAAAATGTTATTCTACAAAAGTCATTTTCAACAATTCATCCTTTTTAAAAATAGGATTACTAAATCCCACTGAAAAGCTCCAAGCCCAGTCAGTCACTATGAAAAACTATAAAGATGTTGAAGATGGTTGTTGCTCATGGTATGACTTCTGCAAACAAAATCAGAGGCATAAATCACCATTAATTTCAAGTCAAATAATCACCAAACAGTAACCAGAAGTCCAAGATGATTTTGGCTGCAAAAATAATCTGTCATTTCAGTACTAGGTCCTAAGATTCTCAGTGGTAACTATGTAAGAAACATCCTATGAAGATGTGTGTTCAACTATAAAAAGGGAATTTCTGTCTGTGGTTTGGTTATATATATGATTAGCTACAAGGCATTCCCAAACAGGCAAAACCCCAGCAACGGTGTCATTTTATTGCTGAAAACATAAGGTCTAAGTGAGTAGGTGCAATCTGATCCTCCCAGCCTTTACCACTTGTGTCTTACCTTCAAGCTGTCCAAAGTCTCCTACTCTACGGAAGCCCCAAAGTTCCAAAATTTTGCTTTGCTTTCTTTTTTTCTTTTCAAAATTACCATTTCTCTTGGTTCTACCTTAGCTATACATTTTCATTCTTCCTTGCATGATTTTGCCACTCTTAGCCATGTCAGTCACCTGACTGTCCCCCACAACTGTCATGGTTATCATTCTGATAACCGGGTCCCTCCTTCCTGAGATACTCTTACATCTCCTTTAATCTAAATCCTACCCATCTTCAAAACCTTCATGACAGTAGCCCTACAAAGATCTTTCTTCTTTGAAAACCTATAGCTCTTGTAGTCTCTACCACAAAACTTAGAAGCTTATTTAATATTTAATTATATTCTCTATTTGCTTTGACTTTGTATTCACAACTTTTTATTCACTTTGCTTTCCTTACATGAACCACCAGCTGTTATTAATTTTTTTTTATAATCCACCCCACCCCATGTCTAGCTCTAATCATTAAATGACTGACAGAACTCAGATAAATAAAATGGGTAGCATAATAATAGACACTATAATTTCTCCATTGCTCAGTTTTTCCTTAAAATTAATGAAACTAAAATGTCTGTTTCACATTATAAACAACCCTAGTCTATAAAACAACTCTGAAAGACAAGTAGGAGTATATGTATCTTGATTCATTTGCTTTTAAAAAATCCCTGTCTAGTGAGGTTCTTTGGAAATTCTTAAAAGCAAAATTTTACCTCAAAAACTCCTCCCATTTCCCTACAAAACTACTTTTCTCAACTAATTGTGTCAATACTACTAAGTATTTCATACCGCTAATATGAAAAGGCTATATGTTCCTATCACAGTAACATCTTGGAAGGAGCATGTTGACTATCCTTTTCTGGAACATCTTCTAATTCCAAGAAGACAGTTCACAAAATAAATGTGATGAATATTTCTACTGTTTACACAACTAAATTTAAAGATGTAGAGACTGATATATTTAATACCTACCTAGACACAACTATTCTTTCCAAGTAGCATATTTTACTATGTAATTCAAATTTTTCATTTATTTTACTATATGCTGAAGCTGAAACTCCCAATACTTTGGCCACCTCATGCGAAGAGTTGACTCACTGGAAAAGACCCTGATGCTGGAGTGGCTTGGGGGTAGGAGGAGAAGGGGACAACAGAGGATGAGATGGCTGGATGGCATCACTGACTTAATGGACATGAGTTTGAGTGAACTCCAGGAGTTGGTGATAGACAGGGAGGCCTGGCGTGCTGGGATTCATGGGGTTGCAAAGAGTCGGACATGACTGAGCAACTGAACTGAACAGAACAGAATATCTATGTATTTTCTTTTTGCTCTGGTTATTGAGAAACTGCCAACTTCACTATTTAAACCAAGAGAATCTGGACAAGGAAGAACCTCCATTCCCCCATTATAAGACAAAGCTGGTTTAGGAAGCTAGGTAGAGAATTCAGTCTTTTAACCAATACACAGGATTCAGCTGGAGCCTTAACTCAGACTCTTGATTCAGTAGGCCTGGGATGCGGCCCATGAATATGCATTTCTAACAAGCTCCTAGGTGATGAGTTATGTGGATGGTCTACCTACCTAAGCCAGGTTTATTTCCTACCTTCCTGTAAACCACCATTGGCTTTTAATTACTTTCTTGTTCTTATAGTGTTAATACAGTACAGTGCAGGAGGACATCAAATTCTCAAACTTGACATTTGACTCTGGATTCATGGAGATATATCTCTTCTGATGTAGAAACTTTTAATGATAATTTTTAATATGATACATTACCATATGTCCCCTACCTAAAGATGAGAAAAACAACATAAAAACATGATATCCAATGTGCTAAACAAATTCAAAGTTTAAAATATTTACCTTTACTAATCAATCCTTGAGTAATCAACATACTTGTTGCAGCCAAAGGTACAGCTATAGGGGGAAAAAGAATTTGTCAACATCAATAAAAGGAAAAGATTTTGTCTGAATTCATTAGGATAAATAGATGTATATCAGTAAAACCAGCTAAAGTACATTGCAATTAAGATCTTCAAACGAGATTGCTCCACTTTTAAAAGCTGTGCTATATATAATCAGGGAAACATAAAAAGCATTTTAAATTTAAGAAAATGTAACAAATTATTAAACATAATTTCAGAACCACCCAGATTTAGGCTCTAAAATAGCCATTCACTGATATCATCAATTAAAACAACACAGTAATAGTGATCAAAAGTTACCTCTGAAGTTGAAGGGGAAAAAAAATTAATGATGAGATAGGCAAGACATATATTACAAACTGCAAAATTCCATGTACCATGTTAAGTGCTTTCAGCACATTATCTCATTTAATTTTTACCACATCTTTATAAGCTAGATATTACTATTGCCCTTTCAAATATAAAGAAACTGAAGCTTAGAGACATTGAGTAATTTGTTCAAGATCATACAGCCACTTCAATGGTAGATTCCAGATTCCAGTAAATTCTGATACGAGATATCAAGTTTTTAAGTTCTGTATTACAGAGTGAACCAATACACAAGATACACCACTTGCCCAAAATCACATGGTGATTGGTACAATTAGAAAGCATATATTTTAAACACCAATGCTTTCTCTTAAACCAGGGAATTCTGTAAAACTGAATGAAAATGACTGACATACATATGCATATTAATGCAGAGTGAAAAATCCAAAATTCTCATAATCTCAAAGAGGCTCATAACTTATGAAGCCAGTCTTCTATACCCAAACTGCCCAAAAGAATTTCGATGTTAAGTCTATATCTCTTTCCCAGTTAGGCAGTATGCAGGAAAGATTTAACATGGCAGCCCAGAGACTGCTTTCCTTACAAAGGCCTGCTTTCAAGATTGGTCCTTCCCTTACATCTGGGAGGTTGACAGGTAAACCGATATAAAACTTTACCTGCACAAATACTGTTCATACCAAACACCTCCTTTCCTTCAGGGAGTCTGGAATTTTGTTATCTGCTAGGCTGAGGGAGCCTATGTGACCAAATCCCAATAAAAACTGTGGGTGCTAAGTCTCTGATATGTTACTACAACATGCAACTGCAGAAATTTAGTACATTCCGTGTGTGTGACTACTTGGAGAGGACTCAGAAGCTTTATCTCTGAATTTCACCCACTCCTTTACCTTTGCTGATTTTCCTTTGTATCCCTTCTGCTGTAAACTATTTTACATTGCAATAGCTACACATGGCTGCCGCACTGGAGACTGAAGCTCCTGACTAGGGATTGGGTAATGGTCTGTAAAGAGTCACGTGGTAAATACTTTAGGTATTGTCTGCCACACAGTCTTTGCCCCAACTACGAATTTTAAAGCAAAAGCACTGAGACAATATATAAACAAATGAATACACCTATGTTCTAATAAAACTTTATGAATGCGAAAATAGGAATTCCAGGTAAATTTCATGTGTAATGAAAAATTCTTCTGCTTTTTTTCAACTATTCAAAAATGTGAAAGTCACCCTTAGCTCACAGCCATACAAAAACAGATCTGGCCCTTGGGTTACAGCCTGCTCGACTATGGTCTAGAATATATATGGGCAATTTAAGAACCAAAGTCATTAAGCATTTGAATTATTAAAATATTCATGATTAAAATCCATAATGCTGGAATAGGACATTAGCTTTGCCATCAGACACAATCTGCAGAAACTCTAAGGCTTAAATCCTTGCTCTATTACTTACTAATGGATTTTACCCCTGCTGGAAAAATGATCTAACATTGGTTGGTTAGAATGCCTTCATATATTATTTAAGGTTTTTCAAAGGATATTCCTTTAAAATTATAGCATCAGTACAATTTGCAATCACTTTCTCCTTCAGCTTGGTTCAAGAATTGCAACTTGAAGCACTGAAGAATCATTAAGGATAAAAGGCAATGAGTTAGTTGGCCATCTCTACAAGGGACAATTTCCCCATTTTGCTTTCTTCTTAGGCCAAAACGGCATAATGTAAAGAGCAACAGTCTGGTTAATGAGATTCTAGTACTAGTTCTGCCATTCACCACTGTATCTTTCCATAAATCTCCTAACTTCTCTTCATACTATAAAGGGTAACCAAGTAGAACTGAGGTCTCTTTCCAACTCATGCATTCTGTTACAGAAAAAAAGAACGGAAAATTAAGAGACTTCAGAGATTTAGTCTTCATTCTAGTCAGAGTAAAGAACAAGTCATTTGCTCAAAGCAACCCAGATGGTTTGTGGTAGAATTTAGATCAAAATTCAAGTCTTCTAACTCCCAGGTCAGTGGTCTTTTCCCACTGTACTACTTGACTCCCACTTCAGAGTCTACTAAATGTTTCTTTAGGCAAATCAGTAAAACTGCTGACTAAACACTATATTATGACCATGATCTCAATCATATTCAACCCAAGAACCCCTAAAATTCCTTTAACTCTTTTCTTACACTAGCAAAATACTTCTCATAATCATTTTCAATTAAAACTTTTCATTCATCACAACAGCACTGACAGCCATTCAATAAAACAGCTTAACACATAGTAAGTTAAACTGAATTAATCTCCTTAACAATCCCATGAAATATGTTATTATTATCCCCACTTAACAGAGAAGGAAACTGAGGCATAAAGAGATCAGGAACTTCTCCAACATCTCACAGCTAATATATGTTGGAGCTGTAACTTGAATCCAGACAGTCAGATCTCAGAGTCTATGCTATCTCTTACATAAATCATATACTATTTTATTCAAAAACCAATACAGATGTATGAAACATCATTCACAAAACCTATAAGATGCATGAAACAAATATGAATTCATACACTTTTCAGCAATTGCAGAGATTCAGAACTGCTGTAACATATAATACACATTAAACCCTAGCATATAGATTGTTACGTTACCTGTATGTTTGTGCAGATGTAACTAGTTGTATACCTTCTTATTCTTCTAACCCATTCTGCACATTGCTAACTAATGTTCCTTTAAAACAATAATGTATCATCCCATTGGCCCAAGAACTCACAGGCATGTGATAAGTTGTTTCCATCATGTCTGACTCTGCAATCCTATGGACTGTAGCCCACCAGGCTCCTCTGTCCATGGGATTCTCCAGGCAAGAATACTGGAGTGGGTTGCCATGTCCTCCTCCAGGGGATCTTCCCAACCCGGAAACTGAAACTGTGTCTCTTATGTCTCCCGCATAAAGAACCCACAGGCAGGTTCTTTATCACTAGCACCTCCTGGGAAGCCCCCAAGAACTATTTCAAATCCTGAAAGATGATGCTGTGAAGTACTGCACTCAATATGCCAGCAAATTTGGAAAACTCAGCAGTGGCCACAGGACTGGAAAAGGTCTGTTTTCATTCCAATTCCAAAGAAAGGCAATGCCAAAGAATGCTCAAACTACTACACAATTGCACTCATCTCACACGCTAGTAAAGTAATGCTCAAAATTCTCCAAGCCAGGCTTCGGCAAGATGTGAACCATGAACTTCCTGATGTTCAAGCTGGTTTTAGAAAAGGCAGAGGAACCAGAGATCAAATTGCCAACATATGCTGGATCATGGAAAAAGCAAGAGAGTTCCAGAAAAACATGTATTTCTGCTTTCTTGACTATGCCAAAGCCTTTGACTGTGTGGATCACAATCATCTGTGGAAAGTTCTGAAAGAGATGGGAATACCAGACCACCTGACCTTCCTCTTGAGAAACCTGTATGCAGGTCAGGAAACAACAGTTAGAACTGGACATGGAACAACAGACTGGTTCCAAATAGGAAAAGGAGTACGTCAAGGCTGTACATTGTCACCCTGCTTATTTAACTTCTATGCAGAGTACATCATGAGAAATGCTGGGCTGGAAGAAGCACAAGCTGGAATCAAGATTGCCGGGAAATATCTCAATAACCTCAGATATGCAGATGACACCACCTTTATGGCAGAAAGTGAAGAGGAACTAAAAAGCCTCTTGATGAAAGTGAAAGAGGAGAGTGAAAAACTTGGCTTAAAGGTCAACATTCAGAAAACAAAGATCATGGCATC
>SJYQ01003132.1:0-10008 GCA_006410935.1 Redunca redunca
CGTGATCCTCAGGCATAAGACTGTTTATGGCCTGCTGGAGTTTTCTGCTCCAGCCAGTGCTCTCTAGCCAGGTGACTTATTGCACTTGCTGCAGAACTGAAATCATGAAGTCTCTGTCTACTTTCATAATTAGAGGTGGTGGTGGTCTTCTCATTTCTGGCCAAATGGATCAGACCACACTTTCAACCCTGGTGGCTGCACGTCTTCTTGAACAATACCAGCTCAATTTATGGCTTGTTCCTTCTTTTTCTAGTGCTCCCACCGTGCTGCAGTGTGACCCAACTGGATGTGTATGCAATGGGAGGGAGTGTGAACCAGTGGCTGAGGGCGCCAAGGGGCCACTGGAAGCATGGTCTCCTCCCAACGCTGGGAACACCTCTGTTTCTCACCAGGGTGTGTGATGGAATCCGGGCAGCTTTGTAAGACTGTACTCCTCTAGCTGCAATAAGGGCCAGGAGTAGATGGGTAGAAGGCGACACTGATCAGGAAGATGAAGCCGCCGAAAATGAGAGCAGTGCGCAGGTTCTGGGACATAGCTCCAGCCAGGGCTACCCGGATTCTCTGAGTGCCCAGGACACTCCAAACCCGGCTCTTGCCGGCTGGGCCATGACCCGGCTCCAGAAGCCTTCCTAAATGGAGTGTGGCATGTTGGAAGTTCTCTTTAGCAAGAAATTATGAGCCAAGGCCAACTTTGAAAATGGATAGGGAAAAGCAGGCAGAAATAAAAGTCTGGTTCAATCTAGAGAGGAGCCAAGAGTATCGATTACCAAATCCAAGGGGTGCGGTGCTCTTGATTACAATCTGAGCCAGTCTTTAGGTCCAAGAGACCTGCCCTGTGGATGCAGGACAGGGCACCACTGCAGCAGGCAGAAGTTTTTAGTACAAGTAGAAACCTATGCCAGAGCTAGGAATACAGGTGGGTTTTAAAAGAGCCAAGGTCCAAGAGCCACGCCAGGAATTTAGGACCTCTAGGTGAAAGTCTGGGCCAGACCCAGAGGGTGAGTGGATTGGGAACCAGCAGCCTGAGTCCCAAGAAGTTAAGCCAGGAAACTGGGCTATGTATGCGGAGAACAAATATTTACTAGAGCTCACTTATCACAAAAGAAAGGAGCTGCAAAATTCCTTCAGCCCAGCCTCTCGCTGGTTGAAGGGTTAGATAGTTCTGCACCTGCAGGTGAGGGAGTTTTAGGGCCCACAACTGTGGAAAATGGCACGGGCCCTAACTGGTAACATCTGCAGATGGATCTGAGCACGTATTTTGCCACCAGTTGTAACATCCCCAATATTCAGCAACTGCAAATACGACCTACATCCCAGAAAGCAATCTAACCATCTATAGTAGATGCACTGTGTCTGGAAGCAGTGAATTCACCTCCACAAAGACCCAACTGAGACATGAAAACAGAAGAGGGCTGTGCAGGAGGAGGTGAGTAGAAGATAGCCTCTCAAGACATTTGCTTGTGCACCAGCTATCTCACACTACCTCCACTCATATGTCTCCCTGTGTAAGTTTTTCACAAGTTGCAGGTAAAGAGGACATTTAAATTCCGATTCAACCCTCGGCGTGTGCCAGAGACTGAAGGCAGTATTTGGTCTTTTAGACTAAAATGGAAAAGTAAATGCAGATGGAGATATATCCTCTGCCAACCAGAAAGCAACAAGCAATATGGTTTCCAACCAGGCAGAGGCAGCACTTAAGCCATCATATTAAGAATTCCCCGCATAAGAGAAGACAGTACCTCAGCAGATATGAGGCCTGATTATTATCAACGATAGTCCCCTGGCAGAGGGTGTGAAAGATTTGCTTCTAAATGAGATCAAATATTTCACAAGCACAGTTGGAAGAACCTAGCTGTTTATGAACAATTAAATGTTTGGCTAGAAAAAAAATTTAGAAACTTTATTTAGGACTGAAGCCAGCTATGGTAGTTTGAAATAAACATAGCATGTTTCATTATGGGGCTCAGGAAGCAACATAAAATATTTTCCACCAAATTTGCCTCCAGGTAGTTGTCATGAAATTCAGTCAGCAATTTCAGCATAATTTGAAAAGAAAGAGCAGAAGTCCCTTTAGCAATTAAAGACACATCTCAAAAGATAAATAAAATGGAGTCAACTCTAAAGGTAATCCATCTTGCATGATGTCGAGAGCAGAAAAAGTAAAGTAGTGGAGGAAACAACCCACTTTAGCTCTTTACAAAGGAGTTTGGTTCAGTGAGGGTGAAGAGTAGGGGTATGTGTGGAAAGGATAACAAAGTTATAACAATCGATTCGCAAGCAGAATAAGTGACTAGACACTAAATAGGGAAGAGTTAAGGGAAATCAATAGATCTACAAACAGATGACAAAATACTTATGAAATTGATAATTGCTGCTCCAGAGATGAACCAGGTGAATTTATTTTTATAAGGTTTAGACATAATCAGACTACCTATAGGCATCAAAACAGAAGTTCATGTGCTACCCATTGAATATCTTGCTCCAAGATCCTCAAAGGGGTACAGTCACAGTCTCCTGATGCCCCCAAACATTCATTTCTTAACAGTATATGGATATAAAACAGAGATTTGAAACCACAGAGTTGGGGTTTAAACTTGTGTAAATTCCCAGTTATGTGATCTTGGGTAAATCCTCTCATCCTGCTAAACTCCAGTGCAGGCAGGTGTTTTCAGAAGGAAACAAGATTTCCTTTATAAGAATGTTCTCAACATTAAGTGAGATGGAGTCAGAGCCTATGAAATACTCATATGGATTGTTGAAAGTTCTTGAGAATATGTTATATACAAGTGAAAATGCTAAGCATTTGATGTATTTTCACATTCAATCAACAAAGTTGTTCTGAGATTGAAGTATGTTGTGTGATTTCACATGAAGAAAATGAAGCTCTGTTCTCTTTCCAAATAATAACATCCAAATCTGACAAAGACATACACACACACATACACAAAGGACTTCAAAACCACTAAGAATTAAAGGAACTTAATGTCCTGAGAAGCTCTTCTTAATCCTGGAGCAATTCCCAATTCACCATTGCTTTTGATTTTCTTGCTTGCTTATTTATGTTTTTCTCTAGAAATTTGACCTTATTTTATCTTTCACTGATACCACCAATTAAACTAATCACTCACTTCAGTCTGTGTATGAAATACAAACAACATACTATTTCTTTGCTCCCTGTGGAACAATTTCAGTTTTTTTAAAAAAAATCTAGATAGAAGAGAAAAACAGACAAGAAAGCAACAAATAAATGCTAGACCCTCAGTGCAGAAGCAGAACAATCAAAGCACAAATCTATCAGTGATTACTAATATCCTGTGAAATAATATAACCTCATTTTCAGAGATTATTTTCAGAGCTGTCAGATTTCCTTACAGCTGTTAAGAAGGAATCTCCAATTTTTAAGACATTCATCTTTCAGATTCTTCCTTGTGGGGACAATCATTGCAATATCTGTGGAAATAGAAAACAGTTGGTATGCTGACAGTGTCCTGGAGGAAAACCAGCTGGCTGCCCTGACAGGCACTACACAAGTGACAGTAAAATGGGAGAATCAACATGGTTCATGACTTGGCCATGACCCAACCAGAGTTATTCCCATCGCACTTTATTTCTATCCTGTTTGCTCTGCCTGAAGGATATTCTCTAGCCAGTTATTAAAACTGAGCCACCATACAATGAAGTGAAGCATCTTCATTTATTACTCCCAGGAGACCAGCATTACCCAGTCTTGTCAGAGTTACATGACCTCCATGCCACGTTGAGGTCCTCAGATGGAGGAAGATGACCAAACAGAGTGGTTTAGATTCTATATCCACTCAGATACACAAGCCTTTGTTTTTGCTTTTAGTTGTATGTTTTGGGGGGGAGTTTAGAATGTAGTCCATGAGTACATGGGCCTCATGCCCTCCTAGATCAACAATAAAAACAAAACAAAAACTCTTAGTGAGGCATGTGGGCCAACACCACCAACAATACCTGGGGAGGTTTCTAGAACTACAGTACCTTAAGCCCAGCTCAAGCCTACTGAATTTGTATCTCAGGAGTCATATTTTAGGAGATATTATATGTATCAAAGTTGAGAATTTCTATGCTGGAGACTCAGTCTTTAAGTCAATTGAGAGTCATGCTATTAAGTCCAATTAAGTCAAAAGGGAAGAATGATCTGGAAAATAATGTCAAGAGTATCTAGCATTATGGGGCTCAACTAGTAGTTGGTAGAAAGCTGTCAAAGGAAGGAATCCCCTTGATCTGATTCAGCTGAAGCACTGTGGCTTTTTAGTTACTCTTGCAGCCTTGAGTGGGGCCCCTCCCTGATACCTTAGCTAGGAGGCACCATCACGACCAGATCTAGGTGCTTTTTTAAAAACCTGCTGCTTTCCCTGAAGATGGGGTGACATGCTACTCCTACTGCTAAAGAAGGTCCACACTCCTCTTCCATGGAAAGAGCCATGTTCCTGATGACCAGCTCCAGGATAAATCTCTTTATTCTAACTCCCTTCTTGGAGGATTTGTATACTACCAGGATTTGGTGTGGAGGTAACTAGTTTGACAGGAGTTGGGGATGAATATTCAGAAGTGACTATACTTGCTTTGTAGTCTCCACAGCTGATTAATCAGAGTTCTGGGACTGTGAATCAAATATATGGCCAATCAGTCTGGAATTTAGGACAAGAAAGTCACTGAAAATAGAAGTGAGGGATTCTGTAATAGATTCTCTGGTTTCACTGCATCAGTTAAAACTTTTCTTTGTTACACGAAAACTGACCCTGGCAACCTACATTTGCTAGGATTCTTTATCCAGTGACTTCTGGTTAAATTTGACCAGTGGGAGGCTCTGGAAGGGGACTAGACAGGACACAGGAGAGTAGAATCTATAAACTTTCTCTCATGGCTCTAGCATCTCTTTGTGGCTCAAGCTCATTCAAGAAGCCCTTCTCAACAAGTTTCTATCCCATTCAAGTGACTCCTCCCACCTTGATTTTAGTACATCCATTTGCTTGGTAAAACCTCTGTCATCAGGATCCCAACTCTTTCCAGGTAGCCCAGACCTTGGGTTCTGGTAAAACCACCTCTTCCCTTTGTCCCTGAAACACTGGAGCTGGGGGTATCATCCTATTATTGCCTCTTTGGTTCTTCCCAAATATTTTAAATGTGTTCCTCATATTAAATTTCTTCTACTGAACAATTTAAAATAGGTTCAGTTTGACTTGCTTCACCCTGACTGATACATTGACCTTATATTCTATAAGCTTAAGCATCAAGGGCCTCTCTTTGGGAAATTAGACCCAGAGGGAAATGTCATTGAAATTAAACTTCAGGCGTGGTATGAAGAATATAGAATTTTGTTGCATAAAGAACTTTAGGCATCATCTAAGTCTGTCATTTCTCAGTGAGGAGCTTTTCCCCAGTAAGTGCCATGCCTAGTCTCACACAATTCTTAAATGGCAGTGCCAGGACTAGCTGTGTCCATGTCCAGAGTATTTCCATTATTCCATATATTTTCTGTGATATGTTTGCCTGTTTGATACCAGACTCTGTATACAAATATATATTTAGTGTACTGAACAAAATTATATTAGAGAAATTAATGGGCAATTTTATGGCTCTATCCTTTCTTTATACATAGTTTTTGTTTGTTTGTTTGTTTGTTTGTTTGTTTGTTTGTTTTGTTTTTTGTTTTTTGATTTTATGAAATTTGTGAAAGCCAATGAAGGGGAGACAAGAGATGCAAGTTTGATCCCTGAGTTGGGAAGATCCCCTGGAGCAGGAACGGCAACCTGATCCAATATTCTTGCCTGGAAAATTCCATGGACAGATGAGCCCAGTGGGCTACAGTCCATGGAGTTTCAAAGAGTCAGACGTGACTGAACACACAAACACACACAGGTTCTCTAAGAACTAGCTATCACTATTATTATTAGTCCAGACTGGCTTTTTTTTTTTTTTAAGTTCTGTCTGATACTGATGACTCCACCTACTCTATGTCAGTTAATAATGCAGAAATGTCTACTAAATAAAGTTTATTTCCCCAGGATAGTTGTTCTTAAACATCAGCAAAGCATCAGAATCACCTGAAGAGTTTCTTAAAACCCATTTTTTGGCCCCATCTCAGAAAGCTCTGGGCTTCCCCAGTGGCTCAATGGTAAAGAATCTGCCTGCACGCTGGAGCTCATGGCGGGGCTGTCACTCCTTCCGGCCAGATAATGCGGCTTCCCGGCAGCCAACTTTGGCGTCTCTTGCCTCACGGATTTGGGGCCCAGGGAAGGGGATGGCTAGGGTCTTACTGGGGCAGCTCTACGCAAGGCCAGAGAAGGCCTGGCGGGCCTCGGGGTGCTCTGGCTGCTGCCTGGGGAGCCGCCCCCTAGGCACTGCGATGCCACCCCTGCCCGTCAGGACCCCAGAGCGGAAGGGCAGCAGAGACCCCGTGCGCCCCTTGAAGCCCGGGCCTGTTTCCTGGAAGTCTTTAGCCATCACATTTGCCATTGGGGGAGTTTTATTGGCTGGAATGAAATACTTCAAGAAAGCAAAGACAGAGAAACTGGAGAAGGAACAGCAGCGAAGCATTGGAAAGCCTTTACTTGGGGGCCCATTTTCCCTCACAACTCATACTGGGGAGCCCAAAACTGGTAAGGACTACCTGGGTCAATGGGTACTGATTTATTTTGGTTTTACGCATTGTCCTGATGAACTAGAAAAACTAGTTTTGTCCAGAAGAACTAGAAAAAATGATTCAAGTCATGGATGTATTCCAACTGTGCCAAATTTAACTCCACTTTTCATCACTTTTGACCCAGAGAGGGATACAAAAGAAGCCATCGCCAGTTATGTAAAAGAATTTTCTCCCAAAATGATTAGCTTGACTGGCACAAAAGGAAAGATTGACAAAGTGTCCAGAGCAGAGTGTATTACAGCCCTGGCCCCAAGAACGAAGATGAGGATCATTGTATGATAATAGTGGATCATACAATCATAATGTACTTGATTGGACCAGATGGTGAATTTCTAGATTATTTTGGCCAGAACAAGAATGCAGAAATAGCTGATTCAATTGCTGCACACATGAGGACACACAGGAAAAAGCTGATAACTAACACAGCATGGCCATGCTCTATTCTCCTGCCAAAGAGGAAGGACTATCTCCCATAGGAGTCAATACATACATGTACATGCATGCAGCCTGCAGAAAGGCCTTCACACCAGGAGAAAATTTAAATTTTGGACAGAGCATGTTATGCTTGGGTTCATCAAGGATGAATTCTTGGAACTGTAAAGATTACAACAAAAGTCTCCCAAATTGTGGCTTTGAGACCAGAGGATCAAGATGTCTTGAAGCCAATGGAATGGACCTCAGGGAAGGATACAGCCTAAAAAGACACATCCCAGGGATCTCCCCATGTGAGTAGGGCCCTCTGGTCACATGGCTGCCTCTCCAGAGTCTTGAGGCCTTGCTCAGACAGGTTTTACTGAATTTCCAGGAGGAGCGTCACTTGCTTTCCTCTTTGAGGTGGCTGATACAATCAAATCAGGCTTCCTTGTGAATGAGAATCACTGTTATTATTTTCAGTGTGATCCCCTGTCAGCTGGTGCTGATTTGACTCATAGAGAGGAAATCTGTTGTTTGGAACAAACTATTATATCAGGTTCCCTAGGAATCTTTCTTGTGATTTTTAGCAGTATGATGTGTGGGGCTTCCAGGGACTTACCAGAGGGTGTGAGGATATGGACCATGAATATGTACAGAGTATCTGCCTGCCTATACTACACTGCACTTGTCTGAAATAAAGGTATGCTCAGTTGGAAAAAAAAAAAAAAGAATCTGCCTGCAATGCAGGAGATGCAGGAAACACTAGGTGGATCCCTGAGTTGCAAACATCACCTGGGGGAGGAAATAGCAACCCACTCTAGTATTCTTGCCTGGAAAATCCCATGGACAGAAGAGCCCAGTGGACTACAGTCCCATATGGTCACAAAGAGTCCAACACAACTGAGCATGCATACACACCAGACATGCAGACAGCTTCTGATTCAGCAAACCTGAGAGGGAGACTTGAGTATTTGCAGTTATAACAAGTTCCCAGGTGATGCTATGCTGCTGGCCTAGAGACTATACTTTGAGATCCAGCACCCCTGGGACATGAAACAAGGTTTATTCCTTATGGCCTGCAAATCACAATAGAGAATAATAGTGATAGTAGCAGTGATCCTATTATAATGGCAATTTATGGAATTTTAGTTATGCAAGGTGAATGTCCTAAAAATAAAATGTACGTCATGGTGCCTATAGGTAATAATATTATATTGTATCATATTAGATTCTCCAGAGAGAGAAAGAAGGGTCAAGATTTTATCATGGAGGCTGAGAAGTCTGATAATCTAATATCTCCAAGATGGAGATATAGGGAATCTGGTGGTGAATTCGGTCTGCATCCAAAAGCCTGAAAACCAGGGAAGCAGACAGAGAAAGTCCCAGTCTGACTCTGAAGGCCTGAGGAACAGAAGTACTGATAGTCAAGGGCAGGAGAAGATAGATGTCCTAACTCAAGCAGAGAGAGCAGATTTACCCTTCCTCCATCTTTTTGTTCTACTCAGGCCCTAAATGGATTAGATGATGCCCACCTGCACTGCCAATCTTCTTTACTCATTCTACAGGTTCAAATGCTAATCTCTTTCAGAAACATACAAACACACCCAGAAATGTTTTACACACTATCTGGGCATTGGCTGAGCAAGTTGACACATAAAATCAACCACACATCCTTAAGTTTGCTAAGAGGCTAGATTTTATTTTACTGTTCTTATCACAAAATAATAATAACTAAAGAGGGCAGAAGAAAGTTTTGGAGGGGATGGACATATTTGTGGCATATACAGCAGTAATGATTTCATGGTAGGATACTTATCTCCAAACTAATTGTTTTATGCTGCACTAAATATGTGCAGCATATTGTATACCAACCATTCTTCAATAAAATATTCTTTTTAATACAGTGTAGTTGCTTCCAGAACAATCTAGTAGCTGACAGTGCTTGGGAAGGTATTGCTTCAGCTTTATAAGGTTAAGCTTTGCAAAACTGATGACCTGTAATTTTAATAATAAAATTTTTAAATTGTAGAAAACAATATTTGAATACTTAAAAATGGTAGTGGGAGGGAGGTTCAAGAGGGAGGGTACATATGTATACCTATGGCTGATTCGTGCTGATATTTGGCAGAAACCAACACAAATCTGTAAAGCAACTATCCTTCAGTTAAAAAATAATTTAAAAAGAAAAGAAAACAGTTGTAACTTATGGGCTGAAGGTCAAGAAACTACTGAAAAAAATTGGAGGTGGTAAAGAATTTCAAATTTTAAAATGGTATTCTAAATGGGTCTGTGTTTAAGATTTCTTACCCATCCATTGCATTTGTCTGCTATCTCTCTAGCTTAGCAAGTTTTGATGCCCGATGCTTGCTTTCATCTTTTGCCACAGTTTTGTTTCTGAGAATGGCCTCTTACAGCCAAACCATAGAATTCTTTTTTCTAAACCAACAATTCCTGATTGTGTCCATCTGCATCATAGCTATAAGAGGTAATTATAAATAATTATCTGAATTAGAGTCTGGGGTGTGTCCCATAAATTTACATTATTATCAACTTACCTGAATGGTCGACATGCACATTATGTTTAATGAAACACTCTTCTCAATAGTCCTCAATATTTCTCTTAAAAGAAGTCTTCCCAGCTCCACTCATTCTAAATTATCACAGCCACCTGGAGACTGTAAATCCTTAGATGGCCTGAACAGTTCTTATTCCCTTCACATTGCCCAAGGATACCAATACCATGATTTATAAACTCTGACACTCAAGAACAAAATCACTAACAATTTACATGCTTCCCCAGAATGTGGGCCATTCACTCAATTCCCAAAGAAGTGCAAAGCTGACTTTGGACTTTCCTTCACAGATCTCATTGATTCTATTAAAATTACCCTTTCTTCTGTGAGTTTCAAGAAAAGCAGCTACAG
>SJYQ01003132.1:11078-30831 GCA_006410935.1 Redunca redunca
TATTATATTGTATCATATTAGATTCTCCAGAGAGAGAAAGAAGGGTCAAGATTTTATCATGGAGGCTGAGAAGTCTGATAATCTAATATCTCCAAGATGGAGATATAGGGAATCTGGTGGTGAATTCGGTCTGCATCCAAAAGCCTGAAAACCAGGGAAGCAGACAGAGAAAGTCCCAGTCTGACTCTGAAGGCCTGAGGAACAGAAGTACTGATAGTCAAGGGCAGGAGAAGATAGATGTCCTAAATCAAGCAGAGAGAGCAGATTTACCCTTCCTCCATCTTTTTGTTCTACTCAGGCCCTAAATGGATTAGATGATACCCACCTGCACTGCCAATCTTCTTTACTCATTCTACAGGTTCAAATGCTAATCTCTTTCAGAAACATACAGACACACCCAGAAATGTTTTACACACTATCTGGGCATTGGCTGAGCAAGTTGACACATAAAATCAACCACACATCCTTAAAGTTTGCTAAGAGGCTAGATTTTATTTTACTGTTCTTATCACAAAATAATAATAACTAAAGAGGGCAGAAGAAACTTTTGGAGGGGATGGACATATTTGTGGCATATACAGCAGTAATGGTTTCGTGGTAGGATACTTATCTCCAAACTAATTGTTTTATGCTGCACTAAATATGTGCAGCATATTGTATACCAACCATTCTTCAATAAAATATTCTTTTTAATATGGTGTAGTTGCTTCCAGAACAATCTAGTAACTGACAGTGCTTGGGAAGGTATTGCTTCAGCTTTATAAGGTTAAGCTTTGCAAAACTGATGACTTGTAATTTTAATAATAAAAATTTTAAATTGTAGAAAACAATATTTGAATACTTAAAAATGGTAGTGGGAGGGAGGTTCAAGAGGGAGGGTACATATGTATACCTATGGCTGATTCGTGCTGATATTTGGCAGAAACCAACACAATTCTGTAAAGCAACTATCCTTCAGTTAAAAAATAATTTAAAAAGAAAAGAAAACAATTGTAACTTATGGGCTGAAGGTCAAGAAACTACTGAAAAAAATTGGAGGTGGTAAAGAATTTTGAATTTTAAAATGGTATTCTAAATGGTGTCTGTGTTTAAGGTTTCTTACCCATCCATTGCATTTGTCTGCTATCTCTCTAGCTTAGCAAGTTTTGATGCCCGATGCTTTCTTTCATCTTTTGCCAGTTTTGTTTCTGAGAATGGCCTCTTAGAGCCAAACCATAGAATTCTTTTTTCTAAACCAACAATTCCTGATTGTGTCCATCTGATCATAGCTACAAGAGGTAATTATAAACAATTATCTGAATTAGAGTCTGGGGTGTGTCCCATAAATTTACATTATTATCAACTTACCTGAATGGTCGACATGCACATTATGTTTAATGAAACACTCTTCTCAATAGTCCTCAATATTTCTCTTAAAAGAAGTCTTCCCAGCTCCACTCATTCTAAATTATCACAGCCACCTGGAGACTGTAAATCCTTAGATGGCCTGAACAGTTCTTATTCCCTTCACATTGCCCAAGGATACCAATACCATGATTTATAAACTCTGACACTCAAGAACAAAATCACTAACAATTTACATGCTTCCCCAGAATGTGGGCCATTCACTCAATTCCCAAAGAAGTGCAAAGCTGACTTTGGACTTTCCTTCACAGATCTCATTGATTCTATTAAAATTACCCTTTCTTCTGTGAGTTTCAAGAAAAGCAGCTACAGAAGACCCCGTGCATGCATCTGGAAAGGCGAGTAATGTGACTCGGACTAATCTCTCCCTAAATACTTAAGACTTGGGATATCGCTTATAATGAAGAAAAGTTAATGCAATTGGTAACCTGGATGATCATTTTTTAAAGATATCACATCTATTAGAGTCCATTCATACTTCAAGGCCCTTACAGCCACTTGATTAAATTTCCTCCATTTTCTTGTCCACACTAAAAAACATCTCACCATGCTCATAAGCCAGTAAAAACTGTCATCCAATCAGGAGAATGAAAGTACAGAACGACAGCAGGAGCAAAAGCCTTGTTGCATGTAATGAAGCTGTGGAATTGCAATTCTTCTCTCTCAATACCCAACCTGCTCCTGCATCACCATCACCAAGCTGCTCATTCCTCCTCCCTGACCACCTCCTACCCTTGGCAGTAAGTGTCTCTCTCCTGTCCATTTCAACCTTCTGCTTGTCTCTGGAATTCAGGAGACAAGAATATCTATAAGGCTGTAATAACAGCAATTACAGGTACACTCCAGTGGGAAACCAATAAAAACCTAACTGTAGCATTTTAACTGGACTCAACCTATATAGTCTCCTTTTTTCTCCCCATGCTGTCCACACTATGATCCTCTATAGAGACTCCAACTTAACAAAGTTATATCCAAAACACAGAAAATAGAGGTACAGGGCAGGGCAATGGGGTAGACAGGCAGGTTGTAAGAGAAATTTGAGCTCAGCTTAGGTTCACCAAATCTTTCTAATTCTGTTTCTTCATCTGTAAAATATGGGCATTTGCAGTGGAACACAAGTATGGAGCTGATGTAAAGCACGATGTATTATGCATAAAAGAGCCAGCTACTGGGGCTTCCCAGGTGGCCCGGTGGGAAAGAATCTGTCTGCAAATTCAGGAGACACAGGAGATCCAGGTTTGACCCTGGGTCCAGAAGATCCTCTGGAGAACAAAATGGCTACCCACTCCACTATTCTTGCCTGGGAAATGAAATGCCATAGACAGAGGAGCCTGGCAGGCTACTGTCCAACAAAGAGAGAGAGAGAAAAAAAATCCAGCTACTGCCCACAAGGAACTTATAATTTAATAGTTTCCATAATACTGAGGTAGCATAAGAATATAGAGCACATCTTGGCCTTCCTGGGTTACTATATAGCAAAATACACAGAAATTTATTTTCTCACAGCTCTAGAAGTTGGAGGTCCAAGATCAGGGTTCCAGTGTAGCTGGTTTCTGATGATAGCTCTCTTCCTACATTGCAGATACTTTCTCACTGCATCCCCACATGGTGGAAAGAAAGCAGGCAAGCTCTCTGGTATCTCTTTTTATATGGCTCCACTTTATAAGAGCTCTTCTAATCTTAGTTACCTCCCAAAGTCTCCAGTCCCCAATACCATGACGTTGGGAGTGAAGACTTCAGCATATGAATTTCAGGGGCCACATTAAGCCCTTAACAGAGAACCTCCATAGCCCATCTCCCATTTGACCTTAACTCTTGAGATAAGACCTGAATACTTTTAAATGGAAACTAGAACTAAAACTTCTCAGGGCAGTAAATTGGAGAAATATGAAAATCATTCTAAGATCATATCCCCTTCTATAGTATCATGTAACTCTCCTAGCCTGAGGAGCAAGCATTGTTAGTGTCTCCAATAGAAGGGGGCTGGTGAGATGCTCCTTCACTATAGATTCAGGGTGAAGGGTAAGAGGCAGTCATGTATCCTACTATTGTAGAACGACTTCAGCTCATATTGGAGAAAAACCTCGTGAACATAGTACCAGTTATTTTACCTTCAGTTCATGCCCAGTCCCATCATTTCATGGCAAATAGATGGGTAAGAAAATGGAAACTGGCAGATTTTATTGTCTTGGGCTCCAAAATCACTGTGGATGGTGAGCAGCCATGAAATTAAAAGATGCTTGCTGCTTGGAAGAAAAACTATGACAAACCTAGACAGCGTATTAAAAAGCAAAGACATCACTTTGCCAACAAAGGTCTGTATAGTCAAAGCTATGTTTTTTTTTCCAGTAATCATGTTACTGATGTGAGAGTTAGACCATAAAGAAGGCTGAGCACTGAAGAATTGATGCTTTCAAACTGTGGTGTTGGAGAAGACTCTTGAGAGGCCCCTGAACAGCAAGGAGAACAAATCAGTCAATCCTAAAGGAAATGAACCCTGTGAATATTCATTAGAAGGACCGATGCAAAGCTGAAGCTCCAATACTTTGGCTACCTGATGTGAAGAGCCAACTCATTGGAAAAGACCTGATGCTGAGAAAGATTGAGGGCAGGAGGAGAAGGGAGTGACCAAAGATCACTGGCAATGACCAGGTGGTAGGAAAAGGCAAGGAACATCTAGGCTTCAGAGGGAGCCTTGCCAAAATCTTGATTTTGGACTTAACTGCCAAAACCAAAAGCCAACACATTTGTGTTCTTTTGAGCCACCCACTTTATGGTACTTAGTTAAGGCAACCCTGGGCAACAAATGCATAAGGAAACATGTCTGTGGATTGAATGCAAGTAAAAGTTTCCCTGCCTTACATTGGGTAATAAATGTACTATAAGACAGTCAAAATAATTCCTTTTCTTCTTTTAGGATGTTCTGGGTAAAGAGCAATACTAAAGACAAAGAAAAAAAGGTTGAGGATTCTAGTGGTTTTGTCTTTTAGGGAGGAACACATTCAGGAGGCCAGAAGGACAAATCTCAGTTCAGTAGGGTCACTCACTGACGCACGTCTTTCTGACTCTGAGAGTCTCGGATTCTCAGAAATGGACAGCTCTATGGGACACTGCTCATATTTGCTTCTGGTCTGGCAGAGTGCCCCAAACATGCAACATTCCTTCAAGCAGTGCTCCTGGTAACTAAGAACTGGTGGAAGGTGAAAGGGGTATGAGATTACCTCCAATTTGGCTACACAGATCATCAGGGGTTACCTTCCAGTAGTTAGAGGATTCTAACACCCACCTCATTTTTTTAAGCTTGGAGACACCTAGTGTCTCCTTCCTGCTACCACTGGGTATTGTCTCCTGCCAAGAGAATGGCCTGGGAAGGCAGTTAAATAAGCCCCTCTCCTCGGCTCTTGTTCATGTTCTTATTACTCTACTGCTTAACTTTTGACTTTTACATCCCCACTAAATCTCCAGACCCCTTCTCTAAGACCTCAGGCTGGCCTTGGGCTTGCTTCTTCCCTTTTATTGCTTCACAGCTCTATTCCAGTTTCTTGATCCCTGCTGCTGTCTGCTGTGGGTACCAGAAACTCTGCTGGAGTTGCTTGTTCAGCTCACCTTGCCCGCTGCTGAATCCTACCTCTCCAGTCCTACCAGTCTAATCTCCTGCTCACTGCTCAGAGGGTTCCTGGCACTCACATTCTGGCTCCTGATATTATATCCTCCAGATCCTCTTACTCATTTGCTTGTGCTGACACTAAAAAAGCATCCACATCCCTAAAGAAAAGCACTCACAAGGTGGTGGTGTTTATCTCTTTAGAAGCAGACTAGCTGACCTCTGGCTAGGAAGTGCAGGGGTTTATTCCCTAGCAAATAGTCACCTTCTCCTTGTTATACAGCTATCTGCTGGTAGAGTTGAGCTTAGGGACAAACAGATAAGAACCTTTTCTGTTGTTCATGAGATGGAAAAAAGATGTCATGCCTTTATTGACTGAACCCTATATAACCTGGACCAGCTCCAGACAGAAGTGAATGTCTCCCAAATGGTTAAAAAAATAAATAAACATTTTAGAAGAGAGCTAAAGATTTGCGAAGAGTTGACTCATTGGAAAAGACTCTGATGCTGGGAGGGATTGGGGACAGGAGGAGAAGGGGATGACAGAGGATGAGATGGCTGGATGGCATCACTGACTCGATGGACATGAGTTTGAGTGAACTCTTGGAGTTGATGCTGGACAGGGAGGCCTGGCGTGCTGCAATTCATGGGGTTGCAAAGAGTCGGACACGATTGAGCGACTGAACTGAACTGAACTGAACTGAAAGATCTGGTCACTGCTAAACTATCTCTCTTACTGATTTCTCTTCCCCTACCTGCTATATCGTCATGACAACCTACCGGAGAAACTTTAATAGCTTGCCTTAGAAAATGATAACTCATACACTGATTGCTATAGACTGAATAGTTGTATCCCATGAAAATTCATATGTTGAAGCTTTCATCCCAAGTGTGATGATATCCAGAGGTAAGACTTCTAGAAGGTAATTAGTTTAGATCAGATCATGAGAGTAAAGGCCCTGTGATGATAGGATGATAGAATTAGTATCCTTGGAAGAGAAGTAAAAGAGATTAGACTGTGCTTGTTTGTCTGTCTCCCTCAGCTCTCTCTCCCTTCCAGATATATAGTGCAAGAAAGCAGTCATCTACAAGTCAGGAAGAGAATTCTCTCCAGAGCCAGACCATGCCATTATGCTGATCTTAGACATACAGCCTTCAGAACTATGAGAGATACGTGTGTGTTGTTTAAGCCACCCAATCTACAGTGTTTTGTTATACCAGCCCAAGCTAAAGTACTAATAGACTGCCTTTATGTGTGATCAACTTATTAAAACCTATTTTCACCTAAAAAGAACAGTAAGAAGAGAGTGGCATAGATAACTAACAAGTTTGTAGGGATGGTGGAGTTGACAAACCCTATAATAAAGCAATGGGTTGATGAACTGATCCTATGGTCAAGAGACATGACTGCACTCTCTGATTATGAGAGCCCTGGGAATGCATGAAAGGCTGAGAGAGAATGGAAGGACAGTGAGAGGATAAAACATTTTGAGTACATCATAGTTTTGCCAAGGGAATTATTTTTCCATATTTTTTGCACAACTTTACTCCTTCCTTCAGAGTTATAAAACTCAGATGTTTTATAACCCAGATGGCTAGGTGAGGGCAGCCAGCCTCAGTCAATCAAGGACTTCTGAATATTTGACTTGTGACTGTAAATCCAACTCACTCTTTTTGTTTGTTTGCTTGTTTTTCATAAATTTACTCAACTCAAGGGGAGAAAAGATACTTCCTCTTTATACTAAGTTTAGAGGTTCTGACATTGATCTTTGTACCATGTGAGGAATCTCCTTAAGGGACCACACAGAGGACAGTATAAATGAAAGAATATTGATGACATAGATAGAAACCTGTATCTAGACATTTCTGAATTCTCAGTGGTATGTACTACTAAATCTGACATTTGAGATTAATGATGAGCATCCAAAAAGATGGGAAATTCCATGAACAGAAGAACTTGGCAGTTTACAGTCCATGGGTTCACAAAGAGTAGGACAGGACTTAATGACAACCAACAACAACAATCCAGAAAGATACGACTTCAAAAAGAAGTCACAGATTTAAAATGTTTGTTCCTCAGATATGATTTTGGCTTAAAATTTCATTATTTATCCCAAAGTAATTTTGTTTCCAAAAATTTGAAGAATCAAAATTACAGTTGTGAAATGTTCCTCAGTCCCATTGAATCTATTTGGTTATGTTGCTGAATATCTTTTTTGTAAGCATTTATCTCTTAAAAAGGAAAGACCTGAAGGGGGAAAAAGAAAAAAGAGTACTTGTTNATGTTGCTGAATATCTTTTTTGTAAGCATTTATCACTTAAAAAGGAAAGACCTGAAGGGGGAAAAAGAAAAAAGAGTACTTGTTAGGATTTATTTTATTTATTGTAAAAGTTTCTAGGCTCTCAGTTCCAGAAATTGTCTCTTTAGCTCATTCACCTAAGTCATATTTAATTTACTTCAGAAGCAATACATATTTGTGTCACATAGTCTATACAGCAGAGTTCGGTTGTTTTATTACCCTAGACTATTTCTTTCTGTGATATATACTCACTCACAAAATTTGAAGGACTATTCTTGTTGTATGCTGTTTTCTATGCAATCTTTCTTTCATTCAAAATGCATCTCTTAAAAATAAAATTACATCAGATGTTTACTCAAATATTTTATCTCCAAATAATAAAAATATAAATATGGTAATCATAGGCCTCATGCCTTTTAATTATTAAAAAACATACATTCCAAGCATTTTTCACTAATGATTTCACTATTTTTAATCATGCATATTGTGATAGATATTACACTGTTAAAAAACCTGAGGCTGTCACTGGTGCATGACCAAAGATCATGTTGTCATTAGGCTATCTGTCTTCTCCCTACCTTCTATAATCTTAGACTCTTGGATTTCTACATTAAATAAGGCTGTGTTAGCTTTCTCCATTGAGTTAGAAACACTAGTCCATGAAGAAATGCATGTAGTGGGATCTTAGAAGCTATGGCCTTACAGACAGACCATATCATGGCAGATAGGCAGAATCAACTGCAAGTCTTTTTAACATCCACAAAATTGCTGTGGCCAGTCATAGAAGAAGAATATTAAAACAATCTACCATTCAATTAATCAGAGGAAGACTGCTACTTTCCTGAGATGTTGCAAAACCAACTCAGAAGAAAAATAGTTGATGAGATGTGACTGAAACCCAACAGAAACCAAGTGAATCTAAAGAGTTTAGATTAAGAAGACCTGTTGTAAAAGCAACTAGAAGCAAAAGTGCATGTTATCTCAGTGGTGCAAGATGAATTGGCTTCGTTCAGTTCAGTTCAGTTCAGTTCAGTCACTCAGTCATGTCCGACTCTTTTTGACCCCGTGAATCACAGCACGCCAGGCCTCCCTGTCCGTCATCAACTCCCAGAGTTCACCCAAACTCATGTGCATCGAGTCGGTGATGTCATCCAGCCATCTCATCCTCTGTCGTCCCCTTCTCCTCTTGTCCCCAATCCCTCCCAGCATCAGAGTCTTTTCCAATGAGTCAACTCTTCACATGAAGTGGCCAAAGTATTGGAGTTTCAGCTTCAGCATCAGTCCTTCCAATGAACACCCAGGACTGGTCTCCTTTAGGATGGACTGGTTGGATCTCCTTGCAGTCCAAGGGACTCTCAAGAGTCTTCTCCAACAACACAGTTCAAAAGCATCAATTCTTCAGTGCTCAGCTTTCTTCACAGTCCAACACAGGCAAAAAAATCTCTCATCAATAAGCTGTCTCAGTTCTCATGGGCAGGGAAGCCCCAACTAACTTGGAACAGTAAAGCTATTTCCTAAGTGAGAAAGTGTCTTCTAACCCCAGCAAGTCATAGAATTAGGTATACAGATTATGAAATTTATTTCATCCTTTGAAAAACCAAAGGATGAAATAATTTAAACATATTTAAAGGTTTAAAGGAATGTAATAGGTTAAGTCTAGAATGAGCCAGGTTATTTAAGTGCATTCATTTCAACTTGAATTGATTGAAAATTATCACCCACTCTCCATAGCAATCCTTCACATTTACTAGATATAATCACATATGGACATTGAATTTAAAGGTTTAAGGAAAACCAGATTTTAAACTGTGCTTTTAATAAACTGAATTCTAATTTAAAGTGTTAAGTAATAGTCATTCATTTACTTTCTGCTCACAAAAGCTTTCCACCATCAGCCCTGGGAAAAACAAAAACATAAACAAAAACCAAAAAATCTCAGAGATACATGATATCTGGGTCAGGAAAATATCTGTCTGTTTTGTGTTGAGTAAATAACAGTTACTCAGGATGAGTGTCCACTGTCTAAATGCCATCTGGAGCAGTAGGAGACAGTCTCCCTGCCCATTTTGTTCTCACTGGCAAAGAGAAAGGGGACAAAGCAGTTGTAACTTGACTTCTCTGAGTCCGCAAAGAATGCTGAATTGATTACAACAGAAATGTGGGGGAGGTGAATGAGGTTGGATATATTCATTGTGAAAGACAAAATGCTCCAGATAATTAAGACAATTCTACTCAGGCTCTTCCATTAGGGGGAAAAGATTCACTAATGAAAAACATCTAAAAGAAGAGAGGGAAAAGCTGGAGTCTTATAAATGAAGGGAGATTTTGAGGAGTGGTGGAAATGGGTCTTGTTTTGGAAGATGTTAGGGCAGGGTCTGTTTTTAATCTATTAATAACAATCTGTCAGAACAGAGAAGGGGGTGGGAGGGAATTTTCCAACCATTCTTATCTTACAGAAGCATAGGACTCAGATAAGGCTCACTGTTGTCATCATAAATACAATTCCATGAAGCTAGATTTTCAACAACAGCTGTGACTAAAAAAAATCAGTGTCCTGGAAAAAAAAANNNCATGTCCTTTTCTGAAAAATACTGTCTTTTACTTTAAGATGATGTTCTCTATACTTTTTTCTTATTAAAAACTCTCATCATCTAGAGAATGATGATGATATATGATACATTTTTATAAATATCATACTTTTAAGATAAAAAAGAAATAACTATATATTTATTGTCCTAATTTTTTGTTAATAATTCAGTCATTTGAACCCAAAATCAAGGGAAATAATTTTCTGTAAAATAATACAGTTGGAGGAAGCCAAAAAGTCTTAAAATCTACTCTCAAAAATCCCCTGGTACTCTTTTATCATGAAAATATTCTAGAAGTTTTAACATGTTATCATCAACACCTAGATTTTTCTTAACAACTTCCAATTGGGATGACTTGGGGCAGCTAAAGATTAAGGTTTTTGAAGAAAAAAAAAAGAGAAAAAGAAAAGGGGCACCCTATGAAGAAGTAGAAAAATGCTCTTAATACACTTGCATTACAGTTTTGCCAGAGGTCACAATGAGGTACTGCTTAGCTACAGGTTAACATTTTAAATCTTTTACTCTTTTCTGCACAAAAAACAAACCACCAAGTTATCCAAGCTTATTATCCACTATCCTTACTATAGGACATTTAGAGTACCTACTTGAAAGTTATAGGATCAAGCCGAGGAAAATCAGTTAAGGCAGAAAAACTGAGCAGAGAGGTTTAGTCATCAACAGATTAGAGGTAGATTGCTTGGGGGATTGGGCAGGCAGGCAAGATAAGGTCTACTTCAGTCATGGCTAGAGACAAGTAGTCGAAGTCAGGTATATTCATGGTGAGCAGGCTGACCCTAACATCTTACGGTAAGTATAAATACATGTCAGAAATCACTGCTGGGTAAGTGAAACACAGCCAGGATGTCATCTCCCTAGTGAATTCACAGAACCCATTAGAATTCTAAAACCAAGAAATGCACTCAGGTCAAATGGCATGAAAAGGGAATCTAATTACCTGTAATATATGACCTGATAATTAGAAGCACATAACCAGTCAGACTAAGACCAATAACACGAGTAGTTACCTTTTTCCCATTGGGAGCCAAGCTAAATAGTTCTATAACCTAGAGTGGGGCTGTGGCTTTAAGTAAAGGTGACTGAAGTTGTACAGAACAGAGGAAACTATAACAGAAAGGAACACGTGGTTTCAAAATCAGAACCACGTTGACAATTCTTTTGGGTACCTGGAGCAACACTATAGAGCAAACAACTGAACAAATTTTGAGGCTCAGTAAACCAAAATAAAAGATTACTATATAGTACTCAAGTCACAAATTCTTTATAGATTTCCGATCCTGGAAAGGAATTGATCTCAAAATATAGAAAATTCAGACCAGAGTACGGAAGGAAGAGGAAGCATCTGAATGAAATGAGGAGATGTGACATATTCTAAGGATTCCATAATAACTCCTATGTCCTGAGTAATATTAGAAGAAAGAAAGTACAATAGGAAAAAAAAAATATATATATATACATGTATATATATATATTCCCTGGTGGCTTCCCTGATGGCTCAGATGGTAAGGAATCTGCCTGTAATGTAGGAGACCCGGGTTTGATTGCTGGGGTGGGAAGATCCCCTGGAGAAGGGCATGGCAACCCACTCCAGTATTCTTGCCCAGAGAACCCCATGGACAGAGGAGCCTGGCAGTCCATGGGGTCACAAAGAGTCAGATATGATTGAGCAACTAACACACATGCACACACAGACACACACACAATATTCTGGAAAGATCTGAATGTCCTAATCATGTTGACTAAATGGCTAAGCTAGATTTAAGTGTAACTATTTTTTTTCCCAATGGGAGCCAAGCTGTTTCTATAAAAATTTTCTATAAAGAGATTCAACTGAAAAAATATTCAGTTGATTAAGGTTAACCATACAGCCCTTACCCCAGGGTATTGTAAAGAAGTTCCTTGTATTAAAAGTTTCTACTTAATACCTGAAAGATAATATATCCTTGAGCTTATTGAACTGAGTAGATACCAGAAGCTCTATTTCACTAAAGCAATCATTTCCATTGAAGCAGCAACTGAACAGAAAGGCTGGCCTTTTAGTGTATTACAATATGATCTGCTATGCACAGCAAAGCATATGGACCATTGAATTAGGAATTACTTCCTCCTCCCCGTGAAAGTCTAAGTTCTTTGACTTGATACTACAGAAGAAAAATCAGTTAGATGAAAGAATGGAGGGGAAAAATATTTATTGACTATCTATTATATAAAAGGCAGATGTTAAGGCAGTTTTCTTTCATATCTCATTTATAATTCAGGTATTCCTAGAGGAACTATCTCAATTATTCCTCATTAAGCACTGGTACATGTATTATCTCACGGACTCCTTGTAAAAGCCTATATGTCAGGTGTATTTATTCAGACTATATAGATGGAAAACTGATACTCAGATGTATTAGACAACAAATCACAGTACACAATTAGTGAGTGCCAGAGGGAAAACATTATAAGCTAGACTTACTGGACCTCAAAATCTAACATTTCTAACATTTTGCTGCCATGTACGAATCAACTCTTTAAAGCAGGCATTTGCAGACAACAGTCAACATGAGTATGAGATAATTTTCTGATCACTCTAGTAGTTGATGTCAGTAAGGCTACTAGGAAATATAATAATATAAATGGATTTGATTCTTCCCTTCTTCTCCCACTCCAAAGATGTCTCCTTCCTGGGGATTTCCCTGGTGTTCCAGTGGTTAAGACTGTGGTTCCAACACCTGGGATGCAGGTTCAATCCTGACCAAGGGAACTAAGGGCCCATATGCCATGCAGGATAGCCAAGAAGTTAAAAATAAATAAATAAGATTTTTAATTAAAAAATATCTTCCCTTTCTTAAAACATTTCCTGAAGTTTGCTGCCTGCCTCCACATGTGTGACTCCTCTACATCATACTCACATACGTTTGAAGACCAGCATGTTAGTTAGGAGTATGTGTAGCTGCATACAACATGAAGTCCAAATGGCATGTTTAAATCACACAGAAGTTTATTTAAATCTCATATAAAAGAAGGCCAGAGGTAGGGCTTCCAGGACTAGAAAAGCAATTCACAATACTGCCATATCCCAGACTTCTTCCATAGCTCTTCACCACCACCTTTAGTGTGTACATCTCATCCTCAAATATGCCATGTGATTAACATGCTATCTGGGGCTTAGGGTATTAGGTTCAATTGTTGTTCAGTTGTGTTTAACTCTTTGCAACCCCATAGACTGAAGCATGCCAGGCTTCCCTGTCCTTCACTAACTCTCAGAGTTTGCTCAAACTCATGTCCATTGAATTGGTGATGCCATTCAATCATCTCATCATGCTCTGTCAACCCCTTCTTCTCCTGCCTTCAATTTTTCCCAGCATCAGTGTCTTCCAATATGTTGGTTCTTCACATCAGGAGGCCAAAGTATTGGAGCTTCACCTTCAGCATCCGTCCTTCCAATGAATATTCAGGATTGATTTCCTTTAGGATTGACTGGTTTGACTACTTGCAGTTCAAGGGAAACTTAAGAGTCTTCTCCAGCACCATCACTATGTCCATATTTCTAGCAAAAATTGTACATCATTTTAAAAGGAATATTATCAAAACTCCCATCTGACCATTTTTACTCATACTTCTGTATTAGTTTCTGACCATTTTTACTCATACTTCTGTATTAGTTTCCGAGGGCTTAAATAACAAATTACTACAAACTGAGTGTCTTAGAAAAAAAGAATTTTATGTTCCACAATTCTAGAGTCCAGAAGTCTGAAATCAAAGTATTAGCAGAGCTAGGATCCTTATGACTTCCTGAAGAGAATATTTCCTCTTTCTAGCTTCTGATGTGACCATCAATTCTTGATGTTCTTTGGTTTACAGCTGTGATTTACTTTAATTGATATCTCTGCTGTCATATGGCATTCTCTCTTTTTCTGTGTTTTCCCATGTTATTTTCTTCCTTTGGTCTGAGTGTCTTCTCTTTTTAGGAGTATACCAATCATTGGATTCAAATCCTTACTCCAGTATAAGTTCATCTTAACTTATTACATGGGCAACAACCCTATTTACAAATATGGTCACATTCTGAGGTACTAGAGTTAAGGAATTCAACATATCTCTTAGGGGAAAATAACTCAACCAATAACAACCTCATCAAACAGAGTTTAGTCACATGTCCACAACAATATGCAAGCATGAGGGGAAGTGCCATGATTGGCTAGATACTGCCATCCCAAATTAAACTGCTGTTACTAAAGGTATCGAGATTAGATGTTGATAGTCTGTTTTATCAATCTGTATTCATCATTGAGTACCTACACACCATCCAGGAGGTGGTGTGGCATGTTGTAGACCCTCACTAAATATTTTTTTAGCAAACAAGTAAATGAATAACCTAGAATTATATCGATAAGAAGAAAGTATATGGTAATGGGACAAGTAAGACAAAAGTTATAAAGTACAATAAACCGTAAAGTCTTACCTAAAACTTTATCCAGAGAAAATATGTTCTACCACTCTTGGAATTATCTTAATAATCTATAATAAAGTGCCTGTCACAGATTTCAGATGCATTTGCTCACAATCTGGAAATACTGAAAGCCCTGGGCAAGGAAGAAGGGAGCTTTCTACCTGTATCCTATCAGCAGGCCTTAATTACTAGAAGTGTTTAGGCCTACAAAGCAGAGCACACAAGATCTAAAAGCAAAGATGGTAGATGGGAGGCCCAAGAACCAAATTCAACTTGCAGAGATCCTTGGTGGGCACTAGTGTTTTTCAAATTTTTAATTTATTGCCCAACTTTAAATAAGGAGAGATTTCAGATAGGAATTTGTGTTTCCAACTTTTTTTGGAAAACTTGAAGATTTGGTATTATTGAACCTAAATAAATATATAGCAATCACTGAGTCTGAATACCAGCTATCCATTTCAGATGAGGAAAACATTCCTTATTTTTCCAGTTGCCCTTCTTCACAGATGTATGCTTCTTCCCTGAACTCTTAAGGTATTTGAGTTTGTCACGCTTGGTCTGCTGCTGCTGCTGCTAAGTCATGTGCAACCCCATAGACAGCAGCCCACCAGGCTTCTCTGTCCCTGGGATTCTCCAGGCAAGAATACTGGAGTGGGCTGCCATTCCCTTCTACAATGCATGCATGCTTGCTAAGTGGCCTCAGTCGTGTCTGACTCTGTGTGACCCCATAGACGGCAGCCCACCAGGCTCCTCTGTCTACGGGATTCTCCAGGCAAGAACACTGGAGTGGGTTGCCATTTCCTTCTCCCACTCTTGGTCTAACATCATCTAGAAAACCTAGTGTAGGTGATTTCATGTACATAATGTCTTTAGGTTTAAAGTATCAGTATTTATGGCAAATAATCAAAAGCACTGTAGCTGTGGGTATGTGACATGGAAAACTAAGCTGATATTTCCAAAGCATATAATATACTGCTCAGGCTTCTTTCTCATCGGACTGCTAACAGCAGAAATAGGCGCCTTTTTCTCATCTCCTGTTTTGGTGCCAAGAACTGGTAAGTTGACCAGTGAATAAGGGAAAACTAATGAGTTGGTCCTAAAGAAAAAATATATGGAGACAGAGATATAGACATGTATATTCATCAAATTGTTGAAAAAGTGCTTGTTTTTTTCATGCATTATTCATAATATTGGATTTTAGCAATAAAAAAGTAGGTCTGAATCCCTGCCCTCCTAGATCTTTTTGTCTAGTGTTAGTATTTAAGAAAGAAAAAGAAAATAATATAATAAAAATAAATAATTAAAAAATATGATAGGCAAACTGTGATGGTCCGTCTAGTCAAGGCTATGGTTTTTCCAGTGGTCATGTATGGATGTGAGAGTTGGACTGTGAAGAAAGCTGAGCCCCAAAGAATTGATGCATTTGAACTGTGGTGTTGGAGGAGACTCTTGAGAGTCCCTTGGACTGCAAGGAGATCCAACCAGTCCATTCTGAAGGAGATCAGTCCTGGATGTTTATTGGAAGGACTGATGCTGAAGCTGAAACTCCAATACTTTGGCCACTTCATGCAAAGAGTTGACTCATTGGAAAAGACCCTGATGCTGGGAGGGATTGGGGGCAGGAGAAGGGGCAGAGGATGAAATGGCTGGATGGCATCACCAACTCGATGGACATGAGTTTGGGTGAACTCCGGGAGTTGATGGACAGGGAGGCCTGGTGTACTGCGATTCATGGGAATGCAAAGAGTCGGACACAACTGAGCAACTGAATTGAACTGAACTGGCGATGGTTTTAAGAAAATAAAGCAAGAAAGGGGAATAGGGAAGTCTGGGTCAATACAATTTTTTAAAAGGTACTTAGGGAAAGTATCACTTAAGAAGACAATACTGGAAGGACATGAGAAAATAAGCCATGTGATATCTTGGAGAAGAACCTTCAAAGCAGAGGGTAAAACAAGGGCAAAGGACTTGAGATGACAAGAACATCACTGGCATGTTCAAGAGATGTAAATTACAGCAGAGGATCTGGATGAATGAGCAAGAGAACAGAAGAAAAAGGTGAGGCCAGGGAAGGAGTAGGAGGACAAATCATGTAGGCTGATACATGCCATTTTAAGTCTCTTGGATCTACTCTGAGGGGTATAGAAGCCAAGGAGTATGTAGAGCAGAGATATGATATCACCTGATATTATATTTTTAGGCATCATCTGGCTGCTATGTTGAGTTAGACTACAGGAGGAAGAGTGGAAACAGGAATGTTACTTAATAAGCCTATCCAGCAGGACAGAATATTGGCTTGGACCAAGATCAAAGCAACAGAAATGGTGAAGGGTCCTCAGATTTGGAATACATTTTAAGGTAGGATTTGCTAATGGAGTATATGTAGCATATAAGAGAAGGAAGTCAAGGGTGATCCGAAGGTTTTTTGGCCTGAGAAACTTGAGGGTAAAGTCACCATTTACAAAGATGGAGAAGACAGAATTAATTCCACTGTGGATGGTGTGGGGAAGGGGGCTTGATAGTGAATTCACTTTAAGTTTCAGATGCCTGTTTTATTCATATAAGCTAAAGATAAGACATCTTTAACTAATCTGAAGATAAATTTGTGTATTCCACTGTATAAAAATGATATATAACGAAACTGGAGGGTATGAACCAAGAGAATGTGTAAGATAGGTAGTGTTTTGGTTGCTGAACAAGAGTACTTCAGTAGTTAAAGTTTGAGGAGATAAATAAGAATAAGCAAAGGAATGGCAGTGAATTAGGGATGAAACCTGGAAAGTGATGTTGTAGGAAGCTGCTTTAGAAAATATTTCAAGGAGTAAGGTTGACAACTGGGTCAAATGCAGAGGACAGGTCAAGAAAGATCAAGACTTAGAACTCATTACTGGGTTTAACAAAGCAATAAAATTTGGTGCCTTGAAAAGAATAGCTCTGGTAGAGTAGTAGATGGATGCAAAACCCCAAATGAGATATTTTCAAGACAGAAGGTGGAAATCAGAGGCACAAAGTATAGACACTGATCTCAACTGTTAGTTTCTAAAAGGTAACAATGATATTGCAAGAGATTAGAGAAGAATGAGGAGATTAAGGAAGTTCCTGATTTTGGTTTAATTAAAAGATAGGAGAAATTATAGACAGTTATAAACTGATTAGTATGATCTAGTAGAAAGGGGAAAGTGTTTACATCAAAAGAGCAGGAAGAAAACGTTTACACTCATTCTGGACCAGGTGGGAGGAAAGTAGTTCAGATGCACAAGTGGATGGTTTACCTTTACTAGGAGCACAGTCAGTTCATCCATAGGAGATGGAAGAGTGAATGTGAAAGGTGAAAGTGAAAGTCATTCAATCGTGTCTGACTCTTTGCGACCCCATGGACTATACAGTCCATGGACTTCTCTAGGCCAGAATACTGGAATTGGTAGCCCTTCCTTTCTCCAAGGGATCTTCCCAACCCAGAGATAGGACCCAGGTCTCCCACATTGCAGGCAGATTCTCTACCAGCTGAGCCACAAGGGAAGCCCAAGAATACTGGAGTGGGTAGCCTATCCCTTCTCCAGGGGATCTTCCCGACCCAGCAATCAAACTGGGGTCTCCTGCATTGCAGGCGGATTCTTTACCAACTGAGCTATCAGGGAGATGGAAGGCATAGTGAAAAAGTGAAAGCGAAACTCAGTCATTTAGTCATATTCATGCGATCCCATGGACTGTAGCCTCCCAGACTCCTCTGTCCATGTAATTCTTCAGGCAAGAATACTAAAAACTGGAGTGGGTGGCCATTCCCTTTTCAGGGGATCTTTCCAACCGAGGGATCAAATCTGGATTTGCCACATTGAGGGCAGCTTCTTAACCATCTGAGCCACTAGGGAAGCCAGAAAGGCATAATATATAGATGCAAATGTAGGTAAATAGGTAGATGTGGTGTTGAGAGCCTATAGATATTGTCTTCTGATTTTCATTATTTTCTCAGTGTATTAAAGCAATCAGTTAAGAATAAAGATGGAAAACTGAAAGCTTGGAAAAGAGGGAAAAGGCAGGAAAAACTAACCAGTGGAGCGAGAATGAATGAACTAGGGCAGTAGAGGACAATGACTCAGCAGCACTGAGATGCCACTGAAGCTTGCCCATTATGAATTTAAAGTGGCACCTGAAAGTCTTGGTTTTATGTTGCTCCAACTGCATTTTCTATGCAGGGACAAAGACAATATGGGTGGACAGAAGTATTTAACCAGATTTGGCATTTTGCCAGGAATGTATGGTGGTGTGAGATTAGATAAGGAAGTTGAGGATATATATAAAGGAGGGATATAATACCTAATGACAGTATATAACTTGGATAAAGAAGCACCTACAGACATAAGAGGGTGAGGAGGAGAGCAAAAAAAAAAAAACTAGAGGATCTATAGATTATGCCAATAAGCTCAAAAAAATTGTTGCATTGGGGCTACTAGAAAAAGAGAGATGAAGTGATATGAAGGAGTGCTGGGAAAGTAGGACGCCTGAAGTGAAGGCTACAGAGGTGTCACTTTTTGCAACAAGGATGTCATCATCTAGATTATAGCCACAGAACTGAATGGCTGTGGAAGTGTAATGAACTAGATCATTGATGAAGTGGGCAAAGAAGTTTGAAGCCATTTCACTAGAAGAATCATCTAAGTGGATATTGAAACTTCCACCAAGAAACTTCACATTTGGCAAGGGGCTAAAATTTCCCAGGAACAAGGGGGAAGATGTTGGGATCAGTGGAAGATGGTTTAAAAGGGGTTAGTTTATGATATGTGGTGATCATATGCTATTCAAAATTTAGTGATTATAGGGAGAAAGAAGGGGAAAGTGACAAGAAGCAGTTATAATGAGCAAAGACATCTACCCCCTCTCAAGATAAATGTTATAAGGAATGTGGAAAGAAAATTTTTTCCACCTGAGAGCACAACTACAGAAAGAGAAGAATCAGGGCAAAAGATTTTTAAAAAAGCATTCTGAGAACAGCTTGAAAGTGTGAGATATAAGCTCTTAATATAACTCTTGAAAGCTCTTAAATAACCATGAATTCCAGAAGGCAGGGGGAGAGTTAAAGGAAAGTTAAACGGAATGAGACAAAGGGGAAATCATATGAGACTGACGCCAAGAGGATGAGATCTAATATTCCTGTGGTAACTTAAGCAAACAGATTAAAAACATGAATTAATCTTGATGGAGCTGGGACTATGGTCAGGGAAGAATATGGCACTGGCTTCCAAGGGCAAAATTTAAGAGTGCACCAAATTAAAAAAAAAAAAAAAAAAACTATGATGAACAATGAGCAGAATTTTAAATACAAGATTACTGTTAACTGATTTTCATTTTGCCTCACACCCATTCCTCTGACTAGGCATGGCACTGTTATTAATCCATGGATTTT
>SJYQ01003132.1:33070-106053 GCA_006410935.1 Redunca redunca
CCTGCTCTCCCCCCTCACCCCTGCCCTGGGCCCCCCGAGCTTACCTCCTCCGCCCCTGGGACTTGCCCAGACCCTCATCAGGAGTCCACCTCAGGGATGGAAGAGAAGAGTTTGGATGAAGCACCTAAGATCTTCTAAAGCTTTGCTCTTGCCTCAGAATTGTTTCCTTATAGGATCCAGACGCTTGGATACGGCTGATTCTCTAACACCATTCACAACCTTTTTTTGTTTTCTTCACGGTTGTCTTGGAAGCAGCTGCCCACAGATGAAAGCAGCCCGTAAACTATGTGTCGTCTTCGGGGGTTCCCGTGACCTTGCCTGTGGTGGGGGGAAGGAGGGAATGACCTCTGTTTTATTTCCCAGGTGGATACCCAGACTGCAGAGGGGCTTTGCCTGGTTACCCATTTGTATCTGTAATTTATCAGCAATCTCAAAATCCTAAAGGTTGAATTATGCATGTCTGACCCCTAGAAGAAAAGCTGAGTGAGGTTTCCCTGGGAGGCAAAGCTTTGAGGCCTGAATCTTCTCTCCTAGAAGAGGAGGCAGGCCCCGAGTGGGCACGACTGGGAATGGCTCATGGCTGTGGAGCACCTACGTGGGAGCAGCCCTGGATTGGAGCATCTAACTCATTCAGGGTCATAACACCCGCCTGGGTAGGAGCAGTGCCCCATTTTCCAGGCAGATTGCTGAGGTGCAAACCCAGCTGTTCCTTCTCTGGGCTTCTTGCCCTCACTTCACTATGTTTCCAAATGCTAGTGCAAGGCTGGTCAAACAAACTGTGAGCCCACCCCCCGGGTTCTAACTCTGGGTGTGGGGTAAGGCGACAGGCTGTCCTAGGGCCCATTTGGTGGGGATCAACTGCCCCAGAGCATGGTGCAATGGGAGAGACACAGGTGAGGATCTTAAAATGGAAGGTGCCCACTTCACTCTGTGGCCAGCACACCCTGTTTCCAGCGAGCCTCCCATCCTCTGTGTCTCCTCCCTGTCCACCGCCTCCATCTGCCCCCAGCCATCTGCCCCTGGTTTATGCCCATGGCTCCCCCTTTGCTGGGAGCCTGCCCAGAACACACCTTCTCCGCTCCTCTGCAGGGACCCGCCTGTGTTTGCAGACAGCTGTCTCCTCCTAACACCCATTTTTTTCAGCTGGGTCCCTCATGGGAGACTCAGACCCAATGGAGTCCACTGGGCGATCCGGCACACTCAATGTGCAGGTAAAGGGTGGTCATCTCTTTGATTGGGCTGGATTCTACTGCCATCCAACTCTTGCATGAGGTGGAGCTTCAGAGAGTCTCCATCAAACACGATTCTCTCATTTGCAGAGCAAGTGGGCTGTCGCCATCACCCAGAACACGCCTGCTCCACTCCTCTGTAGGGACCCACCTGCATTTGCAGACAGCTTTCTTCCCCTAACACCCATGTCTTCAACTGGGTCCTCAGAGCAAGACTGTTATTGCCATCATCCTGATGACCATGTGCTTGGCTCTAAGGGACCCGGTCTCTGCCAAGCCATGGTCACTTGACAGAGACTGATTCAGGTCCTGTGCATGGCCAAGGGGGAGGGGAAGCTGAGGAAAGACAGGAGGAGGCCAGGGGACTCTGCGCCCTTAGTCTGGGGCTCACAGGCCCCTCCAGACAGTGCACAATCATGGCAGGGGTGGTGCTGGCAGCAGTGACTCTGGCTGGCCTGCTCATTGTTTCTTCCAAAGACTGAGTCTTTGAAGCAAAGGAATTTTCATTCCTTTTACATTAATGAAAAGCTTGCAGCCAGAGGAAGCACCCCACTAAATGACTGATACTCCACAAGATATGCACTGTTCAGAAATGTCTCCTAGTCAATGAAGAAGAGATAATAGTCAGTGGAATAAAAATTAATCTGGCTACTATAGGAATTAATATAAAAACATCAGATGCAGGACTTATAAGGGATGCCACCTCCAGCTAACCCTCCCTGGGTTAAATACCCCAGGGATGATGATTTACATTCTGTGCTGCAGGGCTCTGCCGGCATAATCGATGGGGATGAGAAATGGGGCTACCCGGCTGTGCCTGCCCGCAGGGCTGGGGAGGGGAACCGAGGGGGCACAGGGCAGCCCTGCAGGCTGCTGGGAGCAACAGCCCATCTGAGCCGTCCGCCCCTTCTTCCCCTTCCTCTGCCTCCCTGGTGAGCTCCACGTCTGTGGCCTACGTGTTTCTGGAAGCCTGGGCCATGGCATGGTCCCACTGGTCCTTACCCCTGTGCCCAACTCCTCCAGGCGTAAAGGAATCGGCCTAGGGAGAGGAGGGCAGGGCAGGCTGAGCCAGGTGCTGCCCAAGTCCAGAGCAGTGGGACCCGCACCCCAACCCTGGAAGCCTGGGTGAACCTCCTGACAGTAATCAATCACCCAGCCATCTTTGCTCTGCAAGAATTACTGTCCCCAAGTCTTGGTTTAGGGTGAAACTTGCCTAAGCAAATATTTACTCCCGCTGTCCCAGACTTCGGATCTGCTGTTGGATCTAAGCTCCTGTTGGGCATTCCTGGGGTGCTTCTCTGCAGGGAGCTTCAGGCTGGGGCTTGTGCCCAGAAGCAGACGGGCCTCACCGCAGCTGCAGGGCTGGCTTCCCTGCTGTGCTAGGTGAGCCATGAGTTTTCCCCATCCTCCACGGTGAGGGCTGTGCCTGCTCAGGTTTGCCCCAGTGTGCACCAGCCACGCTTGGCAGAGGCTGGGCAGTGGGTTGGACCAGCCGGTGTTGGGGCCAGCCAGGCTGCTCCTGTGGGTGGAAGAGTGGGCAGAGGGATACCCTGTCGTCTGGCTCTCGACGTGGAGGCCCGGGAGGAGGCCAAAGCAAGGAAGACAAAGTGTTTACTCCTCAGGCCCTCCCTGCCAAGCCTCCCATGGTCCCTCAGCCACACTTTCTACTCTGGAGTTGCGGCAGCTGTCAGGGGAAAGGGCACCAGCTTCTCGACATGCCCGGCCCAGCCCTCTGCTCTAGCATTAAGCCCTAGTCATTGCCCTTCAGGAGTGTCATCTGCTGCTCTGACCATACAGCCCCCAAGGGAAATTCCTGTAGGGCTGGCAGTGAGGAAAGTCTGGGGGAAAGGGAAACTTGGGTTCCTTGTTCTTGATGCCACAAGAACCTGGCCTTTCCCAGGGAGGCCTACTGGTGTCTCCTTTGCATGCCCATCCTGAGCAGCCTGGCCAAGTGCCCTGGTGGCCACCACACTTCTGTTCACACCCACACTGAGTGGGCCCAGCACAGGCCTCCATGCCTCATGTGACCTAAAGCCAGGGACAAGTGACCCTGAGCAATCTCAGGGACATAAAGGCACAAAGGGACCACTCAGTCTAAGTCTCATCACAGAAAGACTGAGGTTCCACCGAGACTGGCCAAGGCCAAAGGGTAAAGCCAGCCTTCTGGCCCCACGGCAGTGCCCTCTGCCCTCTGCCTGCCAAATCACCCATGATGCCAGTCTAGGCTACCGTGCAGTCATCCTCAGTCCTATTAAAGGGAGACACATGAACTCAAATACTATTTTCATTGTATCAGGAGTTGAATGGTGTCCTCCCAGATCCATATATTGGAGTCCTGACTCTCTGAAACTCAGAATGTGACCTGATTCAGAAATGGGGTCTTTACAGATGTAATCAGGTTAAAATGAGGTCACTGGGGTGGGCCCCAATCCAATATCACTGGTGTCCTTATAAAAAGAGGGAATTTGGACAGAGTCAGGCCCAGAGGGAAGGTGAGGTGAAGAGACATACGCTGAGGAGAGAGGCTGCCAAAAGATCCTCCCATCCCAGCCCTCAAAGGGACCAGCCCTGATTTCAGACTTCCGGCCTCCAGAACTGTGAGATAATAACACGTCTGCTGTTCGAGCCATGCAGTCACTGGAAACTGATGCAGACTGGAAAGAAGGTCCTGGTAATGGACTCAGAGCACTGTTAATGTTGGCTGTTGTTGTTGTTGTTTGGGGGGTGTGTGTGTGTGTGTATGTGTGCGTGCGTGTGCTGTTGGTGTTTCAGATTTTGTGGTTGTTTAGTTACTAAGTTGTGTCTGACTCTTTGTGACCCCATGGACAGGAGCCCGAAGGCTCTTCCGTCCATGGGATTTTCCAGGCAATCATACTGGAGTGGGTTGCCATTTCCTTCTCCAGGTTCCAATTATTTGTATGCTTTTAGTTTTTATTATGAATCCACAAATTGGGGTGTATTTATCAACAGTCAGAGAATCATGAGAGGGTGCTGATGGGGAAGTCTGCTCAGTGCATTCTAGGGGCCGAGGCCCTCCTGGGACGTGGGTTTCCAGGTTGCTGGGATAGAGGGCAGAGAATTGCTGGATATATGGGTGGGCCACTGAGGTGTGGAGTGGATGAGGATGCTACAGCCCACATCTCCCGCTGCCTTAGTGATGTTTTCTGTCCCCACTGATGGCAGTGACCTTGACCAGGAACCCTATGGTGACCCATACAGGGCACCTCCATCCAGCCAAAGAGATGGAAGCAACAGGCTACGGAGTGCTTGCTTGTCCTTTCACATAACAGCAGGTCAGTGTTGTTCTAATGAAAAGGACTTCGTGGGCATTACTGCTGTAGGCATAATCACACAATATGAATTCTAAACAAAATCACAGACCTCCGCTTGGTGAAACTTATTCCAGGGGATTTCAGTGTATTGTTTGACACCCCGTCGACTCACCCTGCTCAGTGCATTTTTGCTCTCACAGCAGCCCTGTCACTACGGGTTTCAGTGGAGGCTTAAAAAAAGCAAGTTCTCTGCAGGCCAGAGCTCAGCTTGCTGTGAGATCACAGGAGGGATTTACAGAACTCACAACCTTTGGGGAAATGACCAAATATCTTATTCTGAAAACTAATACCTAACATTTTGCTACCAAGGAAACATTTCCCATTAAATAGAAACCCCCAGGGACTTCCCTGCTGGTCCAGTGGTTACAGCTTCACCTTCCAGTGTAGGCAGTGTGGGTTCAAACCCTGGTCGGGGGAGTTAAGATTCCCACATGCCTTGAAGCAAAATAAACAAATAAAGCAGAAGCGATGTTGTAAATATGAACTTTTCCGGTGGCTTCAGACAGCAGAGGATCTGCCTGCAGTGCAGGAGACCTGGGTGTGATCCCTGGGTCGGGAAGATCCCCCGGAGAAGGAAATGGCAACCCATCCCAGTATTCTTGCCTGGAGAATTCCATGGACAGAGGAGCCTGGAGGGCTACAGTCCCTGGAGTCGCAAAGAGTCAGACACAACTGAATGACTAACACTTCCGCTTTCAATGTTGTAACAAATTCAATAAAGACTTTACATGGTCCACATCAAAAAATCTTATAAAAAAATAAATAGAAACCACTTCCAGGCATGAGACGCTTCCCCTCCCACATATGGCAGACCCTCTGGAGTAGCTCTCACTGACCCAAACCAATTGGAGCTCCTCCAGAACAAGGAACCCCGTGCCCACCCATGTTCTCAGTCAGTCATCCTCAGAGCGGGTGCTGCGTCCCTGGGTCAGCTGAATCCAGGGAAGGCCAAGAGATCACCTAGGGCCCTGTTCTCACCATCTATTACTCATAACAAACCATCCCCAAACTGTCCTAAAACAACACCCTTATTTCTTTTGCTCACGAATCTTCAACATGGCAGGCCTCAGCAGGCTTGCCTTGTCTCTGCTGCACTCTGCTTAGCTTAGGGTGGCTCACAGGCAGGACTGGAATCACAAGACTTGTGTCATGTAGAATCACACGGGCTTCCTCACGTGATGGTGTGTGGTGCTGGTTGCCAGCCCAGACCCTCTGCCTTCACTGGAACTATCCACCAGGACACAGACATACAGCCCTGTAGGAGCTGGGCTTCCTTACAAGATGACAAAGTTGTATCGCCTTCTGTGTCCTCGCCTCCAAAGTCCCCCTGCATCCCTCCGTCACATTCTATTCATCATAGCCGTCACGAAGTCCAGCCCAATTTCTAGGAGAGGGGAAACAGAATCCATTCTGGATGGGGGTGGTGGGGGCAGGATTCTAGAAGAGCATGTAGGACAGAAATATTGCTGTGGTCATTTGCAGCCTGCCACATCCTGGTCCAGAGGTCACACTGGGGAGTCTGGGTCAAGGGGGCAGTTTCCCAACGTGGTTCACCAACAACAGTTAGGGAGACAGTCCAAAAATGCCTCCCTACTGCTCCTGAAGTGAGTCTGAGCTAACACACCTGTGTCCCCTTTGGCCCTGTGGGCCCATCAGCACAAAGACCAGCAATAATCCTCTCTCAAGACTCCTCAGCTTTGGCTGTCTGTGATGCCAGGACTCTGATCTATGGAATGAGTCATCAGTGGCACCTCCTTCAGCAAATGACCCATTCCAAGGGAAGACTTGTCATGCCTGGGGCATTTTATGAATCTTGTTGCTTCGTCTGGCAGGCTGTGATTCCATTAGGAACAGCACAGCCAGCATGAGGTGATGCTGCCAGGGCGATGCTTGGATCAAGGGCACATGGGAGGGATGGGTGACCCATGCCACGGCTGCCTCCTCCCACCTACCTGAGTGGGACCCTGGGTGGTCAGCTCCTCCCAGCCAAGATATTGTGGGAGTGGCGGCTGCAGGCTTGAGCTTGCACTCTACACTTGTGACACCCGTGTGAGTGACAAAATGACCCTGAGCTGGGCTCCCCTGGACCCCAACACAAGGGAGGAGCTGGCCAGGCTGCAAAGACAGCTGTCTGCACCCAGGACCCAGGCCCATGCCCCGGTCTTCCACTGCCTGGCGTGGATGAGTGTGCACCACCGCCTGAGGCCTGTGCACCTGTGCACAGGTGACACCCACCTGAGGCCTCCTTCCTCACCTGCGCACAGGTGACACCCACCTGTCAGTGACAGGCATCAGAGGGCTCAGCCTGGGAGTGCTGGATGCCAGGGGCACACCCTCTCCTCCTTCCCTTCCTCTGCCCATGATGCCTAGCACAGTGCTGGGCACACACCGGGGCCTGTGGCTTCCTGCTCATTCTCAGAACAGGTCAAGGAAGTCACGGACCTCAGGGTCTCTGAGACGGGGTGGAGTGGGCTGTGGCTGTGATGCTGGGCAGGGCTGCTGCAAGGACCTCAGAGGGCTGGGGTGGGCGCGTTCCTACCCCTGGTTGGAGTTCCCTCCAAATGTCCATCTTCTGGATCTAACTATTGGACCCGAGACTCAGAAGGGACTGCAGCCATCTCCAAGGTCAATGGAAGGAAAGGGAGCACTTGAGTCCTCGGAAAGTGAGGAGAGGACTCCTTGGAGCCTCTTCCACTCCTGGTCTAACACCCACATTTCTCTCCCTGTCCCTAATCCCCATGGCCCCTCCCAGAGATTCTGTCCATTTCCTGAGCCCTTCCTCAGCTGCAAACCCCCTGTCGTCAGTGCAGAAAGGGCTCAAAGTGGTGCCTGCCCGGGGCAGAGTATGGGCGAGGGCTCCGGGAACTGAGTGTGACAAGGACAATCCACAGATGTCTCTCTCCCTCTTCCCCCAACACTGCCCCCCAAGTGTTCCTATTCACCCGGCAAAGCTCGACCTCACGTGGCCCAGTTTTCTGCCTCCCCGGAGTCCTCCCCTGGCTGGAGGAGGTGAGGGAGGCTGCCTATGTTCAGGACCCTCTCCCCCAACTTCGGTCTCAGCCACCCTGCTTGCTCGCTCCCTGTTTTCTATGCCTCCCCAGCCCTCACACCCACTGCCTGGGCCTCTGCTCTCTTGGAAGGACCTACTCAGCCTTTTGCAGTCCGTCCGCACCACGCACTCAGTCACAGCTCCTGAACCTTGTGCATCGTCTTGCTGCAGCTTGAACCACTTCTCAGGCTTCCTGGATCACTCCCTCCAGAACATGCTGGAATGCTCCTCATCTTCAAACCCAAACTCCAAGACCTTCTGCCTGTCCCTTATTCCTTGGCTCTTTTTTTTGGTTGGCGGGGGGCGCTCATGGCTTGCAGGATCTTTGTTCCCCAACCAGGGATCGAACCTGTATCTCCTGCAGTGGAAGCATGGAGTTCTAGCCACTGGACTGCCAGGGAATACCCTCGGCTCTCTTGACAGGTGTTGTCTTTGTAACCGCCTCCTCTTCTGGCCCCTGTGGTCCCTGCAGCCCCCAGCAACCCCTGTGGTCCCCACCCTGCCCTGACTCCAGCTTTGTCTAAGCCTGAAAGCTGAAGGACCTCCACCCAATGGGCCAGAAGTGACCCTCTGCTCTCCAGCTCCTGGCAGCGCTGGACTGCTTATCCACCTGCCTTCGAGCCCCTACCCCCACCGCAGCCCCCACCCCCAGGCCTCTCCTCACTTGGCTTCCCAGACACACCCCTTCCTCTTCATCTGTGTGCCTTCCTCGTCTCCATTACTAAACATGGACGTGTTCACAAAGGATCCCCAACCTGGGCCATCAGTTTAGCCCACGCTGACTCTTCAGCAACCTCATCCAGACCCAGCTCGAAACCTAGTCCACCCCACCCCCAACACTCTCCTCCGTCCCCCATCTACTCCCAGCCTCTCCTCCCCACTAAAGTCCACTCACTAAGATGCCTGCTCTCCATGGACTTTCTGCACGACCCCCAGAGGGCATCTCAGGTTTAATGCATCAAAAACAAACTCTCTCTCTCTNTTTTTTTTTTTTGTGGCTGTGTCATGTGGTTTGCAGGATCTTAGTTCCCCAAACTGGGATTGAACCAGTGACTTCAGCATTGAAAGTATGGTGTCTTAACCACTAGATCACCAGGGAATTCCCCAAAACAAATTCTTAATTTCCACTTTTCCCATCCCCAAATCTTGCTTGTTCTTCAGTTATTCCCATCTTAGTAAAAGAGGCCATATTCACTCAGTTTCTCAGGACGAAGATCAAAGAGTTACAAGTGATTCCCTTCTCTCTTTCATACTTTGCTGCTGCTGCTGCTGCTGCTAAGTCGCTTCAGTCATGTCCGACTCTGTAAGACCCTATAGACGGCCTCCTACCAGGCTCCCCTGTCCCTGGGATTCTCCAGGCAAGAACACTGGAGTGGGTTGCCATTTCCTGCTCCAATGCAGGAAAGTGAAAAGTGAAAGTGAAGTCGCTCAGTCGTGTCCAAATCTTAGCGACCTCATGGACCGCAGCCCACCAGGCTCCTCCGTCCATGGGATTTTCCAGGCAAGAGTACTGGAGTGGGATGCCATTGCCTTCTCCTTCATACCTTGAATCTGACCCAACAGCATGTTCTGCTGGGTCTCCAGAACATACTCAGAATCTCATCCATCTGTGTTGGTCCAAGCTGCCGTCCTCTCCAGGCTGTTGCAGTGGCCTCCTTCTCAGGCTCCTGCCAATGTCCTCATCCTCTTCTCACAGTCCCAGAGGGATGCTGGGGAAAAACTCAGCCCATTTCATGGAGCAGGGAACTGAGGTCCCATCCCCACTCCCCCCCTCCAGGGCGGAGTCTCAGCAGCTGCACCAGCTCACCTGCCCCTGAGCCTGCAGCCTGAAGGGTAAGCAGTCCAAGGCCAACTCATATGGGTGGGCGTCACCCATCTGATGCTCACCCACCCACCTCCGCTCACCCCACCTCCCTGACCTCAGCCTCCCCCTGCCTCCTCCTCCCCTCCCTCCTCCTCACTCCACTTGGGCTTCTCCAGCCTGCTGTAGGTGTGTGCTCACTCACTCAGTCATGTCCAACTCTTTGCGACCCCATGGACTGCAGCCTGCCAGGCTCCTTTGTCCATGGGGATTCTCCAGGCCAGAATTGTTGAGTTGGTTGCCATTTCTGGATCTTCCCCTCTCAGGGATGGAGCCCTTGTCTCCCGCATCTCCTGCACAGCCACTGAGCCACTGAGCCATTTGGGAAGCACCCTGCCCACCCCAGGACTGCTCTTCTTTAAATATAGCAAGCCTGTTGGTACTGGGGGCTCTGCACTGGCTGTCCCTTCTATCTGGGAGATGCTTGCCCTTGACCTTTCCTTCACTTTGCCCAGATGTCAGCTCAGATGCTCCTCAGCGGCCATGCTCTAAGAAGCAGTCTCCCATGCTCTCCCTGCTCCACTGGGCTTTCCTTAGAATCCTGTTATGTTTGCATGGTTGTATTTGTTGGTGTGCTTTGCACATGCATGTGTGGGTTCACATGAATGTAAGCTTCCAAGAACAGGGAGTTTGCTCTTTTGCGGCCCTGGTGCCTAGAATAATACTTGGAACATAGTAGATGCTCAAGACATAGCTGTTGATTAACTCAGTAAATGAGAGGATGTTGCATCCACATCAGGACATGTGGCTTTCCAGGTCTTCCCGATAGCTGTGTGCTATTCCACAGGTGGACGTGCCCAGGTTTAATTAGCTAGCCCCTCACTTGAGGACCTTTAGCATTCTCATTCTTTGGCTACAATAAACAAAGTTGCATTGCACATTGTGCACCTATCTTTGCATTTATATGTGAATATAGTGAAAAATCAATAATTCCAGGCTCTGCACTTGCTGGATCAAGGAGTGTGGACATTTAAAGCTTTGGTAGGTAATGCTAAATTGTCACCCAAGAGTATTTTTTTTACCAAACTATGATTTTTGAATTTTTAAAATATTTGAAAATCCATATGTCAAAGAATGAATTAGCCTCACTCCTTTAAAGAGTCCTTGAAACTGAGATCAGGCTCTGGGACTGAGTGTCATTTCAGAAGGGCGAGGCCGAGTCTCAGGGAGGGCACAGGGATTGTCACTCCTTGGCCGTGGCCATAGTAACCAGCACTGGCGTCCCACACCCCAGCCTCTTTCACTCTTACAGAAGTCAGCCTTCAGTGCCTGCGACTGGCTGACTTTGGGAAAAATTAAAGGGCAGTCACTGAGAGTGGAGGGCTGTTATTATTCTGCTTTGTCAGGAACTTCCTAAAGCACCAACCCAGTAAGGATCTATTCAGTGCTGGCTACGTGCTGCAACGGTGTGGATACAGCCTTCAACAACACAGAATAGCTTGGCCCTCAAAGAGCTCACAGGGCACTCAAGGAGACAAATAATGAACAGAAGAGTATGTCAGATGGGGAGGAAGGCTATGAGAAAACCAAACCAGCAGAAACTGTGGTTGCCAGTTTCAGAAGTGGCTTCAGGTGTTCACACCTCAGGGTTCTCACACTCTTGTGCAGTTCCCCCCCTCCAAGTTTGGACTGGACCTGGGACTTGCTTTTAACGACTAGGAAAGGCAGAGTGATGGGCTGGCACTTCCAAGACTAGGTTACAAATGCCTGTGAGGGGACTTCCCTGGCAGTCCAGTGGCCAAGACTCTGCACTCCCAATGCAAGGGGCTCAGGTTCGATCCCTGATTGGGGAACAAATCCCACATGCTGCAACTAAAGATTTGGCACAGCCAAATTACTTAATTAAAAAGCAGAACGAATGTCTGTGAGTCTGTCTCACTGGCATGCCCTCCCTTCCCCCTTGCTCACCTTGATGTTTCGAGCAGGACTAGGAGGGCCACTGACTCGATGGACGTGAGTCTGAGTGAACTCCGGGAGTTGGTGATGGACAGGGAGGCCTGGATCGCAAGGAGTCGGACACGACTGAGTGACTGCACTCCACTGAACTGAACTGAGGAGGGCCCATGTGCCAGGGATTGAGGGCAGCCTGGGAGGAGACAGTTGCTGCCCACAGACTCATAAGACAGCCTTATGCAGACCCAGCCCTGAAAGGACCCCAGCCTCGCTTGCCTGAAGTTATGAGAGACCCAGAGGAATAGCAAGGCCACACCCATATTCCTGACCCATAGAAAACCGTAAGATAAACATGCAAATACTGTCTTTAAGCCTCTATGTTTTGGGCTAACTTGTTACACGGCAGTAGCTAACTCACACAAAGGGGAATAGAGAGTTCTAGGGGAGGGGATGCAGTTTAAAATAGGATAGGAGGGAAGGAATTATTTGAGAAAACTTGAAGAAGGGAGAGACCGAGCCTTGGGATTCCAGGGGCAGAGTTGGATTCTGGGATGGCACTTACTAGGGTAGCTGGAATAGAGCGAGAAGGGCAATAGGCAGGGGCAGGAAGGAGAGGGATGGAAGGATGTCATGCTAGCATTTTTTTTTTTTTATCCTGAACTTGGGGAAAGGGGACTTTGAGCAAATGCACATTTCAACAGGGTCTAGGTAGGCAATAGGTCTAAGGGAAGGTGGGCCGGGGGGTGGGTAGCAGGGAGATTGCCAGAGGTGTCAGGTCCCCAGTTTACTTGAAAGGTGACCATAATAATAGACATAGGGTGTGAGGGAAGAGTTCCTGCATCTAAGGGCGGGTGGAGGGGGCAGGTTTGGGGAAGCCTGTGGTTGGGGTTCACAGGCCCCAGATGCCTGTCTGACCTTGGGGCGGACGGCTGAGCAGGCAGTTGGATCAGGCAGGGTGTACGGTGTTTAGGGCCACAGGACAGGAGTGAGTGTGGGGGGAGGTGAGGAGGGGACCCAGGGGTGGGAGTGAGGAAGGGAGTCCGTAGTCCAGCCGAGGACAGCACGGGACCAAAGTGCTGGGTTACCGAGAGTTGAGGCCGAGCACTGACTTAGCAACTGGGACGGTCAGTGCAGAGTGAGTCCAACAGAGGCCTGTCTGAAGGACGGGGAAGTAAGGGTATATTTGGACCTGATGGGAACAGTCTAGCTGGAGAGGGACACACTCGGGACACAGGATCAAGGGAACCAGGCCCAAGACAGGGAGAGGGCAACAGCCCTGGGAGCTGGTGGGGAGTCAGGGCGTCTGGTCCTCGGGAAGTTCCAAGGACCCGGGTGCCTCTGCGGCTCCTGCCTGCCCCCCGCCCCCCACCTCACTGGCAGATGAGTGACCCTGGGGGTGTCAGCGGAGCTGGAGACCCACTGGGCGACTGCCTTTGGAATTTCCTGACCTGGATGAGGTTCCGCCTTTAATCTCATGTTGCATCCACAGCTTTATCCCATGTGGTTTGTGAGAAGCTGGGGAAAAAAAAAGAAAAGGGCTGATAGAGGGGAGGAGAGACCAACCCAAGATGCTTTAAGTGAGCTCCAAGGTGTCAGTGGGGAGAAGGACAGAGACTCAGGGGGCATGGGTCTGAGCTGAGGGTGCAGCCAGGGGATGCTGAGTGTGCCGGGCTGCAAGACCAGCCCCAGTCAGGCACCCGCTGTGGGGCTGGACTTCCCAAGCCTCAGTTTCTCCATCAGACAAATGGGGTGACTGGGAACACCACCTCACAGGCTGTAGAGCAGGAGCAGGAGGTGGGCAGTGACCCTGTGTCCTTCTGGGAGAGGGACCCGGGTGGCACCAGTGGTGGCAGGGGGAGACTGCCGTGGAGAGTCAAAGTGTTGCTCTGAGTGATGGGGGGGCGGGGAGGTGCAAAATCATATATGTGAAAGTATAGACCTGCCACTGAACTGAGGAAAAACACCGTCTGAAACAGCATCTGCTTCCCTTCCTTTTTGTCTGGGCCCAGGAGGATTTGCTGCCTCTCAGGGGCCAAGAAAGCAGGTAGTGAGAGCAGGACCCGAGGGCTGGATGTCTTGACAAATTGAATTTTCCTTCTTTTCTGTCCTCCTGGGAGAGATATTGTGTCCTGCATTGATGCAAATGTGTTCAAAGTGCACTTTTCACAGACTCAGAAATAACGAGCCGCCTTTCCGCTGAGGGCTGGGACTGTGCAAGGACCCTCTTGCTGAAGGTGGCCCATGGCTGGTCACAGAGTCTGTGGCTGGCATGGGGGCAGAATCCAGGGGCCATGATGGGCGAGCCAGGGGAACCTGCAGAAGGCATGCAGAGGGCAGTGACTCCAGGAAGCATCTAGCGGACCCCTTTTGCTGTGGAGAACCAGGCCCAGAGAAAGCACTGAGCTACCTGGGGCAGGCAGGGAGTCCTGAGCACCTGGCCTGCTTCTCCCTGCCCCACCCTCCAGGCCATCTCAGACCAGGTTTGCTTCTGGGAAGGAGCAAGGAGCTGTCAGCCAGCAGTTGGTCTTCAGCCAGGAGTTTGGGCTTTGGCCAGGAGTTGGTATTTGTTAAAAGAGATGGAAAAGGTGAAGCTGTTATCAAGAGGCGTTATCTGAGGGCTGAGTTCACTGCAGGGTCTCAGGAACTAGATAGCATCAGCCTGGCCTGCCCAGAGGACATGAAAGAAATCTAGGGCGGTCACACATGGGAGCTGCCTACTCTCTGGCTGGCCTGCCTAGTGCTCCTGAGAGCCCGGAAGATGGAAAACAGGTTAACAAGTCCAGGAGGAAATGAGCAGAGATGCCTTTGCTGCCAAGGGCTTGGTTCAGCAACCTGATTGCTTCTGGCTTCCTCACTGGCCTGAGGCTGGTACTGATGGCCATTTCTGGCAGAAGGGTGTCTGGGTTTGGAAGTTGGAAAGGGGTTCTTTGGAAACCTTGGATCCTGGTCTGCACGGTTCTCAGCTTTGCTGTCTCAAGAAGATGTGGGCTCTCAGGTGGTCCCCATGGCTCGATATTTGCCTCTTGTTTCACAACGGGTGGGCTTCTATTTAGATGGACCCCAAGAGCAGGAGAGGGTTCTGGTGCTGAGAAAACGTTTGGTGAACTTCACCACCCACTCCTGATTCACTGAACATGGTCATGGATTTTCCTTTCATGGAATAAATAAAATAGTGGCAGACTCGGCAAGGTCATTCTTACCTTCCTTTCCCTTATGATCTGCACTAATTGAGGCTGAAAAGCTAATTAAATTCCCAGCCTGTCTTGAACTAAGTGTGGTCAAATAATACAGTTCTGGTAAATGAGATATAATTGGCAGTCAGCTGGGGGGTTCTGGGAAGACTTGTTTTCTCGATTAAAGAGCCATAGGTGGCTGGTATTTTAAATTTTCACTCTGTTTCCCTTCTTCCTGCCTTGCAGGTGGATGTGACGCCAGGGGTCGTGGCAGTCATGTTGTAACACTGAGGCAGAATACATGAAAAAGAGGCAAAGCCCTTTGGGAGACAGGCCTTGACACAGCTGAGCTGCTGAACCTAGGCCAGCAGCTGCAGGCCTCTTGTAAACAGGTGAAGCCAAGCTTTGTTTGTTTAAGCTTTGTGTCTGGAATTTCTGCAGCTGAAAGCATTGCTGGCTAATGCACACCACTTTGACAAAGTATCAGCCAGGATCACAGGTGACAGTGAAACCCCACCTGCTCTCCCATCACATTTTAGGACAGGGGTGTGTCTGCTGTAACCACCAGGAATGATAATAATACAAATAACATTTCTGAGTGTTCATTGCATGCCAACTATCCTAAGCACTTGGCATATTGACCCATCTGATCTTCCAACAAATCCCACGGGGAACGTCTTACAGGTGTCAAAACTAAGGCACAGAGCGGTCGAGGGAACTTGCTCAGGTTAGTAAGCAGTGAGCCAAGATGTGAATTCAGGAAGTCTGGCTCCAGGATGCTTCCTCACAGTCACATGTGATACTCACCCTCTCTCTCTCTGTACAATCAGGAGTCAGGGGAGACCAGCACAGCCCTGATCGAGGCTTCTTGTCCTGAGCTTCATGGCTGCCGCGTTCCTTCCTTTCACACACTTCTCCAGGGAAGCCAGCTACCTGCTAAAGGAGGGTGGAGAGCAGGATCAGAGCTGGGGAACTGCGATCTGAAATGTTTGACAGCCTCAGGCTGGGGCAGCCTATAGGGTGACTTCACAGACAGCCAAGACCCCTCCTCTCCTCCAGGGCATGTATGAGTGAACACGGTCAGTATTTTTCTTTTGTCCCATTTCCCCAGTTGATTGACCCCACGTCTGATGAACATCTTTTCCATTTATTTTTAAAGCTACTTTAGTATTCAGTAATACTGGTAGTCTTATAGGCTGGGGAGCTGGCTGCCTCTTCTTCACCTATTATCACTTAAGCATTTTTCTCATTATTCATTTATTTTTAGTGTGCTTTGTTGCTATGCGGGCTTTCTCTAGTTGTGGTGAACCAAGGCTACTCTTTGCTGAGGTGTGAAGGCTTCTCAGTGTGGTGGGTTTTCTTGTCGCTGAGCACAGGCTCTAGGCACACTGGCTCAGTAGTTGCGGTGCATGGGCTTAGTTGCTCCTCGGCATACAGAATCTTCCCGGACTAGGGATTGAACTCCTACATTGGCCTTATCCGCTGTACCATCGACTGCCTGTACACTGCCTTATCCCCTATACCATCAGGGAAGTCCTTAAAGCTTTTTTTTCAATTGTGAAAGAAATACTTGGCTGCTATAAACCCTTAACATAGTTCAGAAGTGTGTGAAATGCAAAGTATGATTTTCTGCTCCTATGTTTTCAACCTCCAGGGCCTTTCCCCTTAATTCAGAGGGATAACATCGCCTATGAGATTGGAGTGTGTCCTTTTAGTTTTCCCTAGCAAACGCACTCACCTTTGTAAGATGCGCATCTCTTATCTTAAATTAAAAAAAAATCAGACTATACATGGCATTCTGTAAACTGTTGCTTCTCGAAAAATAATTCATGGACTTAAGTTTGGTTCATTTTAGGAAGGAAGTACTACAGTTCCCTCAGTTAACTTTGTGTCCATGGACACTAATTGTTTCCAAGGTGTTGCTTTTGTGTACTTGTGTGCTAGTTTGGGTTGAAGGGGTTCCGACAAGTGGTATGGTCGTGTGCATGTGCACACCTATCACCATTAAAAGCATGGCCACGTGCCCTTTCTCACTGCTGTCCCAGGCCCTCTCCCAATGACTGAGGACAAGAGTGCTCCTCATCCATCCTCGCTAATTGTAGATACTTTCAATACTTAAAATGTTGCAAACACCCCAGTCACAACATGCACAAAGTCGGACACGACTGAAGCGACTTAACAGCCAGTTCCCACTGACCCACCTGGGATATTTTGAGCATCGAAATAAGTAGTTACAGAAATGTATTATAACCACTGGAATTTAAAAACTCCATGCATCCTATGAGATTGCATGCTTGCTCAGTCATGTCCCACTCTTTGCAGACATATGAACTGTAGCTTGCTAGGCTCCTAATCTTGGTTTCTAAAATACAGCCCCACTGAAAGAAACTAGGAACCAAGGCTCCTTGGAGAAATGATTGATTCCAGAGTTGGGACAGGGAACTTAAAAATGGGGTTAGAGGGACTTCTTAGTGGTCCAGTGGCTAAGACTGTGCTCCCAGTGCAGGGGGCCGGGGTTTGAGCCCTGATCAGAGAACTAGATCCCATACGCCACAACTAAGACCCGGCTGCTGCTGCTGCTGCTGCTGCTGCTAAGTCGCTTCAGTCGTGTCTGACTCTGCGCGACCCCATAGATGGTAGCCCACCAGGCTCCCCCGTCCCCGGGATTCTCCAGGCAATAACACTGGAGTGGGTTGCCATTTCCTTCTCCAATGCATGAAAGTGAAAAGTGAAATTGAAGTCGCTCAGTCGTGTCTGACTCTTAGCAACCCCATGGACTACAGCCTACCAGGCTCAACTGCAGCCTACCAGGCTCCTCCATCCATGGGATTTTCCAGGCAAGAGTACTGGAGTGGTGTGCCATTGCACAGCCAGATAAATAAATAATTTTTTTAATGGGCTTAGAATTGCTTGCTGTGACAGAAAGTAAGGAAGTAATCAAATTATGATGGGGGTGTGTCAAAGAGACATAGGAGGCAACTTGAAGGAGTTCCCATTGACCCACCTGGGATATTTTGAGCATCGAAATAAGTAATTACAGAAATGTATTATAACCACTGGAGTTTAAAAACTCCATGCATCCTATGAGATTTCATGCTTGCTCAATCATGTCCCACTCTTTGCAGCCCTATGGACTGTAGCTTGCTAGGCTCCTCTCCAGGCAAGAATACTGAAGTGGACTGGCATTTCCTTCTTCAAGGGAGCTTTCCAATCCAGAGATTGAACCGGCATCTCCTGCATTGGCACACAGATTCTTTACCATCTGAGCCACCTGGGAAGTCTGGTAAAAAGAAAAGGAAAGGCTAGCCTTCACAGTAGAATGTCAGCTAATAAGTACAAATAGAACTTAGAAAAATTATCATTTGGCAACAATTGTAATGATAACTGATACAGACGAGGATCAGCAGCAGATGCCAAATTTGTGGGTGAAAGTTTGAACAGGAATAGTGGAATCACTGGACTTGTTTATTACAAAAGGAAAAGTAGTAACTTGGGGCTTTCCCAAGGCAGAGCGGGGGTCTGGGAGATCAAGTTATAGTGGTCCTTACGGGGGAGGGCAGGAGAGACAGAGTTCCAGCTTCACGTCCTCCTAGTGGACGATCCTGAAAGCTTCTCAGGGGGGCCCAGCAGCCCCCAGTCCCCACGATGACCACCCCCTCTATTGGATTTTCTTCTCTCTTACTCCTGCCTCTTGCCATCGGCTCCCAAACCAACTCCTACCCCAAGTCCTATCTCAGGCCCTGCTTTGGTGGGGACCAAGGCAACCTGCTTGGTGGGATGCTGAGCCCCAGGATGCCCATGCAGTTTGGGGAGGCCAGTCAGGAGCAACTGCCATGGTTGACTTAAGGGCCATTGTGGGTGGGACTGCTGGGTGGGGTTGGAGGGTTTGCTGATAGAGCAAGGGGGACAATGGCACAGTCATGGTGGCTCTGCCCCCAGGCTTTGGAATGGGGCACTGGAAGGACGAGGTTGCCACCTGCTGCTATGCGGGCGAGTTCCAGGCAGCGCTGTGCAAGGGCTATTAGTTACCCTGGAGGTGCCTTCCGGAGCGTCAGAGTGACCTTCGTGGGCGGCATCAGTGCACAGATGCATGAAGCCATTTGCCTGGATGAGCTCACCGTGGAGGGAGTGGGGAAGAGAGGAAGCAACCAAGAACGGAGGCTCCTGGGACATTCCAAAGTCCACATGTCAGGACAAGAGGGTGAGGCCAGCCAGGGGACCAAGGAGGGTGGGTGGCAGGTGAGGCAAGACTCCGAGCCAGCTGTGTGAGCCGGGATTCTGCTGCTCTTCGGGTCCCAGCCAGGGAGGGGAGCGCTGCCAGGAGGGAGTGACTCAGCCCGTCAAGGGCAGCCAGCAGTGTGCAGGGCGAGACAGCCTGGATGCAAGTGAGCACACACCTCAGACATCCTGAGATCCAGGGAGGAGGGGTCGGCTGCCTCCGCTGCATCTCTGACGTGTCATTAGCACTCGGGAGGAGGACGACTGACCTTTTTTCCTTTATGGCTTTTTAAAAATCTGTTTTCTACTTTGAGCAGATGTTATTTTTTTGTGTAAGAAAAAAAAACCTGAATTTTATTTTATTTAAAAGTTAAGATATTTGTAAATTATATATCAGTTACAGGATTAATATCCAAAATATATATACAACAAACTCATTCAACTCAAAATCAAAAAAAGAAAATGAAAGAAATTTGATTTAAAATGGGCAAAGGACCTGAATACAGACTTACCTCCTTCCAGCATGCTTTGCTATACTGTGCGTCACAAATACTGCTTTTTATTTTTTCAAATCAAATGTCTGCAGCCAAAAAGAAAAAACAGTAAGTTAGGTTCCAGACATGTTCTAGATTCTTTAGGCACAGTGGTGGGCTAGTGATAACCTCCTGGCTCCCAAGTGCATCTGGGGACTTTACACCCAGGGGAGGGCAGTTCACCTGAGTTTTGGGTCAGTGGGGCTGGACTTCTAGGTGACCCTAAGCAGCTTCCCCTGGAGAGAACCAGACCCCCATTCCAGACAGCCTGTGTGGAGTCTATTGACCCCTCTGTGGTGCTCCTGCCTCTGTCCATGAGGACGAAAGAGTGGCCTCCGCACACTGGGTAGGTGAGGGGCAGAGGGGCTTCACTGCTGGTCATGCTGTTTGTCTGCCGTGACCTTCCTCAGAGAACAGGCGTGGAGGTCATCGTCTCCTGGCCCCAAGGCTGGCTCAGCAGGACCATCTGACCGCCATCACAAGTATTCATGGTTAAGACAGATTTATCAGCATCACCTGTTACATGGTAACTGAGCACCCACTCTGTGCCATCCACCATTCTGGCTGCTGGGAATGTAGCAGTTAAGAGAAGATGCAGTCAGAGTAAGGTCAGGGGCCATCTAACCATCTCATCCTCTGGTTGCATGGCATCATTGACTCAATGGACAAGAGTCTGAGCAAACTCATGAGCCAGTGAAGGATCGAGAGGCCTGCCATGCTGCAGTCTGTGGGGCTGCAAAGAGTGGGACGCGACTGAGCAACTGAACAAAAGCAACAAAGGTCAGGAACAGGGGGATGACTGTGACTGTGGATGCAATCAGCAGAGGAGGGCCCAAGGCCCTGAGCTGAGCTGCTGCTACAGTCCAGTCCACAGTGCCTCTCCTATCGGAGAACTGAGAGTGGCCAGGCCTGGGAGCCCCTTGCAGAAGCAGCCGCACACCAGGTGCGGAGTCTGAGGACTGGAGCAGAAAGTGCTGCTCAGGGCTGTGAGTAAGTGCCCTTCTCCCAGCCTCAGCCCACTCCCTGCCCCTCTTTCACAAAACGTTCCACACTCCTTTACCCTAACTGCCCATGCTGAGCCCCTGGCCCCACCTGGCATACTGCCCAGGAAAGGTGACCTTGGCCTGTACCACAGGGACAGGTCACAGGCAGTGGCTCCTCCACAGGACAGGCCACACCGGAGTCATTTACAAACACATCACAGGACAACTCCAAGCCAGTCGAAAATCAATGCGGTAAAACAAAAAAACAAAAACCAGAAGTCTGCTAACGCAGTAACCGAAAGCAGCTTTCTCTGGACCCTGGGCTCTGGGTGGTTTCTATGGTGATGGTTCTTCGGGGCTTTGGACCCCTGGAAATGTGCGCTGCAGTTCTCACAGCATCTCCATCAGCTGTCTTTTCAGCTGAGTCTCCAGAGTGAGAACCCTCTCATCACTTTATTGTTTTGGTAGATTAGCCTGTCTTTTCCAAACTGTGCACCAAGCGTGAGTTACCTTTATAACTGAAAGGCCAATACTTCCATTAAGATTCAGAGGAAAGTTTACAGTTTACTCATAAAAACAATAGAAGCGGCTCTGGCCAAGCTGAGTTGGGAAAAGTGGGTGCCCAAGGGGTCTTCTGGCCAGTGCCTGACCCACTGCGGAGCCTCTGGGTGTTTGGCAGGACACAGAAGTGAGCCGGTTGCCGATTCATGGATCTCAGGGCCTCTTGGTTTGGGCCTGGAGTCTTCTTGGCCTCTGGGTCTCCTCCTGTCCCTGGCCCCTCCCATTTTTCTTCTTCCAAAATGACCAAAAGAAATACAGCCTCCCATTTCAGTGGGAGAAAAAATTCATCTAAGTAGCCTTTTAATAAAAACAGAGTCTCTTGCTTGATCACAAAATCAATTAGTTGCTAGAGAATTTTATTAGTCAATCATGTAAGTAATTAAAAATATTGATTGATGGGGGCGCCAGGGGCCGAAAGTGGCTGCTTCTCCCCAGCAATGTGGGGCAGCGGCTGGCATGGGGGCACCGGGAGGTGATCCTGAGTGGGGGCTTTTAAATCACTCTCCAGTGTGCCTCTCCCAAGGTCAAACCAGGACACATTAGACAAGGGACTCAGCCGATCTCGGAGCCTCCATTTTCTCATGTGAAAAACAATAGGGCTGATAATATGGGATTCTCTCATGGACTAAATGAGACAGAGTTTGGATGATGAGTGGCATGGCTTGAGGTCTCATGACAGGTGGGGCTGTATTCCTGACTGTCAAGGAATTCTAGGCCAAGGAATTCAAGTCAGTCTTGTTCTGGGGCCAAGGGTGGGAGGGACAGAACGGTCAGGGGGCCTGGTCTTCTGAGTCAGGCCTCGCCAACAGGCAAGGGCTCTGCCGGGTTAAGTCTGACCAGAGGTGGATCAGGTGACCAGAGGTGGATCAGGTGATGTGGGCACTCAGCCTCCTATGCTCAGCACCCAACTCAAGTTCAAGCGGAGAGGAAACGGACTCCCTGTTGGCAGGGGAGTGGCAGATTTCTAAGACAGCATGTGGAACTAGAACACTTTTGTGGCCAGTTTTGGAAAATATCACCTGCTGCCTTGGATCCCTTCCTGGAGGCCTGAGGATGGTGTCCTCGGCCTTGAGAAGCACCGGCCTTGGGGCCTGCTGCGGAGGGATCATGAAGGGGGAACAAACTTCCACTGACTGAGTGCTCTGCCCTGTGTCTGCCTCCTCTTCATGGCACACGCCGTAGAAATCACTGCCCCGCTCCACAGATGAGGAGTGGGGATCTGGTGGCTCCATCACTTAACTGCTTTCTTGTAAGTTCTCTCCTCCATTCTGGGCCTCCCAGTCCCCTGGTCCAGTGGATGCAGGGAGGCCCACCTCATCCTGGGAGGCCTCTCAGGATCAGACTCCATGGGTGCCTCCCCTGACATCTAAGAGATCTGTGTAATGGACCAGGAGGATGGGGCTCCCTCTAGGGGGAGGGGAGGAACAGAGCCTGAGGGTCCTCTGCCGACAGCCCCTTCCTCCACCTCCTTGCCCACAGGGTGTATCCTTGCCTGAGGGTCCTCAGGAGGAAACCCCGGTCTGATGGGAGCCCAGGTTCTCAGGACCACCTGGGACAGTCACCCCCATACCAGGCCCCGGTCCAGCTGCCACTTCCTCCCAGGGAACCCTGTAAACCTCACCTGTCTGGGCCCTAAAGTCTTGCCCCACCACAAAGGCTTCTGAGCTTCTTTCCTAGTACACGATTTTGCAAAGCCACCCTCGAAAGCGGGCCCTGGAGGTGCTTGTATGCAGGCTGTTCGTCCTCTGTAAAGCCTGGCTATTTGTTTAGACTAGCTGACATTTCCATGGTCTTTTATTAAAGAAAATATCCTGGGGAGAAGTCAGGATGTTTGCACACAGCTTATACCCTCCGCCTCTGGTCCCCAGCGCCCTGGAGCGGGTAAGGCAGCAGGGGTGCCAGCCTCACCCCCACCCTTCTTCCCTAAGAAAGGAGGGGTGGTAGGCAGCCCCCTACAGGTGCAGGGATCCTCCCAATCTCTGCTTGGCCCCATGCTCTGAGGGGCAGGACAGACAGAGGCCAGGAAAGACCACGGCTTCCTTCTTGGTGGACTGTGGTCAGTGAGCCCACGGGGGACTCTGGCCAGCTCCGTCGGCTGCGCCCTCTGTTAGTCTTTCCCTGGCTCGTGTGTGCTGTGCCCTTTGCTCTCCTTTGTGTCTTTCTTTCCAGGGAGTCCCCTGCAGTCAAAGGGCTGAGTTAACTGCTGGCGGGCTCCATTCTGAGCTCAGAGGCCTAGTTATTCTGTGGGCTCTGTCTCAAGGTGCCAGGGGCCCCTGTGGCCAGAGGAATCTCCTTCCCCATCAGCCATCACCCAGGCACTTCTGAGGTGGCCGCACTAGGGTCTTGCCTCTCCCCCAGCACCAAACAAAGGTGTCACGGTCACACTGACTGCTGAGCGGCCCTCTGGGGGCCCTAGGGTGCTTACTGGACCTTCCCCAGGGCAGCAGCCTGGGGGGTCCCCGTCTCCGTCACCATGACTGGAATGCATCTAGGTAGGAGGTCCTGGAACCTGGCTTTGCAAGCAGATGGAACACTGGTGCACTCCAATGCTGTGTTCTTACCTGTATTGGAGAAAAGAGGAGAAGGACAGGATCGGCACTGTCATCCGGGGACACCTGGCAGGGAGGAGCAAAGATCGGGGCTGGTCTGGCCTTAATTAAATCACCCACGGGCCCGGCTCACAGTTATAAATTGCTCTCACTCCCATGGACCCATTTCAAGCAGCATCCTTCCAAGTCTGTGTAAACAACCCCACACCCTCTGCTCCAGCTCCCGCCTGCAAATCACAGGAGGTGTTTCCATTTTAACTGGGATCAGCTACTGACAATTAGGGATCCTTGGCCTCATTCATCATGACAGGGCTACACATCTGTGCATAAGGAGAGTACAACCGCCTTCCTGAGAGGAGACTGAGCCGCCAGGCCTGGGGCGGCCCAGTGGGTGGGGCTGAGCAGGTGGGGGTTGGGGTGGGGAAGCCTGGATTCTGCTTACTGGCGGTGGGGATGATCCCACCTGCCAGGAAGTGCCCCTGTGGGCAAAGTATTAGTCTTGACAGCAGATAGGGTTGGGCGGAGTCCCGGATGCTGAGAGCCTATCTGAGAGGTCAGGCCTGGGCCTCCTCACAGAAGGGGGTGGGTTGGGAGGGTGGGGGAAGAAAGGGAAAGGAAGGGGACACAGAGGGAAGAAGGAGGGGAAAGCAGGGAGCGGAGAGCAGCAGCATCTCGGTCCTGGACCAGAGCAGACGCCTCTCACTGGCCTCCCTGCTCCCCTTGGGTCCCCCAACACCCCCCTTCACACAAGCATTGGCCAGAGCAAGCTTTCCAAACGACAGTCAGACCCTGACACTCCTTCACGCAATCCTCCCAGCAGCTTCCTATTGCCAGCAGAATAAATTCCACATCCCTTCCGATGCCCCCCAGGGCCCTTCATGGCCTCCTGGCCCCTCTCCGTCTTCAGCCACTTTCTTCCCTGGGACCACGCTGATGCCCATCCATCCTTCCAGCCACAGGTCCCTGCACTTTTCTTTCGGTTGGGCCCCGTCTCCTCGCCTGTCTGGCTTTTTGTCTCTCTCAAGCTCAACTGTCATTTCTCAGGAGAGACCCTCCCTGAGCACTCCCAGCCATCCCGCATGAATCACCTCCCAGCAAACCCTGTCCCCTTGGCCCGTCTGCCCCCTCCACAGGGCCTGCTGGTCAGAGTTGGCGAGCATGCGCCTTCTTGACCTGTCGGCAGTCTCTCTGTTGACAGAAGGGGACTCACCTGTCTGGGCCGCGCTCTGAATGGTTGCAGGCACATGAGTGTCGCCCCTCCCTCCGCAGGCCGTGGGCAGTGCGCCCTCCGCCTCCAAGCCGGGTGCACCGTGTGATGCCCTGACCTGCATGGGCTCCGTTCACCGGGTCACGGTGCTGATCCTCCCACTGTACAGATGAGGAAACACTGCCTCCCAGACCCCGTGCTCTGGAGGGGCGCTCCCCAGTGAGCGGAGCAGCAGCGGGGCTGGCACTGGCTGGAAGGCCTGTGCGGACCCTCAGCCGAGGCCCTGCCCCTGACCAGCCGCACATGGCCCGACGCCTGGCGGCCCTCCAGCTGTGGCGGACATCTGCTGCAGCTGGGCCTGGCCTGCGGCTCACGTGTGTTCTGTCTCGAACCCTCCACTGGGGACGCCCCTGGTGATGTGAGACTCACACTGCGATTTCCTGTGATGTAATTAGCTCCCCGGAGCCTAGGGAGTGGCCGGCTGCAGGCGGGTGGAGGGTGGGCTTCCCTGCAGGTGTGTGTGTGTGGGCATGTGTGCCCGTGTGTGTGTGTGTGTGTGTGTGTGTGTGTGTGTGTGTGTGTGCGCTTGCATGCATGTGCACTCGAGTCTGTGGAGCAGCTCCTCGGGGACAGAGGGGTCTGCGGTGGAGAGGTAGCACAGTTGGGTCTGCTTTTTAAAGAGATAGTGTCTTGGGCTGTCTAAAGGCTTTGGAATCTCAGAGGCCACACTTCCTGATGCTCCACCCCATTCAACCTCTTGAGTCTCAGTATACTCATCCATAAAACAGGACAACAGTTCTACCTCACTCTCAGGCTCACCATGAGGATGAAAATGCAGGACAAGTGCTGAGGGCCACTCCTGTCTGGAGAAGGTACTGGGAAGTGTCATGGAGAGGACTGGGGTGGGGCAGGAGGGAGACCTCGGGGTCCAGCACACTTAGTGGTGGGACCTCAGGGAAGCCGGGAACCTCAGAGGCCACCTCGCTCCCAGCTACGCAGAAGGCAGCTGGGAAGGTCCATGAGAGGATACAGGCCCAAGAAAGCTGGCCCGGTGCCAGGAGCTGGGAGACCGTCACGCTCATGGCTGAAATCTGAGCTCTGTTCAGACCTCCACTGCTGGGTATGGGCCTATCTGGGGACTCTGCTTTTTCCCCTGGAGCCTCCTGAGATCTTCCAGCCTGGGAAGATGGAGAGTGCCAGCCCTTGGGGATGCCCAGGGGTTCCCTGGAAGCTGGCAAGGGGCAAGAAGCTTCAGCACCTGTGCTACACCGCACAGAGAGGGTGCACCCACCCCTCCAGCCAGGCTTGTGGGTTTTCTGGGGCTGCTGGGGCGGGGATGGGGTAGCTGAGATCACACACCAACCCCTCCTTCTCGTAGGGCTCACCTCCTGTCACCTCTTGTCGCAGGCCTCAGGGTGAGTCCTCTGGAGGTTCAGGGTCCATGTTGCTCTCCAAGGTGGTCTCCTCCTTCAGCAGCCAGATTTGGGATGTGGGGAGGATTAAAAACAAGACCAGTTAATGCCAATCTGCATCTTTGTGTTAATCATTCAGTCGTATCCAATTCTTTGCTGCCCCATGGACTGTAGCTCACCAGGCTCCTCTGTCCATGGGATTCTCCAGGCAAGAATACTGGAGTGGGTTGCCATTCCCTCCTGCAGGGGATCTTCCCAATCCAGGGATCGAATCCAGGTCTCCTGCCTTGTAGGTGGATTCTTTACCATCTGAGCCACCAGGGAAGACCAATCCCCATCAGCTATATATAACATAGATAACTAGTAAGGAACTCCTCTATAGCACAGGGAAGTCCACTCAACACTCTGTAATGGTCTATATGGAAAAAAAATCTATAAAAGGGTAGATACATGTATATGTATAACTGATTATTTATTAACTTTGCTGTAAACCCAAAACTAACAAAACATTGTAAATGAATTACACTCTATTAAACAAACAAAAACCAAGAGCAGTGTCAGAAAAGGCTCTCCAGCCACCCAGGGTGGGGGCCTTTGGGTGGGGGCAGCCCCCTGTACCTCCAGGCCTCAGCCATGTCATGGGAGGTTGGTCCGCTCTGCCTGCTCCAGGGCCACCTGAAGTCCAAGCAGCAGCGCTGTGTCAAAGGACGGAAGTAATAAAAATAACGAAAACAAGCCAGCCCGGGCTATTATTTTGCCCTCCATGCCCTAGTTCTGCTAACTCCCCTGGCTCCAGGCTGAGCTGAATGCCTCCCTGTAACGAGACGATGGACAGTTTATTCCTTTGTGTTCAGCCAACCAGAAACTCAGCCTGTGGCACCGCAGTCTGTGCCTGGCGGGCAGCCCTGGAGCCTCGCCCTCAAACTCAGTTTCCCCTCTGATTCGGGGCGCCACCACAGGGTTGCCTCTGAACCCTCCTCCTGCTGAGCTGGGATGGGATGTTCCTGTGTTCTCCGGCATCTGTCCAAGCTGGCTTTCCCTGAGCATGGACTGTTCTAGCTCTTCAGGTGCATATGCCATCTCAGGGGATGGAAGCTGAAGAACACTGCACCCAGCACCCCGTGTTTCCCGTGGCCTGGGCATATCCTCTCAGAGCATGAGATAGCCCAGCTGCCAAACCGAGGCTGCCTGGCCATGCCTTCTGCTGGTGGGACTCCTTGAGAGAAAGCCTGGACCATAGACTAGTGCTGGCCTCTGAACCCTCCTCATCTTACGTCACAAAGCATAGGACAGAGACCTTTTGCTTCCCACCACCTCTGAGACCCAGCACTCCTGCACAGGGGGACTGTCATCACACAGGCAGGATGCCGACCCTGGGGAGGCCACCCCACCATGCCACACAGTCCCTACACTGGCCAGCCCATGGCCCTGGCCCCTCCCATTGCAATTCTGGGACACCCCATTCTCTGAGCCTCACGTGTACCCAGGCCCTAGGCACCGACAGCACTGTCCCTTCTGTGTCCCCAGGTGAGCCTCCTCTGTGACGCCTCCTGTGACGGCAGGGCTGGGGACAGGGCCAGTTCCCTGACTGTCTGAGTCTCTAGGCTGTTCTGCTCCAGGGAGGGGCTACACATCACCTGCCCCTCCCCTAGGCCCTGCTGGCAGATGAATGAGGGCCCAGTAGCCAGGTCACCATCCCTCCAGAGCCCTGCCCAGCTGGACCAGAGGACCACAGACCTAGTGATGAAGTCAGAATCACAGGCTCCATCCCATGGGCCAAGTTCTGGGCCTCTGCCTGGGGACAAGTCAGTTCATGAGCCCATGAGCAGGACGCATCTGTCACTCTGCTCTCGGACATCCGTGGTCCCTGAGCTCCTAGGCTGACCTGCCCCAGGCTTCAGGCTTCTGCTTATGGGATGGATCCTTCACTCGATGCCCAGAGTTAAACGGGCATTTCTTTGCTGCTTTTTCTTATCCCTCACACAGCTTCTGGGATTAATTATCAATACAAAGTCATATTTGAAAGGTAGTTATTACAGAGCCAGCCCAACATGAATACCACAGCTCAATAAACAGCAAAAAACAATGGAGATCACCAGACCGTGGACCACTCTCCTCTATGAAGACAGACGCAAAAAAGAAATTATTGGCAAATAAAATAATATGCCACAACCCTTACCATCCCTCTGGTAAGTAAGGCTATAACACTGGTAGAAAGAGTATTAACAGAGTCCACTCGTTAATGGGTCAGATGGTGGACAGTGTTTGGAGGGGTGCAAAGGGGCTTTAGGACCCAGCAGTGCTCTGACCTGGGCGGGTGACACCAACTTAGGCACTCTGGAGAATTCATGGAGCTACACATTTGGAGCTATGCAGTCACTGTGTGGTGCTATGCTTCAAAAACAATTCAATAAGAAAAGTAACCAACAGAGAGAAGATATTGCTTCAATAAGAAGCAATGAACATACAGCAAACTGAAGTCTAGCAACTTAAAAAATCAGTAAGAAAAAATAAAAACAACCTCAACCCACTCCAATATTCTTGCCTGGAGAAGTCCACGGACAGAGGAGCTTGGTGAGCTTCAGTCCACGGGGACACAAAGAGTGGGACACGACTGAGCAACTGTGGATGATGACGACAGGAAAAGTGGGCAAGGGGTAAAAAAGAGCAATTCACTAAAGAGGCAACACGAATGGTCATAACAATGTGCAATCAGCTGTTCAACGTCAGAAATCCACTGAGAAGATACAAACAAATAAAAATGGAGTATCAGTTAATATCCATCAGTTTGGGGGGAAAATGGCATCTGATAATCCCAAGAGGGGATGAAATGATGAATTGTGAGAAATTTCACACCCACGGACAGGGGTGCAAATTAATCCAACCACTTGAAGGGTGGAAAAGAAATGTGTGGATTCGAAACAGTGCATGCCTGAAGATGTGGAAACTCCACTCTTGGTAGATGCCCTAGGATACCACTGGGAAGCTGAATAAGAATGTTCATTATGGTACGAAGTTGGTCATAGAACAAAACTGGAAATAGCTTAAATCATTAGGGAAGCAGAAAAATAAATTGTGAGATATTTATGAAATAGAATCCTTGCGGAAAAGTTAAAATGAGTGAATTAGATCAATGTAGATGAACTCAAATTTAGATTATAGTTTAAAGCCCGTGTGGCTTCACCATCCATACATGCTCACGGGCCCTTTGTGCATGTGCGTATACGTATGTATGTGCATCTGGGTCTACATGTCTCAAACTATGGAAAGCACCTTGAGTTAGGAGGAAAGGAAAAATTCTGCAATATTTTGTTGCTTTTACATGAATTTAAAACTTCTCAAGTAAACATGACCAGATCTCAACATTTACAAATTCTGACACTGGTGTCTGCTACAGACCATACTTTTCTAGTTTTAAAATTTTAAACAGGAAAAACACCACAAAGGAAAACCAAGGGAATGAACTGGGAAAAAAAACAACTATTAAAAAACGGCTGATGGATTTGGAGAAAGTGTCAGCTGCCACTACTCTCAGAACAGGCCAGTGCCCTGGCCAGGCTGGATCTCAGGGCTTCATTCATGAACTTGCCCAGCCCACGACTGGGTCTGAGTTTGCAGAGGCTCTCGGCTGACCTTGGAAGCATCTATGGGTGCCCTGCATTATAGAGCTGGTCACTGTTCGATCAGGCTATGCAGGCCCTCGTTTCAGTTCCAGCTCTGGTCCAGCTCTGGGCAGCCCCTCTGGCCTCTAACTCACCCTCATCATGGAAGCCACTTGGGGATCTGGTGGCTGTGCCCCCCGCCCAACGTCAGCCCAGTCCACTCCCTCCTACACCAGATTCCAGAGCCCAGACCAGCTCAGAGACTGCAGCCCTCCACACGCCCCTCCTGTTCTGGGGCTTGAGGAGAAGCGAAGTATAGGTATATACCCAAGCTATAAAAATAACAGCCTACATTTATCGTGTACTTAGAATCCCCTGTCATCACCTGAATTACCTCTCAGAACCATCCTCTAGGAAAGCAAACACCAGGAGACCAGGACCCCTCACAAGGGAAATCCATGTTCCTTTTAGCCCACTGAAGACCCAGGAACAACAAAAGGACCCAGAACAGACAAGGAGTGGGAAAAGGCTGGGAAAACGATTTGACTTTTTTTTATTTGTCCCAGCCACATGGAAGTCAGAGAGAGCTCACATGTGAATGGGGATCACAATGAGTGGTGCCCCAGTGCTGGCCCCCCTCCAGGTTGGGACTTCCTCCTGCTTCAGGAGGAAGGGCCTGGAGTAAGGAAGTAGTTGCCCTCGGGTCAGGAGAGGCAGGGTCCAGGCTGGCATTGCTGAGAGAGGTAGGCTCTGCAAGGTCTTAGGCTATCACCTGTTGGGACCCTTGCTCTCTAGCTCTGGTCCCTCCTCATAGCCTCACAGAGTGGGCAGCCAGAGGCTTCACCTGACCCTTGCACCTGTCTGGCCTACTCAGGTCTCAGGAGCAGAGGTTGGGGTGTGTCCCCCATGTTCACCCGCCCCCTGGCAGTAGTAGGCAGGAGCTGGTCTCTTCATTTCTCACCAGCACTTGGCACAAACGGAAATAAGTTCCAGGGACCCAGCATACTGCCGTGCTCTCCACAGCCCACGGCACTCTCTAGACTCAAAGAATTCCATGGTCACATCTGATTTTTCCGGCTGGAGCCCCTCCATGTTTACACGTCAAAGTGCAGTGGGGGTGGAGCTAGGGTGGCCGCTCTGGGCCCTGAATCCCCCACCCCCACCCCCAAGAAGCTGGCCGAGGTTTCTGCTCGCAGTGGACCCTAGGGAGGGAAGCTCGGAGCTGGGGAGCGCCTGAAAGGATAGTAATGCAATCACCACCCGAGACCAAAAGCTTTTGCCACAGTATCATGTTCACACCTTGTGACCCCAGCACACAGCTAGATAGGGAGCCCCGGCGGTGGCTGAGGCTCTTCTGGGGCTGGCGCCCTCCATCTGGCTGGCACTGGCTTCTGCGGTCCAGCCTTCCCAGTCTGACTGTCTTCTGGGCCAGAGGCCCTGCTCAGAGGCCATGTCCTTGGCTCATCTGCAAGAAGCCAACTCTCAGAGGACATCTCATGTACATGCCCAGTGTCCCAGAACAAACTTGTGAGCAGTAAGTCTGATCAACTCATGTTATTATGCACAGGTTCAAATAATATGTGAGAAATAGTCTTTGTCATCTTTGGGGAAACAAGGTTGAGCTTAAAAGAACAGGTATACAAGTAGGAAAAACAGGTCAGTTAAACACAGCAGGTGTTCTATCAGTAAATGCAAATCGTGCAAAATTCAGGGGAAGACCCACGTTTGGTCTTGCACAGGCCTGGAAGCCCTGAAGTGGAAAGTGGAAGGTGAAGCAGGTCAGCTCCAAGTCAGGGAGGCCTCCCTCCAGGCACAGGCTGCTCCTCCCTAACCCAGCAGCCCAGGTCAATGGAGGAGGCCAGGGGTAGCTGGGTGCCAGACTGGACAGGGGGCCTGATCAGATTTTCTCATTCTCAGGCTCCTGAGGGTCTGAATCCTGAGGGCCCAGCGCCAAAAGGACATTCGGCGCATGTCCTGGGAATGCTCCTGGCAACCAGGCTTTTACATCAGCAAGAGGGTCCATCCTTTGGGCCCCACTCACGTCACAGAGCCCAAAGTTAGAAGCCATCCAGGTGGGAATAAGGCTGGGAGGGCCCACCGTCCCAGGGGGCAGAAGCTGTTATATTGTCTGTATCTCTGGACTCTGGAGATGCCCAGCCCATCCTAGGTGTTCAGTGGATACTCAGTAAGTGGTTGATGAATTTATTCAGCAAACATTAACAGCTAATAGCTATTAGGTGCACAGGTGCCAGGCTCAGTGTGGTGCCAGTGGCCAACAGGACAGACACAGCTCTGCCCCCGGAGCTTGTGTTCTAGTGGGTGAGACAGACCCAAAGACAGCAGCCTGAGTGGCAGGAGGGGAGAAGAACCCCTGGGGCACAATGACGGCCCCTGTCCTGTGAGGTCCCAGCCATGGACAGAGAATCAGACCAGGCAGAGAGCAAGGGATGGGAGGTATGGCTATCTCAGGTGTGGCCATCTTGAAATTCTTAACATTTTGCCTTTGAACTTGTGTTTCTGAGTGAGGCTCTGGAGAAAAACGAGCACCTATGATCAGGAGAGACAGGCAAATTCGTTGCAGCTTCCTTAATACTGAGAAATGGATTATTTCCTGCCATATCAATAAACTAGGACGTCACAGTCATCAGTGATTCCAGCCCTTCAGGGCAAATAGGAAGGAGAACAATACCTGCTATCTGGCAGCTATCAGACTGCAGCCACTCCCTACTGTGAGCTCAGGATGTGAAAACCACAGGACACTGGCCTCAGATAGCATATGGAAGGAGTGATTTCCGTGAGCCCAGACTCTTGCATCTTCTCATACATAGAAAAGCACTAAATGCCTTAACTTGTGGTATCTGGTTTCCTTTAATTAACAGGTGGCACTAGTGGTAAAGAACCTGCCTGCCAGTGCAGGAGATGCAAGAGATGTGTGTTCAATCCCTGAGCTGAATCCCCACGGAAGGTCCCTTGGAGGAGGAAATGGCAACCCCCTGCAATATTCTTGACTGGAGAAGCCCCATGGACAGAGGTGGGCTATGGTCCTAGGGTTGCAAAGAGTCAGACACGACCGAAGCAACTGCGCATGCATGCGCTTGATGTTCAGGGCTATCTGACCTTTGTTGTAAAACTGCTGTATAACCTGACTCCTCCCCCCACCTCCCTGGAGCAGCTCTTTCAGGGTTACTTGAGATGCTGTCTCTAGGGCTTGAAGCCCTAAAAATTTCTGCCAAACAAAATATAACTCAACTTCTAGGTTGGGGCTAGTTTTTCAGTGGACTACATAGACCTTCATGAAGCTCATGAGCATAGGGTGCTGGGTGGACAGTGATTTAGGCCAGGGACTCAGCAAGGACAAAGAGAGCTTGTCATGTCGATCACAGAGAAAAGGTGGCAGTGAGACCCAAGGGCCCTTGCTTTCTGGTAGAATCTGAATGCACTGGGGATTGGCAGGGTAAGAAACCCAAACAAGGGCCCATCGTGTCCTTTCTCTCTCATGTCACTTTGACACTTTTCATATCAGTCAGCCACTTGGATGAGAATAATGATAGGAGAGGGACTTCTTCCTCATGAGTAAGCTGAGGTTTGAGGGTGTTGGTCCCCTGGTGTCAAGAAGTGAAATTAAAATAGTTGAGTTAGTAGTGTGAAGCATTTTCACTATTCTGATAAGAAAAAATAACAAAAACGTACATGAACATACAAGCTATAGAAGTCTTGGGAATTTGGGTATCAGTTAAATGTTCTTGCACTTAAAACAGAAAGGTGAAACAGTACGGTTCATGCTAATAATTAAAATTAAAAATTTTAATAACAAAACACTGCAAAAGAGGAAGATGGAGAAAGAAAAGAAGAAGCTTCACATTTCAGTACTTTTTCCTTGTCTTTTGAATGTGGGGCCCATGACTCACTCTGCACTGAGCCTGAGTGAGCATTGTATTGGAGCCAAGCTGCCTGCAAAAGGCAGGTGGGAGCAGGTGGGGGAAAAGGGGTTGGTCAGAGAGGAGGCTGTGATAAGGGTCCAGCATGGTCTTGGGGGACAGTGGCTGCCCACCAGCTTGGTTACTGCAGGGAGGAGGAGTAGGGTGGAGTGGACTCCTCAAGTGTGCCATTTAGTGCCCTCTTAGGGACAGCCTGAGAGTCGGGGTGCAGGGCAGAAAGGGAGCAGCCCCCTGCCTCATGTCAGCCAACAGTTTTTATGTATGCAGCCTCCAAGTAACATTTCCCTTGAATATGGTTCGGAGGCTGTGTGGAGACCTGGGGCAAAGGCAACCCCTGGGCTGAGTTCAGGACCTACCTTGAGTCCTTCCAGCCTGGCACCCAGAGCTCTCTGGAGGTCCAGAACACCTCCTCCCCACCAATGTCCACCGTGGGAGCTGTGGTTATGGGAAGCAGTTTGATTTCAACACCTCACCCCACCCCTAGCCTGGAGGCCGTCTTGGCCCCGAGTGAGGTCGGCCTGCGAGGAAGGTCCAGCATATCTCCTTTCACTCAGCAGCCCTGCTCCGCAGCCCGGGTAGGAAGCTGACGGCCGGCTGGTGTCTGGGGAGTGCTGCCTTCCACTTGAAAGTGTGGATGATTAAAGCCGAGGCTGGCGGTGATGGAAGCGGCTCCATTAGCTCCGGGGGAAAGTGGCACGTGGTTTTTCCCTTCTGCGCTTGCTCTAGGCCCTCCCCGGGGTCACACACACACAGGACCTTGGGTGATACAGCCGCTCTGTGAGGTCGGGAAGGAGGGGCTGGGCAGAGAGGTTAGGGAAGTGGACATAAAGAGAACTCAGGCTTCCCACACAGCCATGCTGGACCTGGTTCTCTAAATGCATTATCTCATTTATTTAACCCTCACGTGGGTTCCCATAACTATTACCAGAGCAGCTGCCGTTTCCAGGGCGCCGACTCTATCTCGGGGATTTTCAGTGTTTCATCTCAGATTCTTATGTGTGGGTTTAATTGACGAAGGGGTGGTAGGGATGCCTTTCCATTTTTTGAAACAATTCTTAATTTTCGGCTGTTCTGGGTCTTCGTTGCTGAGCGAAGGCTTTCTCTAGTTGTGGCAAGTGGGGGCTACTCTCTAGCTGAGGTCTGTGGGCTTCTCATTGTGGTGGCCTCTTTGTTGCAGAGCACGGGCTCTAAGGCACTTTGCACTTCAGTAGCTGAGGCATGGAGGCCTAGATGCCCCTCAACATGTGGAATCTTCTGGGATCAGGGATCAAACCCGCGTCCCTTGCACTGGCAGACGGATTTTTAACCACTGGCCCACCAGGGAAGTCCTGTTCTTCCATTTATTTAGGTCCCCTTTCATACCTTTCAGCAGTTTTGTAGTTTTCAGTGAATAAATGTTGCACATCTTTTATTAACTTTTTTCTTAGCATTTTATTCTTTCTGATTCTATTAAATGAAATTTTTCTTCATCTCATCTGCAAATTGTTGTTTGCAAGTATATGGAAGTACTAATACATGGATTTTTGTCTGTTGACTTTCTATCACAAAAACTTGCTGAACTCATATTAGTCTTCATAGTTTTTTAGGATTCCTTAGAAATTTTTATGCACAAGACTGTTATGTAACTTGTGAGTAGAGATGGTTTTACTTCTGCTTTTATGATCTATATGCCTCTTCCTTTTTTTGTCTAATTGCCCTGGCTCGAACCTCTAATACAATATTGAATTGAAGTGGTGAGAACAGGCGTCCTTGTTTTGTTTCTTATCTTACTGGGAAAGTACTCAGTCTTTTTACCGTTAAGTATGATTTTGTGGGCTTTTCATGGATACCCTTCCGAAGATTAAGAAAGTTCCCTTCTACTTGTTTGTTGATTGTTTTTCACATGAAAATACATTGTATTTTGTCTAACTCTTATTCTACATCTGTTGATACAATCATGTGAATCTTTTTCCTTTGTTCTGTTTTATATGGTGTTTTACACTGATTCTTTTTCAGATGTTATATGAACCTTACATTCCAAGATAAATCTCACTTGCTTACAGTATGTAATCCTTTTTAAAAATCATGTTGCTGGATTTGATTTGCTAGCATTCTTATATCTATATTCATAAGGGCTATTGGCCTGTAGTATTCTTTTATTGTGGTGTCTTTGTTGAGTTTTGGAACCAAGGCATTATTGACCTCATGGAATGAGGTGGTAAATGATCCCGTCTGTTTTTCGGAAGAGTATGTGAAGGGTTTGTAGCAACTCATCTTTCAATTTTTGGTATAATTCACCAGTGAACTATCTGGGCTTTGGCTTTTCTTTGTGGGTAATATTTTCATTACTAATTCAACTTCTGTACTTATTATAAGTCTACCCAGATGTTCTATTTATTCCTGAATCCATTTCAGTCATCTGTGAAATAGATTCTTTATCAAGGTACCTAATTTGTTGGCAACTTAATTATAGTATTTCTTTATAATCCATTTTGTTTCTGTAAGGTTGGTAGTAATGTTCCCTATTTATTTCAATTCTGACTTTAGTAATTTGAATCCTCTCACTGTCTCTCCCTCTCCATCTCCTCCCTCCCTCTCTCTTTCTCATCCGTCTACCTGTGGTTTGTTCCTCTGCTTCTCCATTTCTTCCTTCTTTTGTATTATATATTCTAGCATTCTGTTTTACTGTCCTTGCTGGTTCTTTTTACTGTATTTTTAAAGTTATTTTCTTAATGGATCCCTGCAAATTACAGCAGACATATTAATGATCAGCTAATGTTTGGGAAAGTTTCCTTAAATGCTTTGAACCAATAAGTCCTTTAGCCTGTGCTGAGGGACTCGTGTGTGTGTGTGTGTGTGTGTGCGCGCGTGTGAGAAATGGGGGCGGGGGGCATCTTTAACACTCAGGCAGGCAGTTTACAAGCCTGCCTTAACTTTCACTTTCTGCTTGCAGAGAGCCTGAAGTTACATCGGAAGTGAGAGATTAGGTTCATTACAGGTTTTCCTAAGCATGTGCATAGCCCTGCACGTGCATATGACCTTTTAGATTCCCAGGAATGTGCCAGAGCTTTTTAAACCCCCTGTTATGTTCCCTAGGCTTTCTTTTGCAGTTTTTTGTTCAGCGTCTTGTCTGCCCCAACTACTATTGCTACCTCAGACAGAGTGAGAACTGCTGCTCAATGCTGTCAACAAATGCCTTAGGCATAGAGCTATTAATATGCAGTAAGCTTTGATTTAAAAAAAAAACAAAAAAACACTTAAGGGGACCTCCCTGGGGGTCCAGTGGTAAAGACCCAGCACTTCGAATGCAGGGGGGTGTGGGTTGGATCCCTGGTTGGGGAACTAAGGTCCCACATGCCATGTGGTGCAGCCAAATAAATAAATAATTTAGGAAGCTGGAGGGTGCTAGAATGGAATGCAGAATGTGACAAAAGAATCTAATTGCACTAGAAACGTCTGACATTACTTCATGAAAAGGATAGGGGGAAAAAGGTGCTGATCTAAGTAACTTCAGGAATGAGTGGAGGGACTTATTTGGTGGTCCAGTGGCTAAGACTCCGTGCTCCTAATGCAGGGGGCCCAGCGTCGATCCCTGATTGAGGAAATAGATCTCACATGCTGCAACTAAAGATTCCCACATGCCACAACTAAGATCCGGTGCAGCCACATAAATAAATAAATGCATATTTTTTAAAAAATGAATGGAGTTTGTAAGACTGAGAAGGAATGGTACACAAGCACTATATTCTAGTTGATATAGTCGTTCCTCACAAAAGTATGAGTTAACAGTTCTGAAGCCATTCTCTATGTATACTGAAACTGAGCAATTAAATATAAGGGTGGTTGATTCTGGAAGTCAGGTTTCTCCTTGTTGGAGTGCAAGATTTCAGCTGAACAAGGAGGGAAAGGTAGAATGATCTATAGCCTAGCCAAACTGACACAGGAAAACTAATCACTGCATGTAGTATGAGCAGTTATTTCTTTGCTTTGTCAGCTAAGAGAGCCTAGAAGCAACAACACTCCAGTAACAAGAAGCGTACTCAGCACTCAGATCTTGGTTTTTAAAACCATTCTCCAATAAAAGGAACCAGAGCACTTTGGAGAATGGCTGAATCTAGGCTGGGATTGGAAACATACAAGGTGAGGCTGGAGCATCTTGTAGTGCCGGAAAGTAAGAAAATGATAAAAACAAAAGGGAAAAAGAAAAAAAAATCTACAATGATGGAGCTAAAAAGGAGCACAGGAGTCAAGTGAAAGAGTTCTCATGTCCAAAGCTGGAATAATTTGAGGGACAAAATAAACTAGTATTGGATTATAACCCAAAGTATAAAATAAATATTGATGATTCCTTACTGATATAAATAAAAGTGAAAGTGAAAGTGTTAGTCATTCAGTAGTGTCTGACTCTTTGTGACCCCATGAACTAGAGCCCGCCAGGCTTCTCTGTCCATTGGATTCTCCAGGCAAGAAGAGTGGAGTGGGTTGCCATGCCCTTCTCCATGGAATCTTCCCAACCCAGGGATCGAAACCAGGTCTCCTGGATTGTAGGCGGATTCTTTACCACCAAGCCACCAGGAAAGCCTCATATAAATAAATACTGAGTAAATAGATAAAATGGGAGAAGAGACAAATATCACATGTGGAAGAATTCCAAACAATTGTTGTAGATACTACACACTTGGAGGTGGAGTGTAATTCCCGCTCCTTAAGTGTGGGCTGTTCTTAGTCACTTTCATAGAATACAGTATACTTTGCAAAAAAAAAAATAAAAAGTTGGAGGGAAAGAAGAAAAAGGAGGGAGGGAGGGAAGAAAGGAAGGGACGAAGAAAGAGGGTAATTTTACAGTAGAGGAACCTCACAAATACTATCTCAGCCAAGTGACCAAGGGCAGTATTGACAATCCCAAGACATATTAACAGCAAAGACCATTGATATAATAGGATGAGATGGGCCTTTTACCTCTGTGGTCTTCATTTCCCAAACATAGAGAAGACTCTACACATGGACATCTACACATGGACATCACCAGATGGCCAACACCGAAATCAGATTGATTATATTCTTTGCAGCCAAAGATGGAGAAACTCTAGACAGTCAGCAAAAACAAGACTGGGAGCTGACTGTGGCTCAGATCATGAACTCCTTATTACCAAATTCAGACTTAAATTGAAGAAAGTAGGGAAAACCACTAGACCATTCAGGTATGACCTCAATCAAATCCCTTATGATTATACAGTGGAAGTGAGAAATAGATTTAAGGGCCTAGGTCTGATAGATAGAGTGCTTGATGAACTATGGACTGAGGTTCATGACATTGTACAGGAGACAGGGATCAAGACCATCCCCATGGAAAAGAAATGCAAAAAAGCAAAATGGCTGTCTGGGGAAGCCTTACAAATAGCTGTGAAAAGAAGAGAGGCGAAAAGCAGAAGAGAAAAGGAAAGATATAAGCATCTGAATACAGAGTTCCAAAGAATAGCAAGAAGAGATATGAAAGCCTTCCTCAGTGATCAATGCAAAAAATAGAGGAAAACAACAAAATGGGAAAGACTAGAGATCTCTTCAAGAAAATTAGAGATACCGAGGGAACATTTCATGCAAAGATGGACTCGATAAAGGACAGAAATGGTATGGACCTAACAGAAGCAGAAGATATTAAGAAGAGGTGGCAAGAATATGGAAGAACTGTACAAAAAAGATCTTGACGACCCTGATAATCACGATAGTGTGATCCCTAATCTAGAGCCAGACATCCTGGAATGTGAAGTCAAGTGGGCCTTAGAAAGCATCAGTACGAACAAAGCTAGTGGAGGTGATGGAATTCCAGATGAGCTGTTTTAAATCCTGAAAGATGATGGTGTGAAAGTGCTGTGCTCAATATGCCAGCAAATTTGGAAAACTCAGCAGTGGCCACAAGACTGGAAAAGATCAGTTTTCATTCCAATCCCAAAGAAAGGCAATGCCAAAGAATGCTCAAACTACCGCATAGTTGCACTCATCGCACACGCTAGTAAAGTAATGCTCAAAACTCTCCAAGCCAGGCTTCAGCAATACGGGAACCGTGAACTTCCAGATGTTCAAGTGGTTTTAGAAAAGGCAGAGGAACCAGAGATCAAATTGCCAACATCCGCTGGATCATGGAAAGAGCAAGAGAGTTCCAGAAAAACATCTATTTCTGCTTTATTGACCATGACAAAGCTTTTGACTGTGTGGATCACAATAAACTGTGGAAAATTCTTCAAGAGATGGGAATACCAGACCACCTGACCTGCCTCTTCAGAAACCTATATGCAGGTCAGGAAGCAACAGTTAGAACTGGACATGGAACAACAGACTGGTTCCAAATAGGAAAAGGAGTATGTCAAGGCTGTATATTGTCACCCTGCTTATTTAACTTATATGCAGAGTACATCATGAGAAACGCTGGGCTGGAGGAAGCACAAGCTGGAATCAAGATTGCCAGGAGAAATATCAATAACCTCAGATATGCAGATGACACCACCCTTATGGCAGAAAGTGAAGAGGAACTAAAAAGCCTCTTGATGAAAAGTGAAAGAGGAGAGTGAAAAAGTTGGCTTAAAGTTCAACATTCAGAGAACTAAGATCATGGCATCTGGTCCCATCACTTCATGGGAAATAGATGGGGAAACAGTGGAAACAGTGGCTGACTTTATTTTTTGGGGCTCCAAAATCACTGCAGATGGTGAATGCAGGCATGAAATTAAAAGATGCTTCCTCCTTGGAAGGAAAGTTATGACCAACCTAGATAGTATATTCAAAAGCAGAGACATTACTTTGCCAACAAATGTCCATCTAGTCAGTCAGTTCAGTCAGTTCAGTCGCTCAGTCGTGTCCGACTCTTTGCGACCCCATGAATCGCAGCACGCTGGGCCTCCCTGTCCATCACTATCTCCCCGAGTTCACTCAGACTCATGTCCATCGAGTCCATGATGCCATCCAGCCATCTCATCCTGGTCATTTAGCATCATTCCTTCCAAAGAAATCCCAGGGCTGATCTCCTTCAGAATGGACTGGTTGGATCTCCTTGCAGTCCAAGGGACTCTCTAGAGTCTTCTCCAACACCACAGTTCAAAAGCATCAATTCTTCGGCGCTCAGCCTTCTTCACAGTCCAACTTTCACATCCATACAGGACCACAGGAAAAACCATAGCCTCGACTAGACGGACCTTAGTCGGCAAAGTAATGTCTCTGCTTTTGAATATACTGTCTAGGTTGTCATAACTTTTCTTCCAAGGAGGAAGCGTCTTTTAATTTCATGCCTGCAATCACCATCTGCAGTGATTTTGGAGCCCCCCAAAAATAAAGTCAGCCACTGTTTCTACTGTTTCCCCATCTATTTCCCATGAAGTGATGGGACCAGATGCCATGATCTTCGTTTTCTGAATGTTGATCTTTCACTTTCATCAAGAGGCTTTTTAGCTCCTCTTCACTTTCTGCCATAAGGATGGTGTCATCTGCATATCTGAGGTTATTGATATTTCTCCTGGCAATCTTGATTCCAGTTTGTGTTTCTTACAGTCCATAGTTTCTCATGATGTATTCTGCATATAAGTTAAATAGGCAGGGTGACAATATACAGCCTTGACGTACTCCTTTTCCTATTTGGAACCAGTTTGTCGTCCCATGTCCAGTTCTAACTGTTGCTTCCTGACCTGCATACAGATTTCTCAAAAGGCAGGTCAGGTGGTCTGGTATTCCCATCTCTTGAAGAATTTTCCACAGTTTATTGTGATCCACACAGTCAAAAGCTTTGTCATGGTCAATAAAGCAGAAATAGATGTTTTTCTGGAACTCTCTTGCTTTTTCAAGGCTATGGTTTTTCCAGTAGTCATGTATGGATGTGAGAGTTGGACTGTGAAGAAAGCTGAGCACTGAAGAATTGATGCTTTTGAACTGTGGTGTTGGAGAAGACTCTTGAGAGTCCCTTGGACTGCAAGAAGATCCAACCAGTCCATTCTGAAAGAGATCAGTCCTGGGTGTTCATTGGAGGGACTTATGCTGAAGCTGAAACTCCAGTACTTTGGCCACCTCATGAAAAGAGTTGACTCATTGGAAAAGACTCTGATGCTGGGAGGGATTGTGGGCAGGAGGAGAAGGGGACGCGACAGAGGATGAGATGGCTGGATGGCATCACTGACTTGATGGACGTGAGTTTGAGTGAACTCTGGGAGTTGGTGATGGACAGGGAGGCCTGGTGTGCTGCGATTCATAGGGTCGCAAAGAGTCGGACACGACTGAGCGACTGAACTGAACTGAATCATGATATAACATCAGACATATCCCAACTGATGGATATTCTACAAAATACCTGATTAGTACTCCTTGAAACTATGAAGGTCATCAAAGACAAGGAAAGTCTGAGAAACTGCCACAGCCAAGTGGAGCTAAAGGAGATATGATGGTCACAAGTAATGTGTTCTCCTGGATGGGCACCTGGAGCAGAAAAAGTACGTCAGAGAAAACCATGGAAATTCAAACAAGGTGTGCTGTTTAATTGATGACAGTACATCAGTATTGGTACCTTGCTTGTGACAAAGGTACCATACTGACAAAAGAAGCTAATAACAGGGGGAACTGGGTGTGGGGTATTCAAGAATTCTCTGTACTATCTTCACAATCCTTCTGTAAATCTAAAGCTCTTCTAAATGAAAATTTTTTATCTAAAAAACATGGATTGGAAACTTTGTGTAGAGAGATGTCATTGATGTGCTGGCATTTAACTAAGGGATACTTTCCTAAATGCCTTTTCTCTGGGATGATTCACTTCCCTGGAGAAAAACCTTCTGATTTCCAGCCTGGAGACTATGGGACTGGCTGCTGATACTGGGGCTGCTGCTTCATGGGGGAAGGGGATGGGGAGCCTGTGTGCTCAGGAGGCAAATGTTTACTCACCTGTCCCTCGCTTTCAACAAGACAGCTCCCTTTCTCAGTAGGTTCTCTTTTTAAAAAAATTGGGGTATAGTTGCTTTACAGTGTTGTGTTAGCTCCACTGTACAATGAAACGAATCAGCTCTGTGTATTCATATATAGCCTCCCTTTTGGACCCACACCCCTGCTCCCTTTTGGATACCCTCCCCCGGCATCCCACCCCTGTAGGTCATCACAGAACACTGAGCTGAGCTCCTTGTGCTCTACACAGGCTCCCACTAGCTATCTACACATGGTAGTATATATACGTAAATCCTAATCCCCCAGTTCATCCCACACTCCCTTCCCTCCCCACCCTGTCCACACATCTGTTCTCCACGTCTGCACCTCTATTCCCCCTATAAATCTGTACCTTTTTTCTAGATTCCACATACATGTGTTAACATAGGATATTTGGTTTTCTCTTTCTCACTTACTTCACTCTGTATGAGAGACACAGGTCCATTCACATCTCTACCAATGACTCAATTCTATTCTTTTTTATGGCTAAGTAATATTCCACCGTATATATGTACCACATCTTCTTTATCCATTTCCTCTACTGATTGACATTTCGGTTATTTCCATGTCCTGGCTGTGGTAAATAGTGCTGCAGTGAACATTGGGGTATATGTGTCTTCTTGAATTATGGTTTTCTCAGGGTATATGCCCAGTAGTGGGATTGCTAGGTCATATGGTAGCTCAGTTTTTAGTTTTTAAGGAACCTCCATACTTCTCCCCATTGTGGCTATATCAGTTTACAATCCCAATACTAATTCTTGATGTTTCCAATACCAGGACCTTTCTGGATCACCTTTCCTGTGCACACTCCTCCCTCCTCTTGCAGGCGTTTGGTGGGGGTCTCGGGGCCTGGCTCTGGGGCTCAGTCACTGCTTCCCATTCATTTCCCTCCATGGGACTCAGTGCTGTTTCTACCAAACCAGCTGCTTTCTGTGTTCCCACAAGTGTGTTGACATCAGTTGTTCTGTTGTCTCTTCCCGTGTGTTTTGATGGACCCCCCCTGTTTATTTGTCTTTTTAGCTTTCAGAGCTTTCTTTTCATTCATGATCATTTCGGTAGGATTTGGGGAGAGAGTGAAAATAAATGAGATGCTCCTTCAGCCAATTTTAACTGAAAGTTTCATGGTTCTTCCACCATGATCAAGGACTTCCCTGGTGGCTCAGATGGTAAAACATCTGCCTGCAATGTGGGAGACCTGGGTTCGATCCCTGGGTGGGGAAGATCCCCTGGAGAAGGAAATGGCAACCCACTCCAGTACTCTTGCCTGGAAAATTCCATGGACAGAGGAGCCTGGTAGGCTACAGTCCATGGGGTCGCAAAGAGTTGGACACGACTGAGCAACTTCACTTGATCAAATATTCTGTAGGAAATCTGGGGCATGACCTTTCCAACCTTAAAAGCCTGAGGCTGAACGCTGGCCCCAAGGCTCCTGTCAGACAAAAACTAATCAGAAAATGGGCAGATAAAGTACTAGAGCTGAAAGATCAAAGTCAGAATCCCCAACTCCCTAAAAAGCCCGATTCCCTTGGAAAGCCATGACCCCATTACCTGGAGGGAAAGATGGCCATATGGGTGAGCTTCTCTGAGCATTAGCTTGTGCAGGTAGGTGGCAGCTCTCGCCTTGTGGCTGTGTAATTAGATAGCAGCCCTGACCTCTTTGGGGCCCATGGGAGCCTCTCAACAGAGCCTGAATGACCATCATGAAGCCAGCTAGCACCTGTCCCATTCTCAAATGGGCCAGCAGAATTTGGGCATGCTCCTATTGCCCCGATGGACCACTTGGAGATGGGGTCACTCAGCATGTCCCCTGACCCCCTTCATCCTGACATACATGTAAGGTGTAGGCTGCAGCCCAGTGGAAATATAAAAAGGAAGTCAGTTCCATGGGTTTTTCCTCACAAAAAGAAAGCTAAACAATGTCACTCAGGCCAAAGTAGCCTGAACATGGGATGTGAAGCTTCCAGAAAGTACTTAAGAGACTGCCTCCAGGCATCTCTGTTACTCAAGGCTCTGTCCCTCCCTGGATCCAGGAGGATCTGTGTGGGATTCGGCTCCCAGCTGCCCGCCAGCCTTGGTGTCACCTCGTTTTATTCAGGGGGACAACCAGGCTAGGAGAGCCTGGTCTGAGACTTGGCCTGTCTAAGTTGGTGTTCCTCCCCACTTGGGGCCAGACTGAATGTCCCTCTGAAAGGCCTTCCCCTCACAGCAATCTCATAGCCTGGAAAATGCAGACAACCCCCTGCACCACTGGCCGGCACCGCCATCTCCGCTGGCCCTCACCTGGTCCTGGGAAGTGGGAATCTACACTGTCGTCCACTTGCTCTGCAGCCCTGCTTGGGCAGTCAGGCAGGAGGTGCTGGTGCTCACAGGCTTGGTGTACTCCAGACGTTCCCTCCTGCTCACAGCCCGATTCACTCCCTAGAATCCAGTGAAGCCTCCCCCACCAACCTAATCAGGTCCATTTACCTGGGAATGGGCGGGGCTGTGAGGTGCAGAGTAGGGGTGGCCCCACCCCAGCCTCTTCCTGGCGTGATGGCTGTGTCTCCACTAAGGCTTGGCTCCCACGGTGGGGTTCTTTCCTGAGCATCAGTCCCCACCCTACCCCATCCAGCCCTCCTGGGACCCTCTGCTGCGTCCCCTCTCCTGTTGGGGCCGAACCACCACCCCCTAAGCATACTCCTTGTGCCTGGATTCCAGCCTGACATCATCTCTGCTCTGGCAGAGCCCAGAGCAGCAGACCCAGGACCCCTCACCAGGAGGCAGGTGAGCCCACTCGAGGAGGTCACCACCACACGTCAGGGGCCCCCAGCACCTCTGCCCTCCTCTCCCCAGGCAGGGCCCAGGCCCAGGCAGGCAGAAGGGAGGGGATCTCAGGGCCAGTCTGCTAGCCCCACTCCCTCCAGAAAACAGGCTCTGCTCCATCTTCATGTATTTATAATAGCCCTTTCTTGTTTTCTGTCAAGCTGTGTTCTCTGTTTATCAATAAAATCAATGATACAAATCCCACACCAGGGGCTGGTTGGAAATCTCTGCTGGGAAACATCTCCTTCTAAAGTCTTCCCTCTTCAAAGAGCTCTTTCTAAAAGGAAATAATGGTCTCTGCCCGCGTAAGAGCCTTGGGGGACACGAAAGGAGCTCTCAGGAGAGGACCCAGGCCCAGAAGTCCAGGGATACACCTCATGGGGCTCCCAGACCTGCTCTGGAGCACTGGAGATGGGATGCAGATTCCAAGGCCCCCTTTCTTTCAGGGTCTTGCCCTCGCAAAGACCATGACAAGTCTTGCATCTCTCATGAGAACCCTAGCTCTTGTTGGGGTCATCAGGGGGGTTCACAGGCATGGGGTCAGCACAGTAGTGGGGGATTGGTGGGGAGAGGAGAACTGGGGACTAAGGGCCCTCGGAGCCAGTGAATTTCATCCCTCTAAAGGGAGGCTAGTTTGGGGTTTCTGGACTTCAGGGAGGACAGACAGGACACCTGGGATGCACTGGATCTGTTCCCAGTCTCTCCGAGGGCCTTGAATCTCCTGGCAGTCACTGGCACACAGATGGGCAGGGGACACACCCTGAGAGCAGTTATGAATTAAATGGTGTCCTCCCCAAACGCCTGTATCGAAACCCTGGCTCCTAATGTGACTGTATTGGGAGACAGGGTCTTAAGAGAGGTGATTAAGGTTAAATGAGGTCATAAGAGTGGGGCCCTTACAGGACTGGCATTCTTACAAGAAGAGGAAAAGACATCAGAGAGCTCTCCACTCCTCTCTCTCCTTCTTTGCTCACCCGCAGAGGACAGGGCTTGTGAGCACACAGCAGAAGGTGGCTGCTTGCAATCTGGGAAGAGAGGCCTCACCAGAAACCAGCCTTGCCTCCAGAACAGTGAGAAATCCATTTCTGTTGTTTAGCTCCCCGGTCTATGGTGTCTGGTATGGCAGCCTTAGCTGACTGATACAGTGGCCGCAGTAGGAATGATGTGGATAGGAAGGTGCTCTGGGCTGTGAGGCTGGAGGAGCAGGGGTAAGATCAGCCAGAGGCAGAGAGCACAGGTGCCTGGAAGTGGGCCGATGTGGGGCTTGCAGGACCCCTCCCCACGCTGTTCCCCTCCCCTGAGAGGATCCTTCTCCTGGACGACCCCTCTGAAGCCAGGGGACATCTTGGGACCAATGGGGAGCTGGATTCTGGTGCTAAGCAGTCCTCAAAGGTGCCTGAGACCACTGATGACAAGTTGATGACAAAAGTGGTATAGAGGGTTGACAGTGCAAGGTGACCAGCACGCCCCTGGAAGCTAGCTCTCGGGCCAGCTGTCATGGGACAGGCACAATCGGGGTGTTGCTCTTGGCTGGGGATCTGAGAAGAGGTTCCCATGGGTTCTGACCACCAAGGTGTGACCCAGGGCACAGATGCAGGCCCTGGCTGCCTCCCAGTGGGGAGTGTGGGCTCACCCTGCTGTACTCCCGGAGGTGCTGGGCACGCCAACTGCAGAGGCACTGGGGCCTCCAAGGCTCGTCCTCGGTGTCCCCTGGGGCTCCCACTCCTCATAGATGCATCTGTTGGACAGCTGCAGGTGTTCTGGGCCGGGGGCCCCTTGGCAGGCAGCCCTGGGGGCCTCAGGAATGGTGCTCAACCCTCTGTCCACGGCCAAACATGGGACAAGTCTGGCCCTTTTGTGGAAGTCAGCTGTCTACTTTCCATTTTTTTCTGCCACCAGTAATACTTATCCAGTGTCAGCCTTGTGCCAATCATTGTCCTGGGCATTTATGACCCTGTGAGGCAAGTGCTCTCAAACCCAGATTTCACAGGATAAGTACTTTTCCCAGGCCATGCTGGTTGAGTGTCTGAGTTGAGTTTACACATCAACCCATTGAATTTCACAGCCCAGGATGCCTCTCTTCATAGCAGCACTGACCTTGGAGATGGTTCCCTCAGCCCATGGCTGCTAACCTCAGAGACCCCGGAAGTGCTGGCTGAGGCAGTGTGGTCCTCCCCTACCTGAGGGACCCTTTCTGGGGGCATGGAGGAGTGGATCCTTTCTGGGTACCATGGCCCCAGGGCTCTGTGTCACCCCGATGCCTGGGCTCTGTATTAGTCAGGGTTCTGCAAAGAAGCAGACCAATGGGATAGTCTACCTGTCTATCTATGCATCCGTCTAGAGAAATTTATTATAAAAACTAACTCACCTGATCGTGGAGGCTGAGAAATCCCAAGATCTGTAGTTGGCAACTGGAGACCCAGGAGAGCTGATGGTTTGAGTCCTAGTCTGAAGGCTGACAGGTTTGAGACTCGGTATTTCAGTTCAGGCCTGAAGGTCAGAAAAGATCAATGTCCCAGTTCAACTATCAGGCAGGAGGAATTCCCTTTTGCATCAGGGAGCATCAGCCTTTTGTTCTATTCAGGCCTATGACTGGCTGCATTAGGTCCACCCACATCAGGGAGGGAAATCTGGTTTCTACCTTCTACTGATCCAAATGCTAATATCCTCCAGAAATAACCCCAGGGACCGCGTGCATGCTCAGTTGTGTCCGACTCTTTGCAACCCCGTGGACTGGGCTGTAGCCTGCCAGGATCTTCTGTCCATAGCATTTTCCAAGTAAGAATAATGGAGCGGGTTGCCATTTCCTTCTCCAGGGGATCTTTCCTACTCAGAGATTGAACTCAAGTCTCTTGTATCTCCTGCACTGGCAGGTGGAGTTTTTACCACTGCCCCACCTAGGAAGCCCCAGGGACACCACTGACCAAGTCACATGTTGACATGTAAAATGCAACTATCTTGAGCCTGGAGACTCCAGGCCCAGGAGCCCTACATGTGCACCAGCTCCCAGCCATACACCCTGCTCTGGGACAAGCTTCGGCTGGGTGGCTTGGATGTGGGTGAGACCACTTAACAACACGTCTCCTGAGCACACCCTTCACACTTTGAGCCTCCTTCCTCCACTGGACATGAGTGTACAGTCCATGACCAGTGATCCAGGCAGGGTAGACCAGGGCACTGGGGTTTGAAGAGGTCCCACAGTCAAGTCCAAGTTACTGCTGGGATCTGAACCCAGTACTCTGGCTCCCAGCCCCAGACTGTCCTGCCTTCTGCTTCCTGCTGGGGGTGGAGTGCTTTCCCCATTCCTGCTGACTCGTGGCTGTTTCTGAAGCTGGGTGGCCTGCCAGTCAGGGTCCTTGGAACAGTCTGGGATATAAGAGGAAGCTGATGCTGAATGGGAGGTCTGGGGGTGAAGACGACTCCCTCCTGCTGAGAGAGGACCATGTCTCTCCCTTGAACCCACCAGGGGCTGGCCTTGCAGGGGGCAGGCCAAGACAGGCAGTCAGAGGAAGGCTGGATGGCCTTGAAGGGGACAAGTCTCCCAATGCCTTGGCGAGATGACTCCCCCTCCATCATGGAGACCCCTAGACTTAGCATAAGATTCCAGATAGAATGATGTTCACATGCTGTTTAAAAACAACTCCTTCTAAAAATCAATACAGGCTCTTACATACTGAAGTAATTCTGGGACATGCTGAGATTTGTAGAACTGAGTCCAAAGTTCTGGTGTGTGTGTGTGTGTGTGTATGTGTGTGTGTGTGTGTGTGTATGGGAGGGGTGAGGGTGGCCCTAAGGATTTCAACTAGAGAGGATGGCCTTTGAGGTTCTGGAGGGTGGATCCAGGGTTCCTATTAAGGCTGGCACACTTTTAAAAACATATATATATATATATTATTTTTTTTTAATATATATTTTCTTGGCTGCACCTGGCAATATGTGGGATCTTAGTTCCCCAGTCAGGGATTGAATTCGAGCCCCTTGCATTGGAAGCACAGAGTCTTAACCACTGGACCTCCAGGGAAGTCCCAAGTCTGGCACACTTTTGACAGGGTCCTCAAGGGCTCCGGACCCAGAGATAACAAGGAGCATTTCTGGGAGGGAAAGCCCTGGCTTATGGCTGCTCACAGTGAGACCCAGGTCCACACGGTTTACACCCTCCAGGCCTTAGAGATCAGCACACCCATCCCTTGTCCTCTAGATGAGGCCCCTCAGGGGAGAGGGTTCCCGCCAGGCCCCGGATGCCAAGACCAGCCAGGTGCTGGTCACTGCCCCATACCGGACTCCAGGAGTTAGCCCCTCCTCTCCATTTGTGCTGTGTCCAAATACCACATTGGCTTTGTTATCACTTTTTGTAAATCAACTCACTTCTTAACCTATTCCAATCCCAAAGAAGGGCGATGCTAAAGAATGTTCAAACTACTGAACAATTGCAATCATCTCAATGCTAGAAAAATAACGCTCAAAATCCTCCAAGCTAGGTTTCAATGGTCCTTTAACTGAGGACTTCCAGATGTTCAAGATGGATTTAGAAGAGGCAGAGGAACCAGAGATCAAATTGCCAACATCCATTGGATGATCAAACAGGCAACAAAATTCCAAAAAAACCCATCTACTTCTGCTTTATTGACTATGTAAAGCCTTTGACTGTGTGGATCACAACAAACTGTGGAAAATTCTTTAAGAGATGAAGACCAGACCACCTTACCTGCTTCCTGAGAAATCTGTATGCAGGTCAAGAAGCTACAGTTAACACCAGACACGGAACAATGGGCTGGTTCCAAATTGGGAAAGGAGTATGTCAAGGCTGTATATTGTCACCTTGCTTATTTAACTTATATGCAGAGTATATCATGTGAAATGCCAGGCTGGATGAAGCACAAGCTGGAATCAAGATTGCCTGGAGAATTATCAATAACCTCAGATATGCAGATGACACCACCCTTATGGCAGAAAGTGAAGAGGAACAAAGGGCCTCTTGATGAAAGTGAAAGAGGAGAGTGGAAAAGCTGGCTTAAAACTCAGAAAACTAAGACATGGCATCCAGTCCCATCACTTCAAGGCAAATAGATGGGGAAACAATGGAAACAGTGACAGGCTTTCTTTTCTTGGACTCCAAAATCACTGCAGGTGGTGGCTGCAGCCATGAAATTAAAAGACGCTCACTCCTTGAAAGAAAAGCTATGACCAACCTAGACAGCATATTAAATAACAGAGACATTGCTGACAAAGGTCCCTCTAGTCAAAGCTATGATTTTTCCAGTAGTCATGTATGGATGTGAGAGTTGGACCATAAAGGAAGCTGAGTTTCAAAGAGCTGGTTTTTGAACTGTGATGTTGGAAAAGACTCTTGAGAGTCCCTTGGACCGCAAGGAGATCAAACCAGTCAATCCTTAAGGAAATCAGTCCTCAATATTCTTTGGAAGGACTGATGCTGAAGCTGAAGCTACAATCCTTTGGCCACCTGATGCGAAGAACTGACTCATTGGAATAGACCCTGATGCTGGGAAAGACTGAGGCAGGAGAAGGGGATGATGCAGGATGAGATGGTTGGATGACATCACCGACTCGATGAACATAAGGTTGACCAAGCTCTGGGAGTTGGTGGTGGACAGGGAAACCTGGCATGCTGTAGCCCACGGGGTCGCAAAGAGTCAGACGTGGTTGAGTGACTGAACTGAACTGAATTGAACATCTTAAGTAACGTCAGCCTTCAAATCAGTCTTGCGAAGATAATTCACGGAGATGAAGATGGTTTGGATAGCTCCTGACTTAAGGAGTGAAGCTTTGTTCTGCAGCTGCTCACTGGGTGGTCCTGAGGCTGCTGTGAGGTGGCCCCAGCCCAGGAGGACAGGGTTGGTCAGGCTGTTCTCTGGGAGCAAGGCTGCCTGGGGCTGATCTCAATCACAGCCCCACAATCTTCGTTGAAATATCTTTTTCTTTGTAAAGCCAGCTCACGTGCTGTGACTGACCTATCTTCATACGACTGAGGGTTCACTAGAGTAGAGTGGGCTTCATCTTCTCCTGTGTCTTCTCCAAGTGGTCACCTTTATCCCCATGACACCTGGTGTCTGAAAGTCTATATTGTCTTGGGATGTACACATTCACATTTAGTATTTATGTGACAGGATACCCCCATCCTCTTGCCTTCCACCTTTTTCTGCTTCAGTGTGACACTTGCTACCAATATAAGGCTAGATTTTGCTTTTGTGTTCAATCTGATAGTCTCTGTAGAGTACATGTATGTTTATTGTTTCCACCGAACGATGAGAAATTAATTCCACCTTAAAATTTTTGTCCTGGATTTTTCTAGACTTCTATTTTCCCTCTCCTTCCTAACTCCTATTAGAATGACTAAATTTTCTGTCTTCCCTTTTCCTCTTCCTAGTGGTTTGGAAATTATTATTGGCTGATAACAGTAGGCCTGCCAAGTAGCTTCAGTCGTGTCTGACTCATTGTGACCCCATGGACTGTAGCCCACCAGACTCCTCTGTCCTTGGGGATTCTCCAGGCAAGAATACTGGAGTGGGTTGCCATTTCCTTCTCCAGGGTATCTTCCCAACCCAGGGGTGGAACCCACATCTCTTATGTCTCCTGTATTGGCAGGTGTTTTTTTTGGTTGTTGTTGTTGTTTTTAATCACTAGCTCCACCTGAGAAGTCCTCCCAAGGATACAACCACATGCTAATCCCCAGAAACTGTGAATATCATCTTTTAGCAAAAGATGTGATTAGGTTGATGATCTTGAGAGCAGGAGATTATCCTGGGCTCTCTCAGTTCAGTTCAGTCACTAGGTCATGTCCGACTCTTTGAGACCCCATGGACTGCAGCATGCCAGGCCTCTCTGTCCATCACCAACTCCCAGAGCTTGCTCCACCTCATGTCCATCAAGTCAGTGATGCTATCCAACCATCTCATCCTCTGTTGTCCCCTGCTTCTCCTGCCTTCAGTCTTTCCCAGCATCAGAGTCTTTTCCAATGAGTCAGTTCTTCACATCAGATGGCCAAAATAATGGAGTTTCAGCTTCAACATCAGTCCTTCCGAAGAATATTCAGGACTCATTTTCTTTAGGATTGACTGATTGGATCTCCTTGCAGTCCAAGTGACTCTCCAGAGTCTTCTCCAACACCACAGTTCAAAAGCATCAATTCTTCGACACTAAGATTTCTTTATAGACTAACTCTCACATCCATACATGACTATTGGAAAAACCATAGCTTTGCCTAGATGGACCTTTGTCAGCAAAGTAATGTCTCTGCTATTTAATATGCTGTCTAGGTTGGTCATAGCTTTTCTTCCAAGGAGCAAGCGTCTTTTAATTTCATGGCTGCAGCCACCACCTGCAGTGATTTTGGAGCCGAGGAAAAGAAAGTCTGTCACTCCATTGTTTCCCCATCTATTTGCCATGAAATGATGGGACTGGATGCCATGATCTTAGTTTTCTGAATGTTGAGTTTTAAGCCAACTTTTTCACTCTCCTTTCACTTTCATCAAGAGGCTCTTTAGTTCTTCTTCGCTTTCTGCCATAAGGGTGGTGTCATCTGTGTATCTGAGGTTATTGATATTTCTCCTGGAAATCTTGATTCCAGCTTGTGCTTCATCCAGCCCAGCATTTTGCATGATGTACTCTGCATATCAGTTAAATAAGTAGGGTGATGTAGTATACAGTCTTCACATACACCTTTCCCAATTTGGAACCAGTCATTTGCTCCATATCAGGTTCTAACTGTTGTTTCTTGACTTGCATACAGATTTCTCAAGAGGCAGGTAAGGTGGTCTGGTATTCTCATCTTTTTCAGGATTTTCCACAATTTGCTGTGATCTACATAGTCAAAGACTTTAGCGTAGTCAATAAAGCAGAAGTAGATGTTTTTCTGGTATTCTCTTGCTTTTTCTATGATCCAGTGGATGTTGGCAATTTGATCTCTGGTTCCTCTGTCTTTTCTAAATCCAGCCTGAAGAGTTTGAAGTTCATGGTTCATGTACTGTTGAAGCCTGGCTTGGAGAATTTTGAGCATTACTTGAGCACCCAGGCTCTCTGGGTGGCCCTAAATACAATCACACATACTCTTATAAGAGGGAAGCAGACAGAGTTTTCAAACAGATCTGCACAGACAGTAATAGATATAATGGTCATCTGAGTTAAATTCACCCATTCCAGTCCATCTTAGTTCACTGATTCCTAGAATGTTGACGTTCACTCTTGCCATCTCCTGCTTGACCACTTCCCATTTACCTTGATTCATGGACCTGACATTCCAGGTTCCTATGCAGTAGTGCTCTTTACAGCATCGAACCCTGCTTCCATCACCAGTCCCATTCACAACTGGGTGTTTTTGCTTTGGCTCCATCCCTTCATTCTTTCTGGAGTTATTTCTCCAGTGATCTCCAGTAGCATATTGGGCAGCTACCGACCTGGGGAGTTCCTCTTTCAGTGNCAGAGATTGAAGTAATGTAACTACAAGCAAGTAATGCTAGGATAGCCACCAGAAGCTGGATGAGGCAAGGAAAGATTCTCCCATAAACCTTCAGGAGGGAACCTTCTTGATTGACACTTGCTTTCTGTCTTCTGGCCTCCAGAACTGTAGGAGAATACATTTCTGTTGTTGTAAACCACCAACTTTGTGTTAACTTGTTTGAGCAGTCACAGGAAACTAATACAGCCCTTATCTTGTCTATTTCTATTACTTTAGGAAGTTGCCCTGAAATTCTTTGCCTGTATGCTGGAGCAAGCAGACTCTTCACGGACATAGTTAACATCACTCCCCGCTCCTCCTGAGTGAGCTGGACTTTGCTCCTCAGTATATCAGTTCCCATTTTCTCTCATGGGCCCAAGCTCTTGACACCTCTCCTGTACGGACCTTTAAAACTGGAAGCAGGCCAAGATGCTACATTCACCAAAAGGCCAATTTATGGAAAATCAATTTGCTGAAAGTCAATTTTTCAAAAAATCAATTTGCTGAAGACAGAATTTGCCAGATGACCAATATACCAAATTTACTAATTTAAGAAATGTCTGTTTGGTGATAATAACGTGTGCAGCTATTGGGTGGTATAATTTTTAAGTTTCTAAAGATTTCTGTGAAGTGTTAGCTGACTGTTGTGTTTCCTGGCAGCCCCCTAAGGAAGGCCCAGCTCACTGAATGCTGAGGTCGCAGGGTGTAGTTAATCTTTTGTGAGTGTATCCAAGCCCTGGTCCTGGCTAGGGTGCCATTCCTGTGCCCGGCTCCAGTCAGCACAGCATCAGATCAGAGCCTGGGCTTCCACTCTCATTTCTCACTCTTCATTTCTGTTCTTGGGAATGCCTCTCACCTTCTCGAAAGCTCAGCTATGCATTTAAAGCTTGTTTGTAATATATTGCCCAGTCTTTCTAAGGCCTGTGTGGAGGGGGATGGGGTGGGGTAAAAGATGTCTGAGGTCTCTAGGATTGAAACGGAGCCCGCTGTGCCCTTTTTGTGGACAAGGAAGCTGAGGCCAGCATCAGGAAACCCACCCTACAACAGTCCTGCAGTCACTGGGGTGCAGCTGAGATTTGACCCTGGGTATGCCTCCTCACGGAGAAGGCAATGGCAACCCACTCCAGTACTCTTGCCTGGAGAATCCCATGGATGGAGGAGCCTGGTAGGCTGCGGTCATGGGGTCGCTAAGAGTCGGACACGACTGACTTCACTTTCACTTTTCATTTTCATGCATTGGAGAAGGAAATGGCAACCCACTCCAGTGTTCTTGCCTGGAGAATCCCAGGGACGGAGAAGCCTGTTGGGCTGCTGTCTATGGGGTCACACAGAGTCGGACACGACTGATGCGACTTAGCAGCAGCAGCATGCCTCCTCAGGGCTTCCCAGATGGCGCTAGTGGTAAAGAACCCACCTGCCAATGATAGTAGACATAAGAGATGTGGGTTCAATCCCTGGGTTGGGAAGATCTCCAGGAGGATGGCATAGCAGCCCACTCCATATTCTTGCCTGGAGAATCTCATGGACAGAGGAGACTGGTGGGCTATGGCCCATACGGTCACAAAGAGTTGGACACAACTAAAGCAACTTAGCATGCAAACACTGCCTCCTGATTCAAAGGGTCTTCCTTTGACTATTCAAATCCTCATCATGGTCCACAGAGTGGCTTTGAGGAGGAGGGGCTGTGAGCCCCCTGTGGCTCCAGGGCTCTCTAGTTGGGTAGATGGGTAGATGACTCTACCCATCACAGCGACCCTGGCACCTAAAATATACATTTTCAGTAGATTGTCACCGCAGGTGTGACACTCAGCACTCGTGCAGTTTGCAGATGAGTAACTGAGGCTCAGGGTGGCAAAAACGGCCTCTACCTTCGCCTGCTTGGCAAATGGCAGAGCTGGAATGCTCACCCAGGCTCCTGAGTCCTCCGAAGCTGGCGGTGTCCACAGTGATATGTGTTTCCACTCTCACACTCTGGTACAAGATGACCAGTGAGACAGAGGGCGGGGGGCAGGGGGTGGGGCCAGGCCTCAGCCAGCGCTGCAGCTCAGGGCAGCCTGGCCCAGAGAGAGAGTTCCCTACACCTTGGTGGGGCCACCACCATCGGTGAATGGGGGTGCCTCTTATGGCCTCGGGAGAGCAGAAACCTCCCCAGGCTTCCAGCCATGGAACCCATGTGGGGACTTCGAATTCCAGTTAGGAAGCCTTCTCCAACCCCCACTGCCACCAAGGTGTCTGGGGAAAGCAGCCCAGTGCTGAGCTTTCTCTGGGTCTCAGTCTCCTGGCATATAGAACAGGGTAGGATCGCCTGCCCTGTCTTCTCTTGAGTCCAGGCTTTGCTGTGCCTGGTTTCCCCACTCCTGAGAAGGTGCTAGTGCAGAGGCCATGGGCAACCACTGTCAGGAACCTCCCAGAGTTAGTGGGGGTATCACCAGAGCTGGAAACAGATGGACCAGAGCTGGTGTTGGGAATGGCCAACAGCTTCAACCCTGCTTGTCCACTTGGGCATCTTGGTTGTGGCTACCTGTGTTAAGAAAGATCCTGAGAACTCATCTGGGCTCAGAGAGCAGTGGGGGCTGCAAGTGATTACAACAATGCCCTCCTCGGGGGGCACGGGTGACTGTATGTAAGTGCCAGCTTTGCTGCCCACCTCGTCGCCACGGATGGCTGTGATGAAGGTATAGCAAGAAGGAAAGGGCCCGCAAGCTCTGCCATGGGCCCAGGTCTCCCGGCCCCAGTCTGGCAGCCCGTGGAACCACCCCAGCTGGTTCCTGGGCCTCTTCTTCCGAGTGGGGCAGGTTCTGCTGCGCTGGCTCCGTCTCGGCCGTGCGGGTTAATGTGCTGTTACATATTGCATGAGGCAGCCTGCTGAGAAAGCACCCGAGATTCTTGCTTACAGGCAACCCAGCCCCTGGACTCAATGCCCAGAGGGTCCCATTAGCTCGGCTCTTGGGTCGATCGCACCTTGGAAAGGCCTGGCCAGACCGAGCCTGAGGTCCTCCCTGAACACTTAGTGTCGGAGGAACAGGCTTCCTGCTTACCGCAGGCCATTGCTCCGGGCACCTGAGCTATTGCTCTGGGAAGCAGAGCCCAGCTGTGTCCAGCTGGCAGCCCAGAGCAAGGGGAATGTGGGAGCTGCCTCTGAACCCCCATCCCCTTGGAGTGGTGGCCACAGGCCACTGTGACCTTCTTTGACCTGCCTTGCCTCACCCACTCCTGCCTGGGGCTGCTCCCCTTCTCTGTCACCCCCAAGCCTCAGGCTTGGCTGCCTCAATCAGCTGTTCTTTAAGCCACTGACCCTCACCTTCACCCTGAGCAAGCTCAGGCGACACCTCACAGACTGTCCTCACGGGTGGCCGACACACCAGGCAGATCGCACTGGTGGAAGGAGCTCTCGCGGGAGAGCTGGCGGCAGCTTCGTCTCGTCCAGAAGCCTGCAGGGCCCTGCCAGCGTGATCTTGCCTCCTGACCAGTCACCTTTCCCAGAACTGAGCCTGCCTTGACCTGGACCTGTTTGGATGAAGAGACAAGGTTGGTGGGGGGCGGGGGGGCTTGCTTCCTCAGGGTGACACAGGGAGTTCTGGGGGTCCCTGGCCAACTGCTGCCGCCTCAGGCTTGCCCTCTGGCCGTCTCTGTGAAGCAGCCCGCGGGGGAGGTGGTGGACATGGGTGTCCCATGCTGGCTGGAGAGGGGTCTGCAGGGCTGCATTTAGCGGACCCATGGGGAACACCTCACCTCCACCGGCAGTCGCTGCACCATGAGAGGTCTGGGCTGCCTGGCTGGCTGTGAGGGGGTGATGGGCCTGGGCCTGGCAGAGGGGCCAGCCTTCAGTCAGGAGTTCCTTCTTCCATGTGGGCCTGTGCCTACCTGCACCCCCCACACAGTGAGCCCCTCTGCCTGCCCCTGCCTAGATGTGACCTGCCTCTGCCTAGATGTGACAAGAGGTCCCCACAGCATTCTTGGGTCCACCTAGAGTGCTCACATTCTGCTGAAAGTCTGGGGTTGAGCCCTCCAGCTGGCTTCTCTGAGCTGGTGTTTCAGAGGAAGGGACCTTGGCCTCTGAATCATGCGGGGTTCACCCTGCAGCCCAGAACAGGCAGTGGTGTGAGCTGGGGGTGAAGGAAGGAGGACACAGCTAAGGCACCTGCTTGTATGGCTGAGACATGGGCTGTCCTCCACAGAGCTGAATGGCACCCCTGGTCTCTACCCACAGTGAAGCCCTGATACCAGCTGCCCCACCACTTTGCACAGGCCCTCTGGCTCTAGGCCTGGTCCGGCCCTGGGTGCCAGGGTGCAGCCCACTCAGCCACCCCTCAGCCCCCAGCCTCCAGCTGGGCCAGCACAGGGAGTCAAACTTTCTGGAATCAGGAGTCCCAGAGAAATCTGCTGCCCTTGCCCCATCCCCAACTCCAGGGAATGAAACGAGGTCACAAGCAAAAACCACATAGGCCTCTATCAACCCCCTGTCCTTGGAGTTACGACAAGGGTCTGTGGAAACAGGATGCCAGCCCCTGGCCCAGCCATGAGGAAGAAGGTGCAGATGGTCATCACTACCCCCTCATTTCTTTCCTGACAGGAGCGCTGTCAATAGATGTGTCTTCATATATCACTGCACTGAGCTACAGAGGGCACCCGGTGAGAGGCAGCTAAATGCTAGGAGCTGACAGACACGAACCTCCCGGCCTGGCGAGTCTCCAGGTTCCAGACAGCAGGCCCAGATGGGGGGCGGGGATGAGGGACAAAGAGCCCCCTGGCCCCACTGGGTCCACAGAGTGTCCGAAGGTTGGGGTAGCAGGGAGGGCGCTGTGACCCTCGTGCTCCAGCTGTATGAAGGGACCTGCTCAAGGCCGCCACAGCCAGCTGGGCTGGGCCAGGCTGGGGATCCCTGAGTCGTGAGTCACTGTCTCTCTGATGCCCGGCCTGGTCTGGCCTGGATTCCACTCCCCACAACTGGTCACCCCGATGGCCCAGGGCTTGTGTGTCTCATGGGCCTTCCAGCACCTTCACAGCCTGGAGCCGGCGGGGTACTGGGTGCGGTGATGCTGAGAGGGTGGGCTTAGCGCCCGAGCCTGGCACTGGCCATAAGGAAACCAGGTTCTCCTCCGGCTGCTGCTGTTGGCAGGAGCTTCCGTGGGAATAAGGACAGCGTCCTGCCGGAGGCCCAGGGAGGAGAGTCAAGTGATGGCTGCGGAGCGGAGCTGGGAAACCCTCAGCTCCAAGACCATGGAGGACACTTTGCCTCAGAGTCGGCAAGCAGGGCCCTTCCAGCGGGCCAGGCCAGAGACCTCCTGGGCAGGCCTCGTCCCTCCTGTCCTTCACCTTATGCACTGCTGGCCTTCTGAGCACGGCAGAAATGTCTCCCCACGGCCACCTGCCAGGCCCCCGAAGCCCTCTTGGGAGCTGTCCCCGAGCGCCCTGCTGAGCACACACGCGGCCCAGCTCACACTCTGCCAGGGATGTGGGTGCCGGTGCAGCGCCCCAGCAAGCTTCTCCAGGCAGGGCTTCGGCCACAGTCTGTGACACGCCTGAGCAAGGGGCTCACGGAAGGACAAGGGCAAAGGCAGCCATGAGGCCCACGTTCTCGGAGCTCAGGGCCTCATCTGGTCCCCCCCACACTCACCTTGTCCTTGCTACACCCACAGGGAGATGGGTTAAGGGAGGTGGGATCTCAGGCCTCAGGCCACAGAGAGGACTGAGGCCTAGGCCCTGGCTCCTGCCGCCACTCACGCTCTCTGCACACTCATGAGGGCCGCTGTGGGGAATGGCCACCCTTTGGAGATTCTGAAAAGCAGAGGCTGGACATCCCAGTCTCCTATCCTATCACCCCATGTCCCCTCCACCCAGGGGCTCTGAGACACCAGGGTCCCAGGGGAGTCCCGCCTGCAGACTGTGCTCTGGAGGGGCCCAGGCTCACCCACAGCCCAGTGCACGAGCATTCTTAAATCCTGTGCTGGACCTGGGTGGGATTGAGCCTCCTTCCTTCTCCTTCCCAGGCTGGGGCCCGGTCTGAGGCCCCTGCCTCTCTCCTGCCTGCCTTTCCTGCCAGCCCCGGTGCTAATAGGGAGAGCTTCCATTAAGGCCGATGACAGGAACTGCCACCCAAGAGACACCCTTTGATCTCAGGGCAGCAGGAAGCAAAGGGTCAAGGAGGGTTGCCCTTCTAACAGATACCAGTGTTGAGCAGTTTCCTGACTGTCCTGGACGTGGGGGTGGCAGGTGAGGGGACAGGAGGGCAGCGTTATGGGGGCAGGCCTCTGACCTGAATGGGACTGTGTGCAGAGGAAGGGGCCAGTCCAAGCAGGTCCTGGGGGGTACCCCAGAGCAGGCTCAGTGCACCCTAGGATCCCTTGACCAATCATGAGGGCTGTCAGCTCTGGGAGGCTGGGCTGATCATTTTTCGGAACCTCTCTTGGAATTCTCCCTGCCCTTGCCACAGTTACAACCCTTAGGAGACAACGAGCTGGACTAAGACTCCTTAAAACACTTCCTGCACAGTGATGCCTCCAGGCTGCCAGTCCTGACCAGCAGGGACCCCTCGGCTGCCCCGACCTCAGCTTCCTTCTTGAGAAATCTGATGCTCCCCCAACCCGTTGAGCCGAGTTCTGAACACCCTCCTGACGCAGTCTGCGTTTAAGGGAAGCCCTAAAGGAGGCTTGAAGACGTTAGGGATCCCAGACTCCAAGCTGGCAGGATGCTCTGAGCCATGAAGCGTTTCTCAGGGAGAAACATTCCTGAGAAACATTCCTCCTCAGGGAGGGACACATGGCCCTAGAGCCCATGGTATCATAAACAATGGGCCCAGTTTGCTTGACTGGAGTCCTGGACTCATTTCCAAGAAGAAAGTTGCTCAGAGACTTCCCTGGTGCTCCAGTGGCTAAGACTCTGCATTCCCAATGCATGGAGCCCAGATTCCATCCCTGATCAGGGAACTAGATCCCACAGGCTGCAACTAAGAGCTCGGCATTGCTGTTGTTTAGCCGCTCAGTCATGTCTGACTCTTTGTGACTCCATGGACTGTAGCCCTCCAGGATCCTCTGTTCATAGGATTCTCCAGGCAAGAGTACTGGATGTGTTGCCAGGCCCTCTTCCGGGCTATCTTCCCGACCCAGGATTGAACCCACATCTCCGGCTTTGCAGGCGGATTCCTTACTGCTGAGCCACGCTGCAATTAGAAGATCCTACATGCTGCAACAAAGATTGAAGATCCTGTGTGCTGCGACTAAGACCTGGCACAGACAAAATAAATAAATATTTTTTAAAAATTAAAGAAAAAAGAAAAGGAAGTTGTTCAGGCCATTGGCTCAAATTCTGCACCTGGCCCTCACCATCCATGGGATCCTGGGAGGGTCAGGACACCTGGAGCCTTGGTTTTCTGCTTTGCAAGGTGGAGATGGGAAGCCTGGAGTTGATTCGAGGCTGAGCGAAGGAGAGGTGCTCAGGTGTCCGGGCTGTGCAGGGGGCAGGGTGGGGTGGGGGTGAACCTCTGGGTGTGGGGCCAGCACAGGCCTGCAGACACCCAGCCTGGGAGCACCCGCCTGGTACTCCTGAGTCGATACCCTGGACTCCAGGAAAAGGGAGGGTCAGCAAAACGGCATCACAGCGCTCGCTGAGACGCTGCGGAAACGTCCCGGGAGGTACCCGCCAGGCCATAAACGTAGAAAGAAGTCCGGCAAGACCAACTAATGGTCCTTCAGCGGGAGAGGCAGACAGCTGGGATTCGCAGGCGGGCTTCCAGATCAATACTTGCGCGCTGATTTGCTGAAGAGGCTTTTATGAAGTTTAAGCAGAGTTCATTGTTAAATACTCTTATGTACAAAGGATGTGGGTGGCCGTATTAATTCCTTTTCTCTTACAGATCAATAATTACATTGCTGATTTGCTTAAAAGGCTCAGGTTGAGGCAGGGGTGAGGGAAACGGGCCTCTCGGCTCCAGAGAGCGTGGCTGCAGGTCCAGGAAGAACACGCTGTGATCACCAGGGAACAGAAGGGGCTGGGTGAAGGAGGGACATGTGGCAGCCAGTTCAGGGTCCCCTCCAATCCCCGAGCTTCCCTCTCACTCCGTCCTCGCCTCTTCTTCCAGAAGCCCTTCTCTTGAAGCCAGGACAAGAGGGAGGTCCTGGCTCCCTTCACCCCACTCGCAGGACCTCTGTCCTGACCTCCTCTGCTCTTTTAGACAGCTCATCCCACGGGTCCAGCTCAGAAGACCCAGGAGAGGAGGCCCTGTGAGCCAGGACATAAGGGAGGGAGCGGGCAGGTCCCAGCGGACCAAGGCTGGCAGAGGGGCCAGGGCTGACACAGTTCTCCAACAACCAGGGAGATGATGAGCAACCTGTGCCCCGAGCCGGTGTCACACTCAGGCCGAGGGCAAGCCCTCCTCACAGGGGAGAAGGCAGGACAGGGTGGCCGCAGGCTTATCTCGGCGTTGACTGTCAGCCTGGATGTTCACGCTTCATTGTCACAAAGCTAACAGAGCACGGCTTGTTCGCTGCTGACTGCCTTTAATCCTGGCCTTGTCTAGCGAAGTGTTTCCAGGCCCCAAACCTGGGGTGGTCTCCATAAGAGCTCTGTAAGGTGGGAGGTAGGCAGGCTTGGGGCTGCTCTTTCCTGGCCCTGCAATAGGGTCCTGGCTGGGCCCCTTTTAACAGCATGGAGGGGGCCCAGTGGGAGGAGCTCAGTCACCTGATGCTATCCATGCTCAGAAGTGGTAATGCACATTAAAAAGAAAGGAAGGAAGGAAGGGAGAGAGTGAGAGAGGGAGAGAGAAAATAAAGCAAGCAAGCAGTGTGGGAAGAGCCATCAATTACTTCTCTTGTCTAGATGGTCAAGAGGTTTCCTTGTCCAGGCTTGGACTTAAATCATCTGTTGATGACTGGGTAGGGAAGCCCCATGTCTGAACTCAGAGGTGAAGAGTGCCTATAATTAATCAATAATGTCTGCCATGGGCATGAAATTGGCAGTGGTGGAACATGTGTGATATATTTTTAGCTTCACAGGAACCATAGAATCCATTTGGCACCAAGAGTACCACATGGCTTGAGGTCTGGTTTGAAGAATCTTTTGAAAAATGTTGAGTCCTGGCTGAGGGGGATGCTGGGGTCCTGCCTGACCCCACACATGTACACAGGTGCACGGAGGCTGTCGGCAGGCTATTATGAATTCTAATTCATCTAATAGCCTGGTCAGGAAATAGAAAGGTATATTACAGATCATTAAGTGGGTGAAGAAATTTGACAACCTTTGATCCGAGTCGGGGAAATAGATGGTATGAATTAATTTGCTGGCTTGCGAAGAGAAGAAAAGTCATCCCTCAATAGTGACAGGCAGGGAGTTCAACCCCCAGGGGCCTGGTCCCAGGGAAGGCATGAAGCTGAGATCCTGGGAGCGGAGGCTGGGATGCGCAGGGCAGGCATCGGAGTGCCGAGGTGTCCAGTCCAAGGCACAGACCTGTCCCTCACTTCACCATGGACAGGGCACTGGCTCCCAGAGAATTTCCACTAAAGCAGGAACAGCCATCAGGGACAATACACCCACCAGGCACCCCTGTGTGCCAGGCCTGTGTGTGGTGTCTGGGGTCCATGACACCCAGCAGGGTCCCCAGGGGACTGGCTGCATCTTGGCGGTGTGCTGACCCCGTGGGAGGCCAGGGACAAGGGCCGGGGCTGGGGCCGCGGGCTCACAGATACAATGTCCACTCACACACACTTCCACTGGGGTGGCCAGTAGGTGTTCACAAGGCATCTGCTTGCTCTCCCTCCCCTCCCCCCACTCTAGGTGGAACATTCCAGTTTCTCAGGGTCCAAGCCTTGGTGTCTCCCAGTGCTTTTTCTTCCTTTCCCCCACAACGTGGCTTTCAGCAAGACCCTGTGACCTGTACCTTCCTGTACACCAGAATCAGACGTCCACTCACCCCCCTGCCCACCTACCTACCTGAGCCCTATCCTCTCTCACTCTGTTCCCACACCAGCACGTGCCTGTCCTTCTGTGCCCGCCTGCCCTACAGTCTGTTCCTCCCACAAGCCACAAGTCCTTTGGAGGCTAAAGTCAGAACCCAGCAGTAGCCATCCTCTTCCCCACAGCAGCTTCTTGGACCTTGCCCTGCTCACCCTCCAGTTCCTGTGCTCCGCTTGGCCTGAGCTCATCTCTAACTCTCCGGGGCGCACCTGGCCCTGGGTCTCCTCCTGCCTGGCACCTCCACACTGCCTTGGTGAACACTGCGGCCCTTTGGGCAGGATTCTGTTTTGTTTTGTCACTGTGGCATCTGAGTGCCCAGAGCCGGGCCTGATGCACAGTGGGCCCTCAGTCAGTGTGTATTGAACGAGAGTGTCCAGGCCTGAACAAGAGGGTGCAAGGAGTGCAGCATGGCCAGGGGAGGGCTGGCCAATGCGAGCCCGAGGCAGAGAAGCACTAGTCATGGGTGCAAGCACAGCATCGTGGAGCCCAGGTATCTCCCGGACTAGAGTGAAGCATTTTATTAGCAGAAGTGAGTGGGTATATATCTGGAGAAAACTATAACTCAAAAAGATACATGAACCTCGATGTTCAAAGCAGCACTATTCATGATAGCCAAGACATGGAAACAACCTAAACGTCTACCGACAGATGAATGGGTAAAGAAGATGCAGCACGTATATACAATGGAATACTACTCGGCCATACCAAGAAGGGAATGGTCCATTTGCACCAGTATGGATGCAGCTCTAGTGGTAAAGGACAGGCCTGCCGATGTGGGAGACACAAGAGACCTGGGTTCCATCCCTGTGTCAGGAAGATCTCCTGGAGGAGGCCATGGCAACCCACTCCAGTATTCTTCCCTGGAGAATCCCAGGGACAGAGGAGCCTGGCAGACTATAGTCCATGAGGCTGCAAAGAGCTGGTCAGGATTGAAGCAACTTAGCATGCATGCACACAAATGCAATTAGAAATTCTCATTCTAAGTGAAGTAAGACAGAAAGAAAAAGACAGATACCATATGATATTACTTATATGTGGAATCTCAAATATGCCATGAATGAACTTACCTACGAAATGGAAACAGACTCACAGACAGAGAAGACTTGTGGCTGCCGAGGGAGAAGGGGAGAGAGGTGGATGGTTGGGGTTAGCAGATGTAAAGTCACTCAATCGTGTCAGACTCTTTGTGACTCCATGGACTGTAGTCTACCAGGCTCCTCCGTCCATGAGATTTTCCAGGCAAGAGTACTGGAGTGGGTTGCCATTTCCTTCTCCAGGGGATCTTCCTGACTCAGGGACTGAAGTTGGATCTCCTGCCTTGTAGACAGATGCTTTACTATATGAGCCACCAGGTAGCAGATGTAAGCTTTTACAATGGACAAATGTAAGCTTTTACAATGGATAAACAACAAGGCCCTACTGTACAGCACAGAGGACTATATTCAATATCCTATGATGAAACAGAATGAAAAGAATATATAAAAGAATGTATATACATGTTTAACTGAATCACTTTGCTATAGAGCAGTAATTAACACGATATTGTATATCAACTATATTTCAACAAAAATAAATTTTTAGAAGAAACCAAAAAAGGGGGCATGAGAACATTTTGCATTTAGAGGTTTAAGTTCGTGGTGGGCAGAACAGATTGGAGGAAGGGAAAATGCAGGGCAAACAGTGAGGAGGCAGTGCCATGAGCCAGGCAGGAGCGGGAAACGAGTCAGCCAAAGGAGAGTGGGAGTGAGGAGCTTGTGAGCAATTTTCTGGAGGGTTCTCAGCTTTCCTGCTCACTGGCTGTGTGGACTTGGACATGTTCCTTTATCTTTTCTTTTTTTTTTGAATACTAGAGTGGGTAGCCTATCCCTTCTCCAGGGGATCTTCCCAACCCAGCAATAGAACCAGGGTCTCCTGCATTGCAGGCGGATTCTTTACCAACTGAGCTATCAGGGAAGCCCTCCTTTATCTTTTCCCTCCTCAATTATCTCACCTATAAAATGGGCTGACAGTGGGAATCTCTCCAAGGCAGACTGAGGTTCAATGAGGGAGGTGTGCAGAGAACCTGCTCACAGTCCAGGCCCTGCAGGCCAAGCCTCTGCCCCATGCTGCCACGGACCCTGGAAGGAGCTGAGTGCACACCACACCTCTGAGCTTCCTCCTCCCCTCGGTGCCCCTGTTCTCAGCCTGCCAGTTGATCTCTCAGAGGGCAGCGCCTTGACAGGTAATGAGATCTTTCTCTCGAAGAACACCCTGTGCTCAGTGGAAACATGTGCTTAGTATGCAAGGGCGCTGGATCTGTTAGCTTAGAGTACATCGTCATATTGCTGGACTGATTGTTCCTCAAATAGAATTACTTCCTATCATTACCCTCTAAAGAGACAGGCCCTGGGACATGGGCAAGAGGTGCTCGGAGACCAACGCCAAATCAAATCAAGGACCTGGTTCTTTGGAGATGAGTCTGGCCTGGGGTCCATGTGGCATCCATGTACATGGGGACTGTCAGGACCCTCAGTGGTGCCACTCTGCTACTCTCCCAGCTCCAAACCAAAGAGACTAGAGCTCCGGCTAGTAGAGCGGTGTGGGGCAGGCTGGCCAAGGGGGCTGCTGAGTGAGCGAGGCAGCGGCAGGCAGGCACAAGCAGCACGAGAGTGGGCTCTGCTGCGGGTGCATTTTGCTCTGAGTGGAGCCAAATGCATGGTGGCCTTGTGGCCCTGTGCCGCCTGCTCACCTCACTGACTCCACTGCCCCAGACAGACTAAGCAGCTCAACACGAATGGCATTAATAGTAATCAGGCTGCACACTGTCCTAAGGACCTAGATGTATCCCTCATTTCATCCTCACAACGACGCTGTAACTGCCCCCATTTTACAGATGAGGAAACAGAGGCACAGGAGGCCACTCAGTCAGCATATGTGGGGCACTGAGCACCTCCAGGGCCCTGTTCTGGGCATCACAACAAATGAGCTGAAGAGTCAAACAGCTGACACATCAGAGTGAAAGGGGGAGACTCACCATCAGTGTGAACACATATAACAAGGCCAGCTTGGCTCAGGCGGTGATAAGGATGTATTGAGGGGGACCCCAGGGAGGGACTCTGGCTGGGCTGGAGAGAAAGCCCCCGAGGGGATGTCTGAGTTGGAGGGAAGGAGGTGGCCTGCCGAGATAGGAGATAAAGTGCTCCAAGCAGATGGCACAGCCAAGCAAAGACCCAGAGGCTGGGTGGCTGCGGTGAGGTTGGCCAGGGCAGCCTGGCCGGAGCATCTGATGCAGACACAGAGGTGAGAGAGGAGGTGAAGGTGGAAGGGGAGCCAGGGCCCATAGAGAGTTCTGCAGGAGTGAGGAGCAGGGGTTGTCTTGGCCGCCCTGGCAGCTAGTGGTGGGGTCAAGCCCGGAAGCCATGGGACCCAGTGTGCGTTTGGGAAGATGATGCTGTGGGGGATGGATGTGGGGTGGGGGTGGGTGAGTTTGCAGGCTGGCTGGACTGGGATGGCAGCTGGGGTGACAGAGTAGACAAATCCTCGGGAGACGGGTCTGAGTGAAGTGTTGCTGTGCTGAGCTATCCTGGAGGTGGGCGACAGAGCTTCCTTGGCTGGGTGTGGTGGTGAGGGATGGTGGTAAGGAGACTCCAAGGGGGTTTGACCTGAGTAGCAGGGCTGGGTTCAGTTCAGACAGGGAGACCTGGGGTGGGTCTCAGTCTGGTTCTGGGTCCTGGGTGCCACACGCCACAGGCGTCAAGGGGATGCAGAGTGCATTTGGCAGGTGAGACTCAGCTGAACACAGGCAGAGCCTAGGAGAGGGGGCCCAGGGAGGGGTGGGGCCCGAGCCTGAGTCCGAGTGGCCAGCACAAGGCGACAATGGAGTAGCGGGGCTGAGATCACGGCACGGCCCTCCTGGCTCTACCTGGGCTCTGCCAGCTCACACAGCTCCACACACAGCTCCCCTCAGCCCTGTGCTGCCCTTCCTTCCCCTGCCTGGGCTGCAGCCCAGGCCCCCGAGCGTATGTCACCCGCCTCCTCCGACCCCCACCAGGACGGGGCCCTGGGCCTGCCTGTCAGAACAGAAAAGGACGCACGTTATCTCATCTGCCACTGTACCCCCATAGCACTTAGCAAAGAGTAGACATTCTAAGTGCTTGCTCCACTAAATTGAATAAACCAGGGCATTTTCTTATCTCATTCCTGCTCAGAAGTGGGCTGGCCCCCACTCACATCAGGGCCCAACATTCAGCACGCTCCATTCTGTGGGGCCCAGCGCACGCGTGCCAGATTAGGATCGTGGTCAATATCTGTTTTATTGTCCTTCCACACCAGCACAGCGGAGAGTGATCGATCGCCCTCCTGGCTGTTGATAAGGCACGCTCTCCGCTCGGGCAGACAAGCCTTCAGGCGCCAGAGCTGAGACCCCGCAGCCTCCTGGCCCCCCACCTCCCCGGCTTCAGAAAGCTCTGCCCTCTGTCAGCAGGCCCTCCAGCCTGGGATGACTCAGAAGGGAGCTCCTGTGGTGGGCATCACGGGGTGGGGACACGGCAGCCCCTGGCATCCGATTTGGGACTGGCCTGGGAATGAGGTGGCCCTGGTCATGGTGGAGGATGCTGCTACATGGTGGAGGAGGCCGCCCCTCACTGGCCTCCTGGGTGAGAGCCACGAGTTCTCATATGCCGCCCATCACTGTTGGGCCCACACCTGAATTAGCATTCAGAAACGGCCCCCCTCTGCCCACAAGTCATCCTCCCTGCACACAAGGTTGCGACCTCACCACGCTCAGGGCTGCCCCCTGGAGAGTGCTTCCTGGACCTGTCAGAATAGAGGTCCCTGGACTTCCTTGGTGGTCCTGTGGTTAAGACTCCATGCTTCTAATGCAGGAGGTGTAGGTTCGATCCCTAGTCAGGGAGCTTAGATTCCACATGCTGTGCTGCATGGCCAAAAAACCACAACAAACAAAACAGAATAGAGTCCCCTGCCCTGGCTGGGCATGGGGGATGTGGCACAGCGCAGACTTAGGGGGCCTAGAATACAGCAGGGTCTGCTCTCCCCTCAGCTATGGCTCAAGACACTGAGGACCAGCCCTTTTTGTTCTGTCTCACCTGTATACTTTTTGCTTCCCCCAGCCCTCCTTGATCCTGGCTGGACAGGACGTGCGCCCCTCTCCTGGGGTTCAAGCCCAGACTTTTTGTGTATTGCCATCTCAGGGCCACTTTGACCTGTGGCCCTTGGTGCAAACTGGAACTGAGTCAAGGATGGGGATCGTAGAGTCTGACCAGCAGGGGCCCCGGTCCTCCTCACCCCATGTATGCACCAGCAGAGCTGTAGGACTCGACTTGAGGTCTTGGTCAATCCTTAGAGTGACTTGAGAGAAAGACACATTTATTCCCGTTTCACAGATGAGGAATTAAGATTCAGAAGCTCCTGGTCCTTTCCTATGAGGGACCTTCTTTGCTTCTGAAAGGAGGACCTTCTTCTTTGCTCCTGAAAGGAGCATTCCTCTTCCAGGTGGGCCTGCCCCCGCGGACAGACACTGAGCGTCTCCTGCTCTGTCCAGTCCTCCAAGCATCTGGGGAGACCGGTGGTATGCTGGCCTCCAGGGTCTGCGCCCTGGGTGTCCCGGCTGCCATTCAGTGCCTGAGGCTGGGTACCAGCATCCCTTTCCTTGGCCGTGACCTTCCCCTGTGTGCGAAAGGGATGTGGGCAGGGGCAGCACACAGTGCCTTCACCTGAAGCTGTAATGGCCCCTCTGCGTATCTGCACAGCTTGGAGGCAGAGAGGCTCCCATGGCTTGTTCCAAAGTGAGCTGCTGTGGGTCTCACCCTCTGCTCCGGGCCAGACAGTCCAGTTCCAACAGCACCGGCCAGTGACAGCGTTAGCTAAGGTACCTGGAGACACTGCTGAGTCTCCCATCCAGGGGCCTGGATTCTCCAAGCCAAACGGGGTGAAGAGAAGGTCCCAGAAGGAATTTCTGAGTAGAAAGACCCCCTTGGAGCTCATTAAGAGGCCTGGTTTTTTCACCTCATGTCTCTGTCCCCCTCAGAAGCCCCTCTTTCCACTCCCTGTCCCCACCGCACCCTGCTGCTTCTCACTGGAACAATCACGTCCATTAGTTGTCATAGCAACCAAGACAGGGCGAAGTCATTTTCTAGAGGGCCCTGTGCAAATTATGGCATTACACCAACTTATTGCCAATCTTTTTAATTAAAACATTTTGCTTTCAACTCTACTAATGGCAGAGATCAGTAAACAGGGAAGATTGAATTACTGATATTGAGGCTCCCACATCTCTTAAAAGGCTTAATTACTGGTGGGACCACAGGGAGGCCAGAGAGAGGTTGCTAACAAGCAGGTGGGCCTCACCCATGAAGAGGCCAGCCCCTGTGAAGGTAACCAAACAAAGCCCAAAGCACTGAAAAGATACATATTACAAAACATTTTTTTTTAGAACTCTTAAAGGACATAAAAAGCTGCTAGAGTTATGGCTACAATTCAGCTTCCAGGAACTATGTGACATTGCTGGCTGCTCAGTTTGTGTTTAATTAAATTGCCTGGCCTGACACCTGGAGGCAGAACCCTGTGTCCATGCCTCCATGGTGTGTGGCTGATGGTAAGGGGGCCACTTGCTTCAAAGGCCCCTCCCAACTCTCCTCCTGCAGTTAACATCCATCTAACCAAAGTCCCCAGGGAGCACTTTCCCTCCCAGCAGGCCCCATCAGGGTGGCTAGGAGCGGCTCAGCAGGAAATGCCCTCAGATGGGCCTCATTTAGTGAAGGGAAAACAAAGGCCCCAGAGAGAAGGGTCACACTGAGGCTCCCTCTGTGTATAATGAATTGTGCTAATTACAGTAATCTCCTTCATCTCCTCCAGGATCTATAATGCCCAGGTAGGAATGAGTAGCTGTTTTTAAATGGAAATTTTCTGTTAATTAAAACTGCTTCAAGTGTGTGTCTGTGTGTGTATATATGTGTGCACGTATGTGCTGTGTAAAAGTGTAGGTGTTTGTGAAGTGTGTACGTGCAGCAGTGTACTTGTAGCACAAACCTGAGCACAGGATACTTCTGGGTTCTTTCCTCCTGAGGGTTCAGGACAGTTAGGGTCCCTCCAGCAGAGCAGATCTTGGTTCCTATGAATGCAGTGGACATCACAGACACACCTAAAATCAGATCATAGGAAGAGGTAAAAGGGAACTTCCCTAGCAGTCCAGTAGTTGAGACTTCACCTTCTGATAAATGGAGGGTGCAGGTTTGGTCCCTGGTCCGGGAACTGGTATCCCTTGCGGCCAAAAGACCAAAACATGAAACAGAAACAATATTGTCACAGATTCAATAAATACTTTGAAAATGGTCCACATAAAAAAGTCTTTAAAAAAAAAAAGGAAAGGGGATAAAACATATGCCCAGAAAATCTTAGAACAAAATGTCAAAAAAAGTTGACATGGCAATAGTAATTTCAGACACAACAGAATGCAAGGCAGAGAGCAATACTGAAGATAAAGAAAGAAACCACAGTTATGTTTGCCAATATGACTCACTGACCAGGGACTTGTGTGAACTTAATAATATGATGTTGCAAATTATCAAGAATTTGCATAAAACTAACAAATTTGCCCTTCAATGGAAATTTGAAATATTTAAAAATCAGAAATGGACAGATAGCTCAAGGAGACAAACATTAGTAAATAAAAGGAAAAGTCTCATGAATGTTCAGAGAATGGTATTGATACAGCCCAAGAAGGCTGAGCACAGAAGAATTGATGCTTTCGAACAATGGTGCTGGAGAAGACTCTTGAGGGTTCCTTGGGCAGCAAGGAGATCAAAACAGTCAATCCTAAAGGAAATCCACCCTGAATATTCATTGGAAGGACTGATGCTGAAGCTGAAGCTCCAATACTTTGGCCACCTAGCCACTTTGGCCACTCTAATTGTTTGGCGAAGAGCCAACTCATTGGCAAAGACTCTGATGATGGGAAAGATTGAGGGCAGGAGGAGAAGGGGGTGACAGAACATGAGATGGTTGGATGGCATCACTGACTCAATGGACATGAGTTTGAGCAAACTCTGGGAAAGAGTGAAGGATAGGGAAGTCTGGTATACTGCAGTCCATGGGGTCACAAAGAGTCAGACACAATTGAGTGATTTAGCAACACTCTGACCACAGTGTGGTAAGCTGGAAATCAACTTATGAAGTACTTGCATAAAAGTGTGCTTGGAAATTTATAAATATACTCCTAATTGACTGAACTCAAGATGAAATTTCAAACCATTCAGCATAGTAGGGCAGGATATAATATATAAATTACTATATATTGTGGAATAGAAAACTTGTGGAACTCAGCTAAATCAGTATTTAGAGGAAAATGTATAGCCTTGAATACATTCATTGAACAAGAAGGAAAATTCTAAAGTTTTTAATTAAAAAAAAAAAAACAAAACAGGAAAAGCAAGTAAAAAAGCGCTAAAAGGCCGAGATTAATAAAAACTTTTTAAAAGAAACAAGCACATATAAGGCTGAAAGCTATTTCTACTTTTGAAAATACTAATGAAATTGATGAGGAGGGAAGAAACCCTGTTTTGAGAACCCAGGCACCTCGGTGCCCCCTTCTCCTGTCCCTCCAGGCCTGGTCTCTGACCCAGGCAGAGGTATCATCTGGTTCTCAGGATACCTGGGTACTCTCTAAGACTTTGTGGTTTGGACAGCCTGTGTTCTGTAAAACAGTGGCAAGTAATTTTGCCTGTCTCTGCCCTGCTTTCTTCCCAGATATACGGGGCAAACAAAGGAGAGTTGAGGATGACCAAACTCTTGGTCAACCATAAAATTCTGTGTACTCTGTAAGAATCACCATGAAGTAGCAGGGCCTCCTTGGTGGCCCAGTGGTCAACAAGCTGCCTTCAAACGCAGTGGATGCCAGTTTGATCCCTGGTTGGGGAACTAAGACCCCACGTGCCGTGTGCAGCTGCTGAGTAAGCCCCACACGATCTGGAACCCGTGTACTACAACAAAGATCCCATGTGTCACAAACAAAGTCCTATGCAGCCAAAAAATAAATTTAAAAAAAAGATCATGAAGTAGCACGTAAGAATTTTAATGCAAACGAGCATTTGCACGGCTCTTTTTCACTCAACCTGTTCTAAAGTTGTAAAATAAAAAACAGAGAAAAGTGGGACCTGGAGTTTGCACTCCAACCCACCCAAATGTGAAGAGGAGCCCCCGCACCAGTGGGGACTGTGCTTCCCCACAAGAGAGAGGGCTCTGAGGACAGGATGATGTCCTGCTGTGGCCTCCAGCCCCATCTAGGGTCCATCCAGGTGCTCTGACCCCAGGGGTCTGA